>VZRU01007432.1:137923-339446 GCA_013398155.1 Pedionomus torquatus | reverse complement strand
CCCCCTGCGCCGCCGCCCCCCCGCCCCCGTTTGGCGCTTCCTCTGCCAGCGGGCGCACGGTGTGGCCGGGCCGGTTCCCCCACGCAGGGGGCGAGGCTGGCTGTTCCCTCAGCCCCCCGGGGGGTGTCTGGCACCTCCGCCCCCTCATCGCGATGCTGGCAGGGCGCGGCCCGGGGCAGGGGGCGACTGCGGGCTGCCGGCTCTCCCTGGTCCCCTCCGGCTCGGGGGGCTGCCCTGCGAGGGCCTTCATCCCCTGCGAGGAGCCGGGGGCTGCGGTGGACCTCGACCCTACAGACCCCGGATGGCCCCCGACGGCCGAACGGGGTTTTCCCCGGGTGGGAGCATCCAAGTGTTTTTGAAATACCGTCACCTGGCACGTTTTTCTGAGTCTGAAAGCGTGGGCCTGGCTCTGCACAGCGTAGGCACGTCCCTTTCCCTTGGCTCCTGTCTTCGCCTAGAAACTCCCTTAAAGAATGATGTTTGTGTTGATTTACCACAGAGGGGAAGACAACAGGCAAGGCACCGAGATCACAAAACAGCTTCAGTGCAATTTGGATATTTCTTGGATTTTTAGTAATATTATTTATGAGATTATTATTGAAAAGAGTAGGCCTGTGTAGTATCATTTTGTGGTAAACCACATTCATTAATCAGCTACTGAATATATCTCCTTACAGAGACGTTTTATGGGAAGCTAGCCTTAGGCACGATGACTTCTGTAAATTGCAGGATCCTTCTACGTCCAGTGTCCAGACTGGGCTTCCCACAGGTCCAGGTGGCTGCTTGTGGACAGGAATGTGGTGGGACTTGCAGCATCCCCCCAGGCAAGGCACCAGGCTGTGGTGCTGGAGTGGCCACAGTGCTGGCCAGTTCAGGTGGGCTGTTGGCACGCACTGAAGCCAGTGCCAGTTCCTTCAGAGGAGGTTTCAGGATCTTTTCCAGTGGGTCATGCTGATGGATGTAATCTCCCTGCAGGCTAGCTTATCTGTTACTTAAAGCTGTTTCACACCTGGAAAATAAATGTTCTGAAGTAACACTTGTGGAAGTGCTTAAAAGTAGTTTATTTCTTACAGTTCCACATATTCTTGCCGTTTATTATCAGTGTCCAACTCGAACCTTTAAACAATAAATCTGTATGCTCTTGGCCTCAGTCATGGCATTGAGCCCCTCTGATGACTTATGGTGACCATTTTCAACCTGTTTGCCAAGTGCTGAGGATTGCCAGAGGCTGTAGCTGTTCCTGCTTGTAGGAGATGTCACTTCCGCTGGTCCCACTGGCCTCTGTCCCCAAACCCCTCTTCAGTGGAAGGAGACCTACCAGCACGTTTGCTCTTACCCTGAATGGCCAGGCTGTTCATTAAGTCTTTTTAAAATTGACGAGCTCGTGGTTTGTTTTTCTCTCTCCATTTTTCACTGCTTCTTGTTTTTTGAAGTGACTGACATCCATTCAGGTAGATCTCGGTATGATTAGAAGACAATTTCCCTGTTCCATAAATTGCCAGTAGCCTTGTACACTGCTTTCTACAGACTCAGCTAACTGCTGTGTGTGGAAGCAAGGACCTAAATTTGAACAGACTAGAGATAGTAACCATTTTCAGCGGTGGACAGTGAGATATTTCCAACAGAAATCTGTTCACTTTTTCACCAGAAATGTTTGCTTTTTTTGTTTCCAACCCATAGGAAATAAGGAGGAAAACCACACTTTTTCCTGGATTAAGCTTTGATTTGAAACAAGATTTTATGGGACTTTACTATTTCCATTTTTAATTGCTCTTGGCGAACTCATTTACTATAACTTTGAAATAATCTGAGGTCATGTAAACAAAATCAGCCCAAGCCTTTAGCCCCAAGCAATCATGACTGCCCTTGCTCTGATCCCTTGACTGGGGAAAGTGATAGAGCAGGAGGCTGCCATTGATGCTCCTTGCTGCGGACTCGGGTATGGCTTTCCTGGCCCGTGGACCGGAATGCTGTTTGCAGTCATTGTGGTTTAGCAGAGCCCGTCTACTGTCCGGGGGTGGTGTGTGAGCTGCATGGAGAAGCTGCTGCGGTCTGTGTCCTGGTTTGAGCAACACAGGATTAACTTCTCTTTCAGCAATTTTACTTTTTGGTAAGGTCTCCTCTAACGCTTGGGAAAACTCTGCTTTTAGAAGACTCTAGTGTCTGAATTTGTGAAAATATTTACTTTCTAGCCAGCTATAGTGTGTGGGTTCCAAGGTATCAGTGTTTTTGAGCTCACCAGATGCAGGGATGAGGAGGAGTAAGACCCAGGCACTTGACCCAAGCTGGTCAACAGTATTATTTCATACCACGAACGTTACATTCAATATAAATTAGAAAGTTTGCTGATGAGTTTCTTCTCTTCTATGGTGGCTGTGATCCTGAGAACTTCTTGCCCTGGTGCTGGACCCATTAGGCTGCCTCTTTCTCCCAAAGCCATAGTGCTTGCTGTGTCCCACATTTGCTGTCCACTGCTGGGAGTGCACAGCTTCCTGCTGATAGAATTGGCTAAGGATAATCCTTGTGTATTTTATATTGGTATTGGGATCAATACTAGTTCTTCAGTGTTATTAGTATTAATTGTCTAGTCTTATTCTATTAAATCTGTTTCTATTTCAACCCTTGGGTTTCTTTGTTTTTCCCTGATTCCCTTTCCCAGGTGAGAGGGGTCATCAGATGATGGAATAGTTGTCTCACTGACAGCAACTTATTGTGTATTCTTTAAGTCATAACAGCCTGGCACCCTTGGGTGTCTGTGCCAGTGTGTTTAAGGGGTGACGGTGGTGGAGGAGGAGACACTCATGGGGCCATCTCCATAGGGGATGTCATGGGTCCCTGCAGTCTTGGGTGGCAGCAGAGGTGAGGGAGATCTTGCAGTTTTGCCTTCCTGGGCTGGCCCAGCTTTGCTTGTATTGCATTTTGGGAGGGATGGTGCTGGCTCTGAAAGGTGGGTCTGGGCAGGCCCTGGATAGCCAGGTTGTGTATTGGGCTGCTCCAGGTGTGGTTACCTTCCTGGGCTGTCAGGGCACACATCCATCCATCCCAGCTGGGAGGTAATGGCACTGAGCACCCCCAACCCCAGGAAAGGTGAGGAGGCTGGAGGGTTTGGGCATTCTCCCAGATAAAGTCCTGAGCGACCTGGTCTGACCGGGGGAGAGCCAAGTGGGATGGCACTCTTAAAATATGGTGGTGTTTTAAGATCCATTTTTATTGTTTTAAAGGGAGCATAGGCTTTTCAGCTCCTGTAAATTCATCAAGTGCCATGGAAAGTTAAGCCACTTTAAACCCCTGAAAGCAGCATAAGCATTTAAGCCACATTAGATGCTTAAAGCAATATAAGCTGTTAAAATGCCTTTAATCTTTAAGTGCTTAAATCACCTTAAGTCTTGGAAGTTAGGTGAGAGAATGAGCTGCTTGGGAAAAAAAAAAGACCCCAGCCCCAGTCCTTTCTCCCCCCAGATAACCTGGGAGGCTTGATTCAAGGCTGTCACAAGCTCCCTCCCCTTCCTGAAGAAAACTCTGAGCTTTTAGCCCCTGAGCAGCCCATGGTTGGTTTCCCACTGTAGAAGATGGGAAGACTGGGATGGGTTATCAGCCACACTGAGAGAAGAGGTTTGTGGAGGGAGGCATGCACCCATGGGGGGCAGCCAAGCCTTCCCCAGCATGAAGCACCCAACTTTCTCAAACAGGTAGATGCTGCTTTCACCCCTGAAGGGGGTCCAGCTGCACTGGGCACTTGCTGGTGTGAGTAGCCAGGCCAGGCGGATGAGGGAGAGCTGACCTCAGGGGCTTGCTGAGCATAAACCTGGGGCTTGAGGAATCACCCTTTGGTTAGTACTGTTGAAGAGGAATGAGAAAGCTCTGGCTTTCTTAGCTCATTCTCTTCAGCCCATAAAATGACAATGATTGGGACAAAACTGGCTTTCTCCTCATGATGAAAAAAGGCTTACGAAAATGTCTGCTTTAAAAGCAGTCTCCAGCATCACAATAACAAAGTATTATTACGATTTGAATCTTGCAATTGCATTTGATAGGAAAAAAAATAGGATTGCACAGGTTTTGACAGGAGGCAGCTCAGCAACAGATCCCTCCTGACTGTTTCGGTGGCTGATAAGGTGGAATTTAACATTTTCCAGATCCAGGACTGGGCAGAGGTCTTGTTTTCTGTTACCACAACATTTAAAAGCTCCGTTGTCAAAAACTGCATGTGCTGTAGATATATTTTCCTTCCCCCTCCCTGATCTGAAAGGAACCCTAAAAAAAAATAATTTATCCTTTAATTATTTTACTTTCCATTTGCAACACTCCCTGAAACGCAGCAGCAAATCCTGGGTGCAAGCGAGTGGCTCCAGCTCGCAGGGTGCTCCTCAGGGGGGAAAATCATCTTTGGGCTATGGAAGAACAGCCTCTTGGTGGCGCCTGTGCACACCATGTCGGTTTTTTCCTTTGCCCGGTGACACCGGGTGTCGATCTTCCAACGCAGTGTTTCTGCTCGCTGCTGTTTTTCTCCAGAAATGCCGCCTTTGGGGACTGAAACTCTAGACTACCTTTAATCAGGGTTTGATGTCACGAAGGGGAAAGATCAAACTGGGACTGATTACTTTCAAATGGAAACAAAACCAAATCACAAGGAATTTCCTAGGACATTTAATTTTTATTTTAGTGGTCATACCCTCAATAATTTCCCTGCATTTAGTATCTCAAAATTTTCAGGCAAGTTTTTTCCAATTCAGAAAGTTTTCCGTAGGAATATCATTAAATATTATTCCAAGTTCCTGCTCTTTAATGTTGCATCGTACTTCCCTTATATTAAGTGGTAAATATAGGTACTTGGATGCTTTATTATACACACAAACACACACATGTATTTGCATATAAATCTAGATTTATTTGCATGCTAGTGCTTTAGTAAGTTATGATCATTCAAATTTATCTGACATACATCTATATCTGGCTACAGTTTTTGTCATGGTGAGCATTTTTGCTCATGCAGAATGTCTGTTTGTGATTACAGCTCCCTTTATTATCTGCCTAATCTAAGTGCTGGATGACAATTAAAGATAGCAGAGACCATGCCCTAGAGGACTCCAATTGCACGGTACCTGGTGTTCTTAGTGTACTTTATTTAAAATGTTATAACGTAATATATCTTTCTTTTCTTCCCCCCAGCTGTTATTTGCAGACTGGTAGTAGCTAGCACCTTGAGCAGAGAGAGGAGTCCTGCTGTATGAGCCATACAGGATGCTTATGCTCAGGGGTCTGGGCTCTGGGTAGGGCATAGATGCTGCAGAATGGAAGAAAGAATTGCTGTCTCCACCTGTGAAGGGCAGTCCAGGGTAGGAATACTGTCATCGCCGGCCACAGAGAGACTTTTGCTGTTGTTTTCTATCATGAGCTCAAAATTTTACTCCCCAAATCAGGCAGGCTTCAGCCATCTCATATGAGGATAGGCTGAGAGAGCTGGGGCAGTTCAGCCTGGAGAAGAGAAGGCTCTGGGGAGACCTTATAGCAGCCTTCCAGTATCTGAAGGGAGCCTACAGGAGAGCTGGAGAAGGGACTCTTTGTCAGGAAGTGTAGTGATAGGACAACGGGTAATGGTTTCAAACTGGAAGAGGCAAGATTTAGATTGGATATTAGGAAAAAATTCTTTCCTGTGGGGGGTGGTGAGGCACTGGAACAGGTTGCCCAGAGAAGTTGTGGATGCCCCATCCCTGGAAGGATTTAAGGCCAGGCTTGATGGGGCTTTGAGCAACCTGGTCTAGTGGGAGGTGTCCCTGCCCATGGCAGGGGGATTGGAACTCTATGATCTTCAAGGTCCCTTCCAACTGTAACCATTCTATGATCTGCATCCAAAGTTGTTGTAGTACTTCCCCCAATGAGTGGCCAAAGTTGTGTGCACGCGGTTGGGCTTTGGCATACGTCTACATGCTGTTGGGTCATGTAGTTCTGCTGATGGGTGGGCAAAAAATACCCACATCTCTGCTGCTGCAGTGCTTAGCAAAGAAAATGACTACAATGGGTATGAAAGAGAGGTGGGTATAGACACTCATTTTCAGAACCAATTGCTACTTTTAGGGGAAGGGTTAGGTTTGCAGGTAGATAGCTAGTCTAATGGCCTCAAAGTTTGGACACGTTACTTGTTGAGAAAATTTATTTTTAAATAATAATTTGTAGTAAAACCTTGTTTTAAAATGTGAAATCAAGAGAACCTGTTGCCCAAAGTTAGGCTATTTAAAATTTTACTAAACGTGATTTAAAATACAGCAATGGAGCAATCAGATCAATGATTGCTGACATCATGATCGAATCAGCAAATTCGTCTCTGTATTGCACTGGATTACAAAATGATTTAAATAATCAAACTTGTAGGCTCATAATCTGTAGTTAAAATGTATTTTCAGACTATAAAGTTGGTATTTCCAAATATTAAAACCATCCAGATGTTTGAGGCCAGTTCTGAAGAAGCTGACCCAGAAGCAGTTTGGGTGTTGTGGCTTATGATGGTATGACATTTCCAGTTTTCAGGAAGTTAAGATATGACTGAAAGAAACTGCAACAACAGTCTCTTAACATCTAGTGATCACCAATGAATATATTCAAACTTTTGGTCATCACCTGCCTTAATTTCCTTCCTCTGCCATTCTCCTGCTTTCAAACTAGAAATTTACAATTTTACCTTCCTGAACTTGACACACAAAAGTAAACCTGGAGAGCCTTGTAAAGAACCCCCTGTCAGAAATACATTTTAAACATGATTTTCTTCACCACGTGTACTTCTTTTGTCTCCGTGCACGCAAATACTTGCATGTAACATAGGCAGAGATAAGTTTTAGAACCACCTGGTTATATATTAATTTGACTTTTTTACATACCTTTACTTATTAATTTGTTTCTATTCTTTTCATAGTCTCAGCTCTCCATTGTCTGTGTGACTAAACCATCTCAGCCTCCCTCTTCCCAAATGTGGATTTCCTTACAGCATTTTTCTATTCTGAGGCTTGGTTCCATCAAGTTTCAACCTTAGTAACACTCAGTCTAGTAGTTAATGTTTCTGTTCTGCAGGCCACTTGGGTCAGAGCCCCAGCGCTTGGTACTCTACCAGCCTTGATGACTCTGCCCAAATATTTTCTGAGCTGAACCATGAACTGTTGTGGCTGAGGCAGTAGCTGGGAAGGGGTATGGGTAAGGCAGGGGAATAGCATGCTGAAGAAGGGTGTAAGGCCTTGCCATGCACCACCTTGACTTTTTTGACTGCAGAAAAAAAGGCTACTATCCCACTCCAAAGCTCATTGTGGCTTTGTGGAGATGGAAGTCCTGCTTCTGACTAAAGGGGCACTTCTCTGTGAGTTAGCAGTGCTGTTCATGTATTGCATTTATACTGCAGCAAGGGAGGTGTGACAGATATCATGAAAAAGGATTTCTCCTACCTTATTATCTTAATTTCATTCTTGAGAGATTGTGATGTGCTAGAGCGGTGGCTTTGCTAGACAGAAAGCTGGCTTGCCAGTTGTATTGTGGACAATATTTATTCAGGTACTCTTGGATATTTTTTATGTGATGCTAAAGTGCTGCAGACTGAAACTCGCCAGTGATTTAAACCCAGCCAGCCTGGGATCCCAGCTGTTGATGCTTGGTCTTCTGTTCTGGATGAAACTGCTAGTTTTGAGCGAATTGAGTGTCCTGTGATCCATGTTCCCAACTAATATGCAGCTGGCTTGATGACTGCCTCCAAGGAAAACTCAGATTCATGTTTGGAAAAGAAGATGAGAATGTAATTCTCCAGTTTACTTCAGTGATTTTTTTTTTTTTCCCATAGGGTTTCAGGACAAACAAGGTTTGTTTAATCCCTGTAAGTAAAGTTGTAGCAGAGAGTGTGTTAGGGTCAGAATTAATATTTATGTCTGTGAGTAAATGGTGAAGTGATTTTTTTTGAGTAGTTCTATAAACGCTGAAAATAAAGGCACTGTGGTTTACAGATATGTATCTTTTGCTACTTAATAATGTATAGAGTTACATATTTGGAACCTTCAAGTGTTCACACTGAAAAAGATGAACAAACCTGGTTTGGCACAAGTTGTATTGAAAGTGATGCTTCAAATATCAGAATGAACATGAGAATGAACATAAATGTAAGAACAGTAGTATTAGGTGAGATCAAGATTTCCCCTTAACCTAGTGTTGTCACCTGTGTTTTGTTCTTTTTTTTCCTTTCTTTCCCTAAGGTCAGTAGGCCTCTGTGGGCATTTGGATTTCACCTGGTGCTGTGTTGCACCACCAGCTGGGGTGTGCCCTTAATAAAAGCAGCTAATTCTGGGATTGGGTCATTAGCCAGCTTGAAAGTCAGAGCGTCTTAATGTGGCCAGGAGTGCAAACAGCTGCTGTTCCCTCCTCCCTGCTCTGAGCTTTCGTATATGCTGAGACCCTATGTACATAGCAGTCTTCTGACAAAAGTTACTTACTGGTCGGCATAGCCTCAGATCCACAGAAAGCTTTCCTACCTAGGGCATCCGCTTTCCCCAGTCCAGGGAAATAGAAGGCATGTGGTGACCTCGGGGTGGTGAAGATGTCCTGCGTGGCCCTGATGAGGAGCCTGCAGGCACAATCTGCTGTGCTCCAAGTGTACATCCTTACCTAATTATTTCCAGTGACAGGGTCAGCAACCTCACCCTGCTGTTACATCATCTAATTGACCATCTAAACGGGTACGTTTCTCCTCTGCCTAGTTCAAAAAGGACATCTAGACAGTTGCCAGGGAACTTCTGGAACTTTTGTCCCTTCCCCAGTGGCCCCCTCCCTGTGCAGTTCAGGATTCCACCCTCTGCTTTGTGTCACTGTCTGTGGATGGTTTATGGCAATGTTAACCTCCCCTTTTTACTACAGAAATGCCATCTTCCAACTGTGGCTACTAAAATCTGTGGTCAAAATAGAAAAAATGAGGAGGGGAACCTTAGGGGAATTCAGGCCCCAGTGAGGGGTGGTATTGGTTGATGTCAACCTTGGCTGCTGTGCTTGCACCAAATGTGCTGTGGCACTGGAGATGATCTGGTTTTGGTTCACCTGGGATGTAATTAGACCATTAAATGATTGGAAAGATGTCAGGAATTCCTGATGTCTGCAGGCTAGGGTCTGTAACTGCAGTTCCTTCTTGAAGATGTGCCAGTCTCTGCCCAGATTTGGGGATTAAGGCATAGCTGTCCAGGAGGGACAGGGAAGAATCCAATTTGCATAGAAAATTGCTTTCCTTCTTTGGCCATATGCTGGTCTCCATATCTGTGGCCCAGAGTTCCTGAGGAGGGCTTTTGCATTATATCTGTGTTGCCTGGTGTAATTGTACTTGTAGCACTTACATCCTTCTTACTCATGCTCTGAGTGGGACTGGCAAGACTGAAAGGAATCTGTGTAGCTTCTCGGACTGCAAAGGGAAAATAATTGGGCTTTAAAAAGTAATCTAATCGGATATAATCATCTGTGCTTTTGAACTGTTTTGACAACAAATTTCCCTCCCTTGCTATCTACCAAGTTCCAGACACAACTAAACTCGCTCCTTCTCGCTAAAAACCAGAGCAGTTCTGCAGCACGTATTTCATTAAGGGGAAAGGAGGGAATAGGTTAAAAAAAAAAACCACCAAAACCCACCTAGTAGAAATAAATATATATTATGGTGTTCAAAGCATTCTTTTTTTCCCCTTGAAGTATTTCTTAGACCAATTATGTGAGAAATTCATTATATGTGAGGATTTTGTAATAGCAAAGTGAATTAGCTGTTTGCAGACCTGCTCTCCTCTGTAAATGGGAACATGCCATATGACAGTGAGCCAGATTTTACTGTTCTAGGCATTACTGATATAGCTGTTTATTCTCCGAGCCTGGACGAGATCCAGCAGGATTTAGTTTTATGAGGTTTAATGTAAAGGTGTTGTATTTCATGAGATGAAATCATAACACAGTGGGTTTGCAAGAATTCTGAAAGATTATTTTTTCAGAGTGTTGGCAAGCACGATTCTCTTGTGAATTACGTGTCTAAAAGAGAAATATAGATCTTCTTTCATTGGGTTGAAATGATAACTAATCCTTAATCCTTCCTAGATGGTCTGTGTCATTAATGCTGGCTATGCATTTAGAATGTGTGCAGGTAACAGCTTTAATTCTGTAATGTTATGCAATGCACAGCTGTGCCTATAGCCATAGGAGCTAGCCATGGATTTGAAAAGCCTGCTGTTATTTTGGGGATATGTCTCTGAATTTTGGTGTTTTTTTTTTGTTTGGGTTTTTTTGTTTGTTGTTTTTTTTGAGACCTCTTGATTGTGTGAAGAAGAAAGAAAATCATCTGGCATCTCTGATCTATTTATAGTTGTGGAAGATCTATTGACATTATTAACTGTATCTGCAGTATGTCCGTGAATACTTATCTTATGCTTGAGGAAAAGATTTTCCTTTGACTATTTGGTTGTGGAGAATGATGACTATTGAGCAGTTTCTTGAGGTTTCCCTTCACACGTTGCCTCATACATTAAGCAGATGAGATTGCACTGATTTAATGGTGTCAGTTTCCATCTACTTTTCTCTGCTTTACAGCAATGTGTGCATATGGTTAACTTGCCTCTTTAACTTGCCGCCTTCTGGGATAGCAGAGGGGTGGCTCTATGAAAGAGAGACAGAGCTGGGAAAAACCTGCCTTCAGTTTTCACCTTTGCTTAATTCAGTGTGATTGTGAAGAAATTATTGTACTTCTCTTCATGTTTTGTTTTCTAGTAAAGGGGGTTACAAGCATGTTAGAGTCAATTCACTAATATCCATATGGCACCTCAAGGTTCTTTGAGCTTCTTGCATCACCAAACTTTGGCATTGTTATTATTATTTTGCCCAGCATCAGGGACACTCAGCCCTGTTACCAGTCTATGTAAGGTCCAGGTTTGGCTGGACAAACTTCATAGACAAAGCAAAACCCCTCAGTCATGCCCTCTTAGGACATTACGTCTTCTGCCTGTGAGGAAAATTTGCACCTTGTTGCTTACAGTTCATTAATTTTAAACATACTCAGATTTTTGCGTATGAAATACATATTTCATAAGGAGGGGACAAATTCTGACTACTTTGCACAGCTCTATTTTTAGGAACTATTTTAGGAACGTTTACACCATAACGTATTTGAGTCCAGGTCATTTGTGATAACACCATCCTGTTGGTACTACAGATGATGAGAAGAGGCTGTATATCAGTTACTTTCTTGATCCTCATCAATTACTTTACCCTTTTGTTCATGCTTAAATTGGAGATGATAAAATGTGTAGCTATGCGTTACTCTTTGGGTTAGATTTAGATGAATCCAAAAAAGACCTGACTTATTGTGTTGCAATGGCTGTGGCATTACCCACACTAGGTACAGATTTTTCTCATTTGTGGGTACCAGATGAGGACTAGTTTTTAAATTATTCCCTTCCCTACCTTGCCAGTTCATTATGTGTGATGCCATTTAGTATTTACAAACATATTCCTTTGGAGGAGGGGGCTTTATACACTGTGGTCCTCGTGGAGAATGAGCTTGACTACACACAGATAAGTTATTTCTTGCATTAGGTTTTATTTCTTTCATGTTCCAATGAAGGACCATTGTACAGAAATACTTGTGGAAATGTTATAAACTACAAAGTAGTGTAAAGTAAATAATATTTTTAACAGTGACCCCCTAATCAAGAAGTAGATGAGGCTCTCAGAGAGCTGGAAGAAGCCTTATGTTCCCAGACCCTGGTCCTCATGGGAGACCTCAGTCACCTCAGTATCTGCTGAAGGGACAACACAACAGGGCGCAAGCAATTTTAGGAGGTTTCTGGGTTTCATTGATGGTAATACTCTGATGGAGGTGATCAAGGAGTCAAGTAGGGGAGATGCTCTGATGATCCTTATACTTGTAAAGAAGGATGGAGTGGCTGGGAATGTTTAGGTCGGGGCACCTTTGACTATGGTGACCATGGGATGGTGGAGTTCAGATTCCTTTGAGGAAGAAACAAGGCAAATAGCAGGACCAGAGCCCTGGACTTCATGAGAGAAAACGCGGGCCTGTTCAGGAACTTGCTTGGGAGAATCCCATGGGATATGATCCTGGACAGAAGAGCGGTCCAGGAGAGCTGGTATTTTTTTTCCAGGGTCACCTCTTCCAAGCTCAAGAATGGTCCTTCCTGATGAGCAAGAAGTCAAGCAAAAGGAGCAGGAGGCCTGCATTGGAAAATTAGTTGCTTCTAAAAAGGCAGCATACAGGAGGTGGGAAGAGGGGCAGGTGACCCAGGAGGCACAAGAGATCCTGCAAGCGTGAAGGGATGTGGTTAGGAAATCCAAAGCCCACCTGCAGTTGAATGTGCCAAGGGACAGGAATGGTAACAAGAAGAGCTTCTACAGGTCCATCAGCATTAAAGGGGAAGACAAGGGCTCTGCAGCTGAATGGGGCAGAGGACTTGATGACAAAGGACACAGAAATTATTGAAGTATCCAATGCCACCTTCAGCTTGGTCTTTGCTGGGGCCAGTTCTGTTTAAACTCTTTCTTAATGAACCTGGACACTGAGACAGACTGCACCGTCAGAAAGTTTGAAATAAAGTGTGTCATCACCTCAGGTGACAGAAAACTGTGAGGAGTGGTTGGTAGACCAGAAGGTGGTTGTGCTATCATTGAAATGGACCTCAATAAGATGGAGAAATGGGCTGTAAGAATTTAATGAAATTCGGGAAAGCAAAATGCAAAGTTCTGCACCTGAGGAGGAATAACCCCAGGCATCAGTGCATACTGGGGAATGACCATCTGGAAGGCAGCTTAGCAGAGAAGGATCTGGGGGTCCTGGCAGATACCAAGGTGAACTGAGTCAGCAATGCAAGGAAGACTAACAAGTATCATGAGTTGCATTAGGAATATTGCCTGCTGGTGACTTGTTGGTCAAGGGAGGTGATCCTTCTGCTCTACTTGGCACTAGTGAAGCCACAGCTGGAGTGCTGTGTCCAATTCTGGGCTCCCCGCTATGAAAGACATGGATGTACCAGAGAGAGTCCAACAAAGGGCTGTGAAGATCATGAAGGGACTGAAGCATTTCTTCTGTGAGGAAGGACTGAGTGAGCTGAGTCTGGAGAAGGGAAAGCTGAGCAGGATCTCATCAGTGTGTATGAATACCTGAAAAGAAGGTGCATAGAGGATGGAGCGAGACTCTTTCTGGTAGTGCCCAGTGACAGAACCAGAGTCAGTGGGCACAAACTGAAACAGAAAAGGTGCCATCTGAACATAGGAATAAACTTTTTCTACTGTGAACGGCAGAGGTTGCCCAGAGAGGTGGCGGAGTCTCCATCTTTGGAGGTATTCAAAGCTTGACCGGACAGGATCCTGGGCAGCTTGCTCTGGGTGGCCATACTTGATGCTTGAGCAGGGGCGTTGGACAGGGTGACCTTTGGAGCTCTCTTCCAACCTCACCCATCCTGTGAGGCAGTGCATTTTTAAAGCCACAAGGAGTATGGCTGCAAGGGACAGATGGAGCCTGCAGTACCTCAAGAGAAACTGGTTGTCAGAAATCTAGAGTCACTGTTCTTGAGCAGTATAATTGGCTGTGGGTTTTGAGGTTTTGGAATACCATGAGTACATGGACTTGTATTCTGAGAGCACATAAAACATAGTGCTGAGCATCCCCTGGTAAAAATAAAGCAATCAAGCTAAAAGCCCGCCTGTGTCATAACAACAACATGACGAAACATGAAATGTTCTTTACCTTGGAATTCCAGTTTGCTATGATTTATTTTGCTGGTGTGTAATCAGAAATAGCTGCTCCATCAAAGTAGGGAATGCAAATAGAGCTGAGGTCAGAGTTTGACACAAAAGTGATGTATGAGCTGGAGTCAAGGAGGAATCCTGTGTTCCCAGAACAGAAGAGATGCTGTAAATAATATACTTTCTTCAAGGCAAGAACAGTTGCAACAGTTGGTTATATATAATGTAACAGTTGGTTATAGGGGAAAGTGAAAAGATGTTTTCTAGAAGGCAGCCAGTGTCAGAGCCATCATTTTTCTATAGTAGCCGTTTAGAAGAGCAAGTTGCTGTGGTTTCTTGTTAGGTTTTTCAGTTTTCCCTGGTCAGTACACTAGAAGGTAATTAATAATAAAATTAAATAAAAATTAAAGGCTTAAAAAATTTAAAAAAAACACTAAAAATCAATAAAATAAAGAAAAAAAAAACTTAAACAAAGCTCAGGATTTTTTTTTGTTCATGGGCCTGAGAGGAGAACTTGACTCTGAAAATGCTGGGAGAGTACAATAGTTTTCAGAAATTAGGTTCCTCTCTCACACACACAAAAATTTATTTTTAAAGTATGACAAATACTGCAGCTTCATCTACTGTGGTATTGAAATATGTAGGGCTTCAGAGAAGATGAAGCCTTCTGAATGTGCTGAATCCAGTCCTTACCCTGACAAACCTTCAGGCCATTTGTTCATAAGGCATGCTCCAGCTAAATCCCCCGGGTCCCTTGGTAATGGCACCCTTTGGACACAGCCTGCCATTTGTTAAGCGCTTTGCTGCAAGGAGCTCTGTTTTATTACACTGAATTGCTCAAGCTTTGCTGGAAATCCCACATTTTGTCTGTGTGTATGTGTGTGGATATACTTGCAATAATTCCTGCGTTTAATGGTTCCCCTGTGTGTGCGAACACATGTGCGTGCTGTGTGCGTATACATGTATTCTGGTTGTGTGAGTGTATATGTGTCCTGGCTGTGCGCACACATGTTCATGCACACGCACACAGAGGAAAGGTTGAATGCAGTTGTGTTCTTCCCATTTTACACAGCCACAGGGCCAGCGTACTCATCTTCATCACAGTGCATCTCCACAATTGTTTCACTTCTATTTCTGGAAAAGGGGGTGGAGGGGGAGGGAGAAATGCATTTTAATTTTTAATACAAACATGCACAGAGGATCTGTTCCTGAGCGATGAAACCAGCTTTCCTACCGAGTGTCCTACATCCCCTGCAGTAATCTCAGCTCCTTCAATTGCACATCACCTCCCATCTCCCCTGCCCTCCCTCTGACCCAGAAGGAAGAGATTGTGTGTGAAGGTTCTCAAACTGCTGTTAGCAGTGGGAGCACCGTTTTTGGTTTCTGTCCTCTGCTTAGCTGCCAGTCTTCATATAGACATGTAGTCTCTTGGGCTGCTACCCTTCTGTCAAATATAATGCAATTTGCCAGTGGGGAAAAAAAATTAGGGGGGGGAACTAGAGATGCCTTCTCTGCTACTATGTAAGCCCGATTCCTTTAAGGAATCATGGTAAAATCTAGGTTTTTGAGTCAGCAAGGTCAGGGGGCAGTCAGAATGCTGGCATAGGAGGAATCACTACTGCACGAAATCTACAAACTGTAGTTGTGTTACTGTTTACTTACTTTTTTTCCTTCTTTCATTTTTTTTCTCTTAAGATTTGTTTGCTTGTCCTAGCAATGAATCAAAGAAAATCAGAAGGTTAAATAAGTGGCATATGGTTTTCTTCTGTAATTCATCAGCTTTTCCATTGCAAGACCGTCCCAGACTTTTGGAATCCATCTGTTCAGTTACTGTAAACCTGGGTTTCACCCTCCTGTTGCCATAACAATTTTCTCCGCAGAAGCAATAGGAGCTGGAGTGATTGATGAGATCTCAACTTACTATCCTCATTCAGCCCAGGAAGAACATAGTGCTGGGATAATTGACCCATCATTTCAGAGCAACATGTAGGAAGTCCGGCAGATAGAAGACGCTTTGCATCTCATTATAATCTCTTGTAGCAATTTTTCTCTGGTGGAGCTGCCCTGACTTGAAGCTGGATGTAAATGGCTATGTGTGTGAATTTAAAATCAGGCTCCTTTATTTTAGCTGACATAAAAGAAAGGAAGAAGTTGCTATAGACAATCGTAATTCCTGAAGTTTGGCAGTGCTATCTTGGATAGTTTTTGTGGCATAAGGGAGGAGCCGTGGATGGCAATACTGAACAGGAACTTTTCTTGTATTAAACCTTGGGGTAAATCTTTTTGACAGTAGTAGTGCAAGGCAAATCAGAGCAGGTGCACTCTGGAAAATATTTAATTCCTGTTACAGCAATAGACACATTGGGCAAGACCAAACATGGTGTTCTGGTTGTGAGCTGTCTAACTGGAGATGATGAAGGAGCTGGAAGTCTCAAGCTTCCTCTCCTGTTTGTGAATTGCTTCTTTTTCTTTTGGAGTAACTTCCCTTCCCTCCAGCCATTTGCCTTTGCCTTCCTGGCTGTATCATAAAAAGAGGAGCTGTCAGCCTGCTCTGCTCGCAGGCCTTACTTAAGAGTATCAGGCAGTCTATTTCTGGTCATTCCTCCGTAAACACCAGCTAATAAAGCCCCATCACTGAAAAGGGGTGTTCCAATTCTGTGCAGAAGTTTCTGTGAGGTATGCTTGGTTTTGATCCCCCGTATTTGCATGGTGATGCAGAGGCTGCAGTAAGTGTCGTGGGAGGAGGGGGGCTCCTGAATTCCTGTATATGATTTGTGGTGGGTGTTACACAAATCACCATCTGGCATCGTGAAAAAGGTAATGAGAAACAAAGCATATTCATATGACACCATTTCCCCCAGTATGTTCTCCAGTAGGATGGCACCAGCTATGATGTAAAATTGGGCATTTCAGGCCTAATTTCAAGTTTTGTGTCGCACTTTCAAGAAGTGGCCCTTCTGCATGTCTGGCCGTGCTGGCCGTCAAAATAAGTGCCAGAGCTTCATAGGAAAGGTATTATGCCGTTCCCAAAGTATTTGGTGTAGATCACGTACCTCTGCAGACGTGGTGGAAGCCAAAGGGGCTGCCTGTATTCATTTACTCACGGGGCTTGGAGAGGGCTGTGGGAGTCAGGCTGAACCTCCGCTCAGTAATTTCTTGGACTCTGCGGGGGAATGTAAGCGAGTATCTGCCTGGAGGGAGAGGGAAAAGCAGGGTTTTAAGGAAGATCACAATCTGAGTTCTCTTCGATTTGTGAAACTAATACACTTCTTATGCAGAGCACCTCTAGCTGCGGGGTTTTCACTTCCCCCTTGCTTACTGGGAAGATGTCTGGAGTGTTTTCTTTATGGTGCAGCCTGTGCAAGGTTCTGTTGATGAATAGGTAATGTTCAAATTTTATACGAAAATTTGTGCAATTATCTCCCAGAGCTCGGGGGAAGGCCAACACGTCCATCTTTGATCAAATACACATGGTTTCATTTTCCACTCCTTTGCATGCACAAACTTTAGTGCTTTTTCAGTTGTACTCATGTAGAAGTTGCTGTATATGCCATGCAAGCTTTTCGATAAATGAGACTAGTATGTGGTCCAGTGTTAGCCACTGAAAACTTGAGCAATTTTTGATACAGAGTCCAGGTGCAATGCCTTTGGAAGCATGGTACAGCTGCTTCAGTTTAGGTTTTAATTTCTAAAATTTGCTAATGGAAGAAATTAGTTCTAAATATTGGAGAATATATCTTTGGCTAGCAGAAATTCTTGAAATCGATTTCCCTTTGCAAACCACACTCTGGTGATTCAGACTGAAGAATGCTTTAAGCCTTTTGTCTGTAAGGTACACGTCTTATGTAGGCTTCTGTTTTAATTTACTGCACTTGTATGCAGGTTTTTCAAACTAGTCACAGTGGTCTCTTATAAATCACAAGAAATAGTCCACCCTCAATACCCTTTCCAGCCCTACACAATGAGTCAAGGCTTGTCAAAGACCATTTTAGAAATCTTGAATAAATCTGACATTATGTTGAGACAGCTGTTAAATATATTTCTTTTTTCCCCCCAGGTTTCCTTTCCCTCACTATGAACAATGCAATTGGTTTAGTGCTATTTTTAGCCTGACTTTTCATTTCAGTCATATGTATTCCTACCTTCCATGCACACTTAAGTTAATTTATTCTAACATGAAAAATACTGAGAAAGTCACTAACCCCCACCCCCCAAAAGATTTTTACAAGCTGTAGTGGAGGCTAGCTGTTGTACATATACACTCCAGATGCCCAAGCCCACCACCGCTTACCAGAAGTAAAATCTGATTTCAGGGGCAGTCTGACTCTTATGCATGTCTCCCCTGAAAATAAATGTCTCTTCAGAACAAAAATCTCAGCAGATGTGCCTAAACTAACCCTGTCTCCGAGGGCAGTTTGCTTCAGTGTGCAGAAGGGAGAGTGGAAGGAGTGGAAGTCTGCTGATCTTCCTACTCAGCTTTTACAGAGTGCGAGAAGGTAGAGATGGGGGGTGTGTGTGGTTTTTTTTTTTTTTTTTTTTTAATTTTAAGCTGATAGTGAAAAACAGAGGCCTCCTCCTGTTCATCACTGATAACCTCATCATGTCTCTCTGAAGTTGGTGGAGTTGCGCTCCTCAGTGACAGCATGACTGGATCATGCTTAGGTTGGTGATAATCTCTCCTTTTGCAAGCACTGATTTCTGCTCCTGGTTCTCCTTTGCAGGCTGGCCTGGAGGTGAGAATTTCAAATGGTGGTGCGCATGGAGTGGGATACCTGTAGTCTTCCAGAGGCTTGTTTCCCAGCGCCAAACTACTTGTGTTCTTCAAGAGCTATCAGGAAAGGTGCACTTTTGCTTGAGGGCAGAGGTGCTCAGGTAGTTGGGCAAGGACCCATTTTCCCAAGTGATCTATCAATGATTGATGCATCGCTAATGGTGACTGGTAGTGAGTCAGGAATGGGGCAAATGTGGTGGGTCACAGTAAGCCATCTGTTCTGGCAGTTAAATGTATGGTACGCTCTGCTTTCTGCTTCGAAGTAGAGGAATAGCATCACTAGCTTTGAAGAAAAATGGAGAACTGTAACTCCTCTATTGTTGCCCTTCCAAAAGGGATTAAATAAGACAATAACAAATAATATTCAGAGTGTATGGGTCTGTCTTCAATCGGAGTTTAAACAAAGAGGTCTGGGCTTTTTAAGTGCCTCCTCAAATGTGCTGTGCTCTGGAAATGTTTCTTGCCAGAACATCCCTGGCATTGCAACAGATGGTGCTCCCTCCCCAGGCAGTGGTGGCTGTGGCTGGCACATTGGGGTGAGCAAGGAAGACAACGGGGTGGTGGTGACCATCTGGTGCTGCTGCACTGTCCCTGTCACAGCATCACAGCTTGGTGTGTGGGCAGCTCTGTGTGTGTGTGCTGGTGGGCTGCAGGTGCATGTGATGTGGGCCAGCACCACAATATGGGGAGCTGTGCCCTCAGCCACCACTGCAGCCCCACCCCACTGGTGGGGATGCAGCCCCTGCACTCTGGGAGAAGGAGGGCTGGGTGTCAACTGGCTCCCACATCAGGGGATGGAGCAAGACCCTTTGAGGTGGTGTTGCAGAAATGCCAGTCACTGGAGAGAATCACAAAGTTAGGGAGGTCAAGGCTAGATGTGAGAAATTAGGTTTTGCACCTAATCTGGGTATTATGGGGGACCTTCTTTTTTTCCTACAGTCCAGAGAAGTGAGATTGCTTGCTTTTTGTCCACTCCCACCCTGATTTCTGCACTACAGTGTGTGCTTTCTGTGATACCTGAGGAAGGGTGGGAGACTTAGACATCATTCGTGTTGTGTCTATGGCCCTCACAATTATAAACTTCCTGAGATCAGAGGGAATAAGTCTTTGCCAATTAGAAGGCTTTATAATTGCACGTTTTGACTAATAAACATCTGAACTGCAGATGTGGTAGTGTAGGTGTACCTGTTGCCTGGACCTTTTCTAGCATTAATTGCCTAGGCAATTGCTGGTCATGGTTATGCATGTTATCTGAGGATAAAATAACACACCTTCTCTTTGTTCCTTGTCCATCAATGTAGTGCAAATATGTCAGCCCAGTTAAAAAAGCAAATTTCTGTTTGAGTTCCCATTTTAAGGCCTGTGTTTACAACTGCAGAACAATGTCATTTGCCTATTGTATGCTTTTAAAGATGTGTTCCTGCAGCCACAAATACCAGAATTCAACATTTTAACTAAGGAAAACCTTAACTTCTGGTGAAAATGAAAAATAAAGCCCCAGCAGTTCACAAAAACACAGCTTATACAAAACTCAGATGTCTTTGGATGCCGGTAGGTATCAAGATCAGGTATCAGTGGTCCTATGATAAAGTTCAAATTAATTATTCCTATTTCTAGAAACAGTTTTGGACACAAATAGAAACTCTGGATCCTAACTCTGAAACCTGATGCTATCTGGCATCAGCTCAGACTTTAATGACTCGACATTTCTTTGTTCACACCAATATCCCAGGGCAAAACAGCCCTATATGAGGCACTTTTTACTCCAAATTCATATCTTCGTTTCATGGCTATGGTAATGACTGAAGTAGCTGGTTAGTGACGGCCATCCCCTTTCTGTTCTCCCTGACCTTGATTCTCTCTTGAATGCAGTTTATACCTTTTTTTTAATTATTTTTTTTTCTGCTTGGCTTTAGGATAGTCCTGCATTAAATGCTGCCAGTACTCTTTTGTCCTAGGCCTTTCAAAGATGCCTTTCATGAAGCCAGAACGTCCATGCTGTGAAACTCTGATCCCACTGTGGTCCCGTCTGCAGTGTGGTTTGATCTCTAGCAGTCTCTTGCTCTCTGTTTGCCTGGTGCACAGTTGTGTGTGTATTAGGGAGGTATAGGGGGGGCATAGGGACTATTGCTTGAAACCCGGTCTTTTCTCACTCTTTTCTCCCATCACCCTAAACCCCGTTCACTCTTACTCCTTAATTGCAAAATTACCCAAGGCAATCCAGCACAGGGTAATATTGCTTGTGAATTAAAACCCACCTTTTATTAATGTTAAGTCTTTCTCTTACTATGTTAATGTCTGGAAAGTATTCTGTAGATAGGCCACAAATTGCTTTAGAATATTTTCTTTGTATTATTTTGCTCTCTTCCCCTGGATCAGCAAGAATATGGTTCAAATATTAATTTTATGGTGTGTCTCTCAAGAGTGGAGTATAATGTTCAATTATGCATTCCATCTGCAAGGCTCTGGATGCACAATCCTGCATTAAATAAAAAAAGCCAATGTGTTTTAAAGAAGAAACAGAAAGAAAGGATATGGCACATAAAAGCAATGGAAGAAGAGCCTTCCATTATGCTTGACTTTGTGTAAAATCAGAGGGAGCTATGTAAACCAGACAGAAGTCAACTGTCTTAAAAATGGAGTCAATACATTATGTCATGCTATTAAAACCTTCCTGCAAGACACAAGTTTAGAAGTAGAGCGATAAATGTACTGGAGACCTTATGATGCACGCATTTCATACACTCATTCCACACACCCATACACATGTGTAGGGGTGTTTGTTCCACTTTGCTTCCTAAGTCCCTTAAAACTCTGCCTCTGGAAAGTGTCCTTTCGCTGTGGGGTGTGGGAAGTGCTCTAGGGCTGTAATGTATTCACTTTTCCTTGGGGTTTTCTCTACAGCAAGAAAACCAGGACAAGGCTGTGGCTTCTCTCTCTGTCTAGACACATAGAACTGTAATTAATTCTGAATCCTTTTCCCCTAGCTCAGGGTTGGTACTTCAGTGTGACACCTGCTTTAGAGTCAAGTGGCTATCCTTATGTCATTCAGTATGGTGGAAATTTCCCTGATGATGCTACCCAAAATACTGTGTGTCCTCTCCGGAGTGTCTCAGGTTTTCTCACGGTGCTTTTCCATATGGGCTGGGGCATCTTGGAAGCTGTGGCACTCCTCAGCATGGGAGCAGCTGGAGCTGGGCTTTGGGCTTTTGTTTGGGTAACAAGGAGTTGTGGTTGAAAGCAGTGTGTTGAGCACTGGGGCTCTGAAGCGCTTCAAATTGAGGCAAGGCAAACGCAGGGCATTGCTTAGCTTGGAATTCAGAGGGAGGGCATGTCTTCAAAGTGGACTTGAGCACGGAAAGAGATGGTCACTCTTCAGAGCAGATGCCTTGAATGCCATTGAAAATGGGTTGGGCAAGTTCTGGAGAGGGAGAAGCCCCCCGGTGTCTGTTCGCTGCTGTCCTGTGGGATGACAACCCAAGAGTTTCTCTGCGTGGGCACTCGGCCATTCAGGTTTACTAGAAGGAGCATTTGAAGTATTCCTCCTCAGCGTGTCTGCTTTTTTCAGGAAAGCGCACTGCTTCTCTCTTTGGCACCTCACCAAGCGCTCTTGGCAGAGCTGTCAAATGTGTCATTGTAATGGGAGGCCTCTTTGCCGCGGTTTGAGCAGTGAGAGCTGGCTGGGAAGCACGGGGCCGGGCTGAGGAGGACTGGTTGCAGAGAGCTCTCAGCGGAAATCCTTTGACTCTGGAACTTGTTTGCTCTGGCAAACTCCCTGTGCCTGTCTGGACACAATGAGGGTTCAAGACACATGGCTTTTGTTTGGTTTTCCTGGAGGGAAGGCTTTGCTTTTCATTTGGCTGAATTTCTGGGTGGTAGAGAAAGAGGGAGAGAGTGAGCATGCTTCAGGCTGCATTGATCTTTGCCTTGTGTAAGGGTGATACTGGTGCTTTTTGGTGACCTTTTGCTTTCTGCATCAGATATCAGTAGCACAGAGATAGGCTCTTCATACGCCTTTGTAAGAGACAATGAAACAGAGGTTTAGGCCCTTGGGGCAAGTGCAGGTTTTCCCCATTCCTTGGCTGCAGGTGGAGATCAAATGGATGCTCCCTGGAGCTTCTTTTAGCTCCTCTTTTACCACTTCTGGATCTTGTGCCACAACCTCACAGAGCTCTGACCCCCTGAAGAGCTCTCAAGCTATTAGGAGAGGGAAGAAATTGGAAGTTGTGGTGTGCAGAAAAACTCAAGAGCTCCTGGAGAAAAAATTGTCTTGAGTACAGGAAAAATTACTTTAAGAAGACAACACAGTCTGTCTCTAACATAATGTTAAGTGATGGTGAGAGTGGCTTTGACTCTGTCCTCTAGAAAACTTGTGTGTTAATTTGTGAAATATTCCCATGTGAAGTGATGCTTGTAATTTAACAGTAGTCCTGAGAAGATGAGGCCCCCCCCTTTTTTTTTTTTAAATCCATGAATCTGGGAAAGATCCGAGTTCTTAAAAATGTGTTGGAACATTGCCATGCAAAGAATGAGAAGATACATAACCTGAAATGCACTTTAGCATCAAGTTTGATCATTTTGTCTCCCCAAATCAGATCTGGCAGATCCTAGATCATTTCAATATACCTTAGATGACATGGTGCAAGGAAAACACTTAATTGACATAAAGAGCACAATGAAGAGCTCTAGGAAGTTATTGCAAACATACAGCTCTTAAACACTGAGGAGAAACAAGAGTCCTAAAATTCAAGATTTATTTTCTCCTAAACCACTTATAACCTCTGGAGAGGAACTTCAACATTGGCCTTGAGCACTGAACACTAGGGCTGGATTGCTAACCCTCTGAAATCAGCGGAGGATCTTTCACTGGTTTTGTTTCACTTTGAGCAATTCATCTCCAAATCCTCAGAAATCAGATAACAACATGCAATAATTGTACCTTCCTCCATGTAATAGCTGGTGTGATTTCTAGCGAGTTACACAAGTTGCTTTAAGCATAGTTGTGTTCCTTGATCTATGCTGTGGTTTTCCTGGAAATTTGTACGTGAGATCACAGCATCTTCTGAACCAAGTGGGTGCTCTCAGTGTACTAGCACTTCATCAGAAAATACAGAAATGGGAGAAAAGTAGGAGGAGGTTAAGTGACACCAGGGAAAAGTATGAAGGTGCACCATGCACCCAGTAAAGTCTGTCCAGGGAAAAGACAAACGGCCTTGGTAGTGTAAAGGGAAGTCAAGTCAGTAAAAGGGATTGCAGTTTGGGTGGTATAATGCCTGTAATAAGTCTTTGAAAGTGTGTTTAGCACAATCCTCCTGACAGAAATTATACTATGAGAACTACAGGCACATTTTCAAATAGGCTGCGGTTTGCTTAACTGTCTCCCCACAAAAACGTGCTGAAGTGTATTAGGTGTCTCCCTGCTTCTGTTATTAACTCACTTCTCCTCTTACCACACTACTTTGTCTTTTGAAAAGGCTGAGATTCCTGGTTTGGATGTGTGCAGGCATGGTGTGAGCTGCAGGTGCTGCAGAGCAGCATCCTCCTGCCAAGCAACAGGGTGTGGTCTTGTTTGGTCCAGGCTTATCTCCCAAAGGCATTTCTAATTGTTCTCATTAATTGTGGTCTCCCCTAGGTGAAGGTGGTAACTTGTGTGATGCTCCAGTATCCTGGCTTAATTCAAACTCAGGTAATTGCACTCTGCCTTTCTTCTAAGCTTTTTCTGCAGAAGTATATTCCTTTTCAGGAAAATATTTACTTCAAATGTTAAATTGATGCCTCATACATTAGAGCAGCAGCAGTATTTCACATTGGAAGCTGAACGATTTGTGTTCATGAAGCATAACACAGATCCAAATTTGCAAAGCACATGGGTGTTACTCATTCCAATAGCAGCATCTTTGCACAGCATCTTTTTTCCAGGAACCTTATGGAATTCAGCCAGGGGAGGTGCAAATTCCTGCACCTGGGAAGGAATAACCCTAGGCACTGGTACGTGCTAGGGGCCACCCACATAGAAAGCAGCTTGGCAGAGAGGAACCTGGGGAGCCAACAAAATGTGCTTGTGGCAAAGAAGGTACCCTGGGCTGCATTAGAAGCATTGCCCACCGGTCAAGGGAGGTGACACTTCCCCTCTACTCGCCACTAGGTGAGGCCATAACTGGCGTGTTGTATCCAGTTCTGGGCTCCCTCTCTCTCCCAAGAGAGACATGGAGACAGTGAAGAGAGTCCAGCAAAGGGCCATGAAGATGATGAAAGGACTGGAAAATCTGTCCTACAAGGAAGGGCTGAGAGACCTGGCACTGTTCAGTTTGGAGAAGAGAAAGCTCAGGGGGATCTCATCAATGAGTGCAAATACCTGAGAGGGTGCATAGAGGGTTGGGCCCGGCTTTTTGCAGTGGTGCCCAGTGACGGAACCAGAGGCAACGGGCACAAACCGAAACATAGGAGGTGCTGTCTGAACATAAAAAAAATAATCCTTTTTCTATTGTGAGAGGCAGAAGTTGCCCAGAGAGGTGATGGAGTCTCCATCTTTGGAGATAATACAAAACTTCATTGGTTACGGCCCCGGGCAGCTTGCTGAAGGGGAGTTGGACCAGATGACCTTGCTTAAGCAGGGGAGTTGGACCAGATGACCTCAAGAAGTCTCTTCCAACCACAACCACTCTCTGATTTGGGAAAAATCCTTTTTTTAAAAATATTTTCATGAAGTGCTTTGAAACAAAGCCACATGAAGAATAGGGATCCAGCTAAGAGTGCAATTAGGCATGAAATCCTTTTTGTCCCCCCTTTTTTGTGTCCGCAACTGAGATCTGCTAGATACACTGTTCAGTCTTGACTTTAAGATGTTCAATAGCACAAGAAAGGAGGTGCCAAATAACTAAGTGTGGGAGTTTGGCTGGCCTCCCTCTGGTACTCAGAGTGAGTGAGGTTGCAATACTCTATTCAGCCTTTGATAGAAAACTCTTGAGTGCTGCAGTCTGCCTGCTCTCTTTGCATTCATCTCATCTGCCTGAGCCTGTCTGTGTGTGTCTGATGGTTTATTCAGTCACCAAAGTGTTTATTCATACTATACACATCTGCCAAGCGTGTTTGATGTGAGGTGGCTCTCTTGCTATTCAGAGTCCACCTGGACTGTGGGTAGGTCCTGATTGTTGTCTGTATGGACAGCAAGTCAGATCTTGAGAGCCATCTTAGAGGATTTTTGAAGATGTTCTACATAGTGCTGATGCATTGTGTAGTCTGCAGGGCACAAATAAGGAGGTAGTCAAACCCAAGACCCTGCTTTGGGAACCAGCAGGTCTGTTCCAGTCTCTTTGGGTAGGGGTGTGGGAAGTTTTAGACTCCACAACCTGCATACCAGCTAAGCAAGGAAAATAGCTTCCTTCCTCCCTAACTTGGACACAGTAAAGGCAAATGCATTCTGGTGACAAGATTCTTCCCTGAAGCAAAATGCTTTCAGAGCTCCACTGGCCATATGGAGCTCTGCACACGCAGTTTTCCATGAATTTTGCATTAATCCATATTCCAAGTTATGAATTGCAATCAATCCATTCTTGTGCTAACCAAGCTGCAGCTGCTCCCAGCTGAAAAGTCTTTTGAATTCTGCCAGATGAAATATTCCAAGTCTCGTTCCAAGGTGCGGTAATTGTCATTGTGGTTCTCAGGCTCTCATACATATTTAATTTAGAGTACATATCGAAATGTGCATTCTGCTGACGCTGAAGCTGGTGCCAATGCTTACAGTGATGTCGTCTGAAGACTAACGAAAGACCAAAATTGGTTCAATACATGGTAACACGTTCGTTTCAACTTTAGTACAGTTAAGCTGTATTGGTAGTAAATCATTCAAAATCCTAAGTGAATACACTGCATTAAAGGAAAAGCATCAGCTGCAAATTTTCAGAGTGTATGTGGGATTCCCCTAGATTTGTGGTGTTTGGAGCTAGGAGACTGTTTTCCTCTGTTGTGAAGACAGGAACCATTTGTGAGTGGGCACAAGAAATGGGATTCTTCCAGGTCTCATGTAGTCTAGTTTTACCTTGGCTTGTAAGGGAAGAACATCCTTGCACTCTGGATGTAGACTCCAGTGATCTCACAGATGGAAGGGAGTTCAGACAGCTATTTTATTTAGAGGTGTGGGGTTTTTAATTTATTTTTTTTTCTACCTTAATATTCATGAATTATGTTTGAGCTCTCTAAATTAATAAAAAGTAAACATTTTGATGACGTAATGTGAGAATTGTCTTCCATTTGATTGGATGTGGACAATGTTATATTATTCATAATGAATTCTCTTTCATGTATAATAGACAGAAGGACATGATTTGTTCCCTTTATGAGCTCAGGACTCATGGTTAGTGCTGAAGGCTGAGTATCTGACCTCTCCATTTTTAGGCCACTTCCTGGGATTGTTTGAGTGCTAGTTGTTCAATGTTATTTTGAAACAGAAATTATTAATACCTTATGGTTGGTTTCTAGTGAAGTTGTGCAGAATGTACCAGGTTTGAAAACTGTTGAGCCTGTTGTGTTTTGCCAGTAGTCCTTATTTCTCAGAACTCTCAGTACTGTAAAACACTTTCATTCTTTTTAATATAATACAAGCATTTAATATGAGGTAATTTGGGGATTTTATAGGAATTCAAAATGCAGTATTTGCTGTCCTCTCCTCCTTCCCTTTGTGTATGTAATTTTTTTTTATATGTATGTAGAGATACATAAAATCAAAAAGATTTAATAGAAAAAATTTGCAAAATAAAAAGTGGCCTGACCAAACCCTTGCAGGGTAGTTTTCCTGTGAACTGCCCATTCCCTGCTGGAAAATGAGGGACAAATGCTGAGGGTGAATCTGAGGCCCTCTTCAGAGCGTCTCAGAAAGGTAATGGTAGGTCAGGCCTGGCATGCTTAGTCAGCAAAATTCCTGAGGAAAGGATTGTTAGCTCCCGTCACTGCTACCCCGCTTCTGCTCCTTGAATTCTCTTGGCTGCTCCCAGGAAGGACAGTCCATTTGATTTCTAATGCTGAGACAACAGGCATTTTATGTTTAAACATAAAATGACTTTTCTAACCATATATTTGCAATTAAGCTGTTGTTTTTATTAGTCACAAGGGATAATTGCATCCAGAAATTCCCGAAGAAAACGTTATACTGGGCAAACAATATTACACTGATGTTTCAATTATATGAGCAATTTTCTAGCATAGATCAGCAATAAACTTCCCTAAAGGGCCTATTAAACAGGAAGCAAGAAAGCAGAGATGGGGCAGTTGCCAGATGTTAGTGTGTCTAGTGCTTGTGTCTCAGCTTGTCCCCTCACTCTTTTTGTCTTTAGGCAAGTCAAGCAGTCAGCAAAATCCTGTGTCACCTGTAGACAGGAGGCGAGCACAGGAAGGCTTTCTTCTGCAGAAAGGAGATTCCTGGGGCTTGGGTCTGGAAGGAAAGAGTCCCTGGTTCCTGCCTTGTTGGAGTGTATCTGTGCAATCACCTCACAATGGAAACAAGGACAACCTGTGTTTCAGTGAACTTTGGTCAGTAATTGAGAGAATATACAAAATGTCCGTGATGGGAGTGCTGGTCCTGTGGCAGGGTTTGGGATGACAGATAGCAAGGCTCAGAATACCATTGCTTACCTGGGACACCAATGCTTCAGATCCAAACCTTTTGAAATACTGCCAGAAGATGCAGACAGGAGGCAAGAGCTGCCTTACTCATTTGTCAGGTGTAGCAAACACTGTTTACTCCATTGTAATTCTTCTGCTAGCTGCCCTGCCACACAAGCCAAAACTCTACCATAAATTTCCCTTCTCCTGTCGTAAGAGTGCTTTGATTGCTAATAGCTTATTTCACGCGCTGACCCATTATATGGTATTCTGGCAAAGCAAACAACCCATTAGGAGGGTTTTCTGAGAGGGCCACATTGGGAAAACATACAATACAAAACATTTCCTAATGCACAGTCATGCAGAAAAAATGGTCTTGCATCCCCCATTTCCTATGAAGCCCAGCTTGGCTTGTGCTGCTTTCTGTTGTGCTACCTGTGCCTGCAGAGCCCTCATCTCCTCAGAAAGTCCCCACAGAGGCAGGGGGACTTCTCTGCAAAGATCAGCAATAACCTTTTCTAAGGGTTCTGTTCAATAGCAAGCGAGAGGCCAGGGTTTAGTCCCTCCTGTGTTCTCACAGGGGCACAGATAAGCTTCAGGAGCTGCCATGGCTGGAATGTGATGGGTTATGCTGGGGTCAGCAAAGGGGGACGCATACGTGCCATACCGCTGAGCTATGAGGGGATGTTTGAGTAGCCAAGGATGCTGGAAGCAGCACAGCTGGCTAGTATGGTGTGGGCTAATGTCTTCCTGTTTCTCCCTAAGGTGGTGATGGTGGCAAGAGTTTGCTTCAGGATCTCAGTAAAGCAGTTTTCTCTCTGGACATACTCGGTGATGAAGTTCGAAAAAGGTTGCCCCTGCTCTCTCCCATGCTGCCAACCCTGGAAAGAACTTGCAGGATGTAACCAGCCCTCCAGCAGCCACTGCTCTGATACAGATGACCCCTTCCATGCCCCAGAATTATCACCTTCCCCTAATATCAGAGCTAGGGCTGTATTTTCTTTTTGTTATTATTGTTTTATTTCTAAATTTGTCCACTGGCAGGATTATCACCTGCCTGCCCTGCAGTTCAGCTCCAACTTGCCGTCACAGGCAAGGGCAGGGTCTTCCATCCTGCTCCTCCATGGAGAGCTTTGCCACTGGCTCCCACCTGGAAGCTCTCGTGGACAAAGCCCATTTCAGCATGCTCTGTAAGGAGCTGCTTAGGTGGCTGCTTGCTTAGGAGCTGGGCTCGTGCTGGCCTTTTGGGAGGGAGTGAGCAGCAGCGCATGGCCTGAACCAGGAGCCTCGCACATGTGGAAGGTGGCTCCAGCCCAAGAGGTCAGTTATGCTTTTCCCCACGCTGTGCTCGCTGATCCTCTCTCCTCCATCTCTTTCTGTACTTTTTTTCCTTCTTATATAAGTCTTTCATGGAGAGCTGTTTGAGTCACAAAAATCGGCTCGAAATCAGTCTCTGTGAGCTCCTGATTTAAATATGAGCACACTTTGATTAACTTTTAGCTCTGCTTCCACTTCGCCTTCAGTTCCTCTCAAATTAGTCTCTAATTATCTCAGTTGTAATCACCCGGTGTGATAAAGTTAAAGTAATAATGATTCTTTTTGATAGTACAATGTTTTCTCTATGAATGTTGTAGCTAATAAAGACAGAATGCCAAGCTGCTTATGGGAAACAGATTTTTACAGATCCTAAACAAATGCCCTGCATAGTTCATGTACAGATAATAAAAGAACAAAGTAACCCTTCTAAGGAAAATTTATATCTTGATAAAAAAAAAAAAAGGTATCTATATTTATGTTCCAAAGTACTGGCTTTAAGGGCCCAGAACCTAATGTCAGTGCTTGAGGCCAAAGTTGGGGACTTGAGACGCCTGCTCAGGTTTCTGCACCTCCATGGCACCAGGAGCTAGGCTGCAGCTCAGACCATGAAGCTCTTCTGCTGTGCACTGTGGAGTGAGCAGTTTAGCACCTCTTTGTGCCTTGCCCCATGCAATATCCAGACAAGGTGTTTGTCCCTGGGGCACTCAGTCTAGGAGGTGTTTTTAAGCATGCCTATCATGTTGCGTGTTCACAGGAGCATTTTTCTTTCAGGAAGGAGAACAATGTGCTTTGAAGCCAGTGAAGCTGTAGCCACAGGTGAAAGGGGGTACTGAGGTGGAGCATGGGTGGGGTGACTCACAGCCCCCTTCTTCTGAAGCTGTACCACTTCATATAAAATAAATCACATTACATTGAAGGGGGGTTGGGGGTGGGCAAGGGTTGTCACGAGTGTGTGACTCAGTACTGAATGTCTGGGACATCTGGATGGGAAAACACAGGTGCACATGGGGAGGCAGTTCTCAGTTGCAGTCCGTACATGAAGGGGGGCTTTAGGACACCTAAGCAAAGCACAGAGACTCGGCCACAGGCTTCTTTTTTTCCGTTGGCCTCAATTGTTATGGTGGGTGTTTGTGCCTCCTTTCTCAGAGCCTTTCACTCACTCTATAAAAGCTGCCAACCACTGTTTTTCATTTGGTTGGTTTTTTGACCTATTCAGCTGTGAATTTGTGTTGGATGCAAGGAGCCGTGTCTGCTCCTTGCACCCCGGGTGATGTGATTTGGAAGAAGGGTTTGGGATGTTGAGCAGTCAAATGGCAGCTGCTGTGTAGACTCTCTTCTTGGCTCAGCCAGGTGCTTTCTGTGCCTGAAGCACTTTGTTCCCCCTAATCTTTTCATAACCATATGCAAAGAGGGGCTTGTGAGGTGTGTGTGTAAAGTTTACATTAATATTTGTCAATATTTGTATTATGTTACCTTTCTGTACTAACAGCAGCACATTACTGGAGGTCTTTGGACAAATCTGATATTAAGAGTTGACTGTTGAGGTTGGTCAATGTGGCTGCCCAGAAGCTTTGGGATAGGCACATGCTATGTATTCGTTGTCATATCTTTGCCCTCTCTGACTGCAGGGAGCTGTGAAGGCTGGGGCAAAAGTCTGCTACAGGCAGGCATTTTCATGTAAGCAGAAAATATTTGGACAGACCTTTGAAAGAGCAAGCAGAAATAGAAGCTGGTTTTGCTAGTTACTGTCTTGGTAGTGTAAATACCGTACAAAGCAAAATAAGGAAAAGAGAGCATGAACATTGGGGTCTATACTATGTAAACACTGATGTAATTAATGTGTATCACTCTTTTGGTAGAGGTTCCCCCTCACCAGCCCAATGATTATTTAAACCAATGGGCACATTTGTACATTCTTTAGTATTTACTATGAGACATCTGACTGAAGTGCAGTCCCTGCTGCCTTAACAATACAAATTAGTGATTAGAACAGATTTGTTCCTGGGTACTTTCAAAAACCAAAGGATGGGTACTTCTGGTATCTTTTATTCTAACCAAGAGCAAGTCTTTCCATCTCAGCATCTAGGCAGAAAAATGAACAACCTGATTAGACCAAGATTTCTCAAGAACAGGGAAAGCATTTCGTACTTTTTTTTTGGCATACTATGATACCAAACTTGTGAGATTTATGTAAAACATTTAGGAAAGAAACAGCCATTATAACAATTGTGCTATTAGACCTACACTAGCATAACTAATTAGATCCTCCATTCAATGTGAAAAAACAAATAAAGCGCTGCAGTGTGCAGCTTTGTCTTTTTGTGCTCTTGAGCAAACCAGCTCTACGTGCCAAAGGCGAGAGCATTAATTGAGTACAGAACCTGTGTATAAATCCAGTACAGCTCATGGTTTGACGGTGCCACTGCTGTGCATTCTCACCTTGCTGTTGTCTGTAATTAACCTTCTGCAGCTCGAAATTCTCTATGAAATGAAGGGTGGGTCTGGTTTTGGCTGGGCTGCTCTGGCCTAAATTAAAGCAACCAAACTCCTAATACATCTCAAAGTCTTTACCTGGCTGTGTGGGCAATCAGGGAATGAGCCAAGAGACTCATTTAACTCCTAGTTAAATACTGTTGTGGGTAGGAGGAGGAGATGAGGCTTGTTGTGACTTTCCATAGACTATTCCTTACTACAAATTTGGTACAAGCTCCATTGCTCCCCAATGGAGGCGTACAGTGAATTACCAAAGAGGAGACTGGCTGCCAGGTACAGTTACCTAGGTAGATGTGGACATGTAGGGTGAAGACAGGCTTCACATACCAATCTGTTCTCCTCCATGCAAATGTGAGACCAACAAGCAGCTGTTGGAGTCAGTGAGAACCTCTCCGTTGACCTCCGTGGACAAAATTTGATGTCAGCCTAGGAAGCAGGAGCACTTTTCCCAGCACCTCTTCCATGACGTATGCTCCCAGTTCTCCTTTTGTGCCACCTCTGGTGCTTGATGGACCTCTCTGTTAGTGGATTTAACTCAGTAAAATAGCCCCAAAATAGGAAAAAAAACCCAAACAAACAAAAAAATCAACAAAAACAAAAAACCAACAAAATCCCTCAAACAACCAAAACCGAAGTAGAAATCTTGCATGGGTTTCTGCCTTCTGGTGAGTCATGGCAGTGGCAAGAAGGAACAGCAGGGCAGCCTGTAATGAGGACAAGACTGGGGCTGGGCAGGGAAATTTGGGGGGAGGAAAGCAGCAGCCCTGCCTTGGTCAGTGAGCTGCCAGACTGCCTGGGCTACATGTGAAACCACAGACGAATTCCTCATGTCAATGTCTTTATTTTGGTTATTGTTTGAAGGAGTCTCCTTATATCCAGTTTCCAATCAAAACATCATGTACTCCCTAAAATCTGAGCTCGAATATGAACATGTTGCACTGCAGGGGCTAAAGTCTACCAGTCGTATAATGTAGATGAATGCCTTTGAAAAACAAATGCTTAATCAAAATTACTCTCCATTTGTTTTTTAAATTTTCATTTTCCATTTAAGTGGCTGTTTCATTGCTAAGAGAAGCATTAAGAGCTATTCATGTTTTTCTTCTTGTGGGTCCTTTAAAACTGAAATTCCCTTGTTTATTAATGTCCTAGCGGTGGATATTCTTACTTATCTGACCCGTACTCATAGCCTGGGACCAAGATTACCTGTGAAGGGTTTAAGTTTCTTCATGCAGAAATTTATGCATTGTTATTTCAACTATTTGAATGTTTTCATTGTAAAGCACCATTTCTTTCTCACCATATTGTTGTAATTGTATATTAAGTTAACTTAAGGCAGAGAAATTATTTTTCTTCTGTTATGTCTTTTTGTCAGGCTGCAGTTAATTCAATATTGACTTGTAAAAATAACTTCAATGAAATTATAGATGCAGTTAGGTTGTAACTCTTTTTTTACGCAGCCACTGAAGGAAAGTGAAACAACGGTGCAGGTCAAAAAGGCCATTTTCAAACATGAGGAGAAATGGGGAAAGGCTTCCTATTCTAAGAAGAATAGACGCTGTTTATGCTAACAAGCCATTTATTTCTACACAGGTGCTATCTTTGGTCAAAAAGACTGAAGAGGTCACTGCTCTGCTCTGACTTCCTTCTGTGATTGTTAAGAAAGGATCCCCTTTCTTCTGCTAATGAATCACCATCTCAAATAATGGCGAACCCCCAGAATTATCAGAGGAATGTTATGAAGCTTAATAAGAAATATGTTTTCATTCCAGCATGGATTTCTTTGAGAGCAAAACAATACTTGTGAGAAAAGCTGGGCTTTTCCAACACTCCTGAAAATACAGTGGTAGTTTGTTCTGAAATGGTTATTGAAGCATATTCAAAGCATGTTATCAAAATGTTTTGTCTAAAAAACCCCAAGCATAACCACTTTTGATAAAAGAGCATTTCAAAGCACGACTTGACAAACACACAAACCTCAAACTTCAAAAACCAGGAAAGAAAGTAATGTTCTATATTTTCCCCAGTAAAGCCTTTTAAAAAATTTAATCATTCCACCTCTCAGCTCATTAATCTACTCAACAAGACAGGCAAAAGGTTATCTCTGGAAAGAGGTTCACCTCAGCTATTTCTCTGCCTCTCGATACCGCCTGGTTTTGAGGGCCGTGCTGCCCATGTCTGCTCTCCTTGGGCATCCAGAACTCCCAGCCAGCTCTCCCATGCTGCTTCGTCCATGTGTCTGCAGCTTCCAGGTACAGACATGTCAAGTTCCTTCTCATCTTCAGGCTTCTTTTGGCAGTCATGCAGAGTAATTTTATATGCTGATAGGCGTGTTTCTTATGCAAGATTTTACTAAATTCCCATGACAAATCACTCTGCAAGCATGTTGTCTTGGTCTTTTTCCTTTTTTCACATTTTTCTTCTACCAACACTAGCAAGATTACACTAATAGTATAGGTGGGTGCTTCTTAGAAGTTGTTTAAAAAAACAGAACTTAAAAAAAGTTCCAAATTTCTTAGTATTGAGTCCCATCCTCCATGAGTCTCAACACCTGCTGGCTGCATGGCCACATTCAGGGGAATATCAGTGCTTCTTTTCAGATAGAGGCATGAAGGTCTATGTAGTGTTAAGAAATTTAGAGGGCTAACACATTTTGGAAAGCCATGAAGAAAGTAAGAAGACATTCATATGTCCAGGATAGGACAATGGGTATTTTTATAAAGAAAATGTTAATGTATGCTTAAGCTCTTCCAAGGTATTGTGCAGGTCAGTATTACATCATTGATGATTTACATTTTCTGCTCTCTATCATTTTGAATTCCTGGCTTAGAAAAGCCAGCTAAAGCTAGATAAATTCTGGATGTGCTTGAACGGTGTGTGTTCAGCTTCTAATAGCTTAATGACCCCTTTGTTCTCCCTTGATTATCGTTGTTATTATGTGTCCGTTAACCAGAAACTGCTTAGCAGAATTGCAGAAGAGACTGCCTAAGGTTTGAGCAGATTTGTGAAAAGGAAAAGGATGGGATATAGAAGAATAATTTTAAGAACTGGGGCATAAACAAGGATGGGACAGAGAGGAATAATTTTAAGAACTGGGGAATAAACAGAGGCTTTTAAATTTAATTCCTGGCTGTCATCATCCTAATTAGCAATGAGTCTATTTGATGTCTCAGTTCAGAGAGAGTAAATAGTGCTGCTCTGTGTCTGTCATGGTGATGAATGCATTTTTTGGTAATAATCCAGTAACACGTACAGAGTCATATGCTAAATCTATAGAGTGCACTGTCTCAGAACAGTTATGTGGCATATACCCACTTACACCAGTGGTGATGTCCTCTGTTTGGATTGCTGAAAAACACACTGATGACGTTAGGGGTGTTTACTGAACCAGAATATTCAAGGGACTAGATAAAAACAACGGCCTTGTGAATATACATTGAGTTTAATAGTAGCTATTTAACTTATATTCCCTACTAATTTGGGATTGTTCTTCTCAACACGGAAACCAGCTTCTCTGCACTTTCCACAAGGCAGCAGAAATGGAGGGACAATAAAATCACATCTGAGTGCAGCATATTCATCATGTATTAGCTCTGATCCTTTCCTGGAACTGGTAAGAGAAATGGGGTATAACCCACTGAATCCAAAATGTGATTGTGCTCATTTTACATGCATAATGGTTATGAAAGGCAGATCTTAAAGCAAATCAGTACATTCATATTAATTTCAGTGGGCTTTTGACCAATCCTAAGGTGTAGCCTGTGGCTTTGAGGAATTTGATATCTACATTTTTGTTTCCCTTTTTAAACAATTCTAAGACTCCCATCATTCATTTTTTATATTACAGCAACCTTTCTGAGAAGTATTTTCTTGTGCCATGCAAGCTAGAAGGTGAATGGAGTTTCAGAAACAGATGAAACACAGCATTATCCACTGTCTTCCTAGAGGAGGTATTTCCTCAGCTGACCTTGGCTTAAAGGAACATTCAGATCTGGACTGTAATGTTTATGGAGCAGAGCTGTCATGCGTTACGTGACTACTGACAGTCACATACTATGTAATGTGTTAATTTTTTGCTTAGTCATTAAATATATTAGTGTAGAGTTAGATACATAATCAAAGCATATTGCAAGATGTAATAGGTAATTCTCAGACAGGATATTTTACACCAACATCTGCACCTGAGCAGACTTTTATGGTATAGCTTTCATTTTGAGAACTGTTGTGCTGTGAAACAACTGGCAAGCAATGCTGGATATTAGTTGCAGTAAGAAGAATTATCATTCAGAATTCTTCTCTTTTGGCATGACTTATAGGTTACAGTAATTTATGGTTCTTGCAAAACTTTCACACCCTGACAATGAATATAATTCCCCATCATGTTAATGAAAATCAGTGTTCATGCAGATATGTGGTTAGAATCATGGAATTAATAGCATTTGAGGTTTGCATTCTGCACATGAATAGTGGTAACACCCAGCTTCTATATATCTCAATGTAGTTGAGAATTACAGTTCCTATAAATTTCAATGTACAGTTGGTATTCATATCCTGTTTTCAGAAATGAGGGAGAAATTGAATAGCGAAGATGCCACAGTGTATCCATAGGAAAGTTAAATACGGATTTTGATTCAGCTGAGTCCTAGTGCCGCTGCAGAGCACTGTTTCTCATTGGGTTTAAGGAATGTGTGTGAACCGTATGTTTTTCCTCACTCAAGGATAATTGCTGACTTTCTCTGCATGGCTGAAGATGATGTACATAAAAGGGTGCAGGTTTGAACTCTAACAAAGATCTGTACTGGTTTCTGTTACTGCTCTGTGTTCCTATGCAGTGTGCCAGTAACTCTTCTCAGAAAAGATGCAGATTGACTTTCTGCACAGTCTTTCTTAGGCTTTGACATATGTGACTTCACAAAACTGAGCCTAGGTGACAGTCTGGGGGACAAGATTTTGATCTGCTTTTGACAAGGGACCTGCTGGAGCCTGGAGATGATGGTGCTTCTGGAGCAACAGTCTCTTGGGAGAAGAATTATGTTTGCTGTACATTGTTTGGAGTTTTTTCCCCTGTGAGCCATGAGGCATGTATCTTTGGTTGAAAGAGAAGATGAGCCCTGCTGGTTGTCCTTTTTGTTTCCTTGTTTGGAAGTAGGGTTGCTGTGGATGGTTTCACTGATACATATTCCAGTGCACAGTATGTACTCAGAAAGGTGCATTAGGACTGAAATAAGCTCCTGAAGTTAGCTGCTGTGAGCTAGAAGATCCTGTCCTGTTACTGTTCAGCAGGACTGAGTTGGCAGACTGGTCTCACACTTTTAAGAGCAGTAACATTTGGCTTATCTTTGAAAATTATTTTGAAAAAAGCCACACTTTGAACTCTGTCACTGCAAGATACTTGCTTCTTATTTTCACTTTGATCTTTGGTGAATTCAGTTGCTGAGGCTTAGTCTCACTGTCACTTTTAACAGGGCTAGAGCAAAGTGTGAGTTTTCTTTACAGCCTATAACGAATAGGAAGGAAGCAAGGCAATGGCAAGAATAGGGAAGTTGTGGGCCCTCTCTGGAAGGAAAGGGGAGACCTGGTCACCCAGGATATGGAAAAGGCTGAGTAACTGAATGACTTCTTTGCCTCGGTCTTCACTGGCACGTGCTGTAACCAGACTGCCCAAGTCACAGAAGACAAAAAAAAAAGGCTGTGAGAATGAAGAACCATCCACTGTAGGAGAAGATAAGGTTCAAGACCATCTAAGGAACCTGAAGGTGCATAAGTCCATGGGACTTGATGAAATCCATACACGGGTCCTGAGAAAGCAGGCGGACAAAATTGCTAAGCTGCTTTCCATCATATTTGAGAAGTCATGGCAATCTGGTAAAGTTCCCACTGACTGGAAAAGCGGAAGCATAACCCCGATATTCAAAAAAGGAAAAAAAGGAAGACCCAGGGAACTACAGGCTAGTCAGTCTCACCTCTGTGCCTGGCAAGATCATGGAGTAGATCCTCCTAGAATCTCTGCTAAGGCACATGGAAATTAAGGAGGTGATTGGTGACAGCCAATATGGCTCCACCAAGGGCAAATCCTGCCTGACAAATTTGGTGGCCTTTTATGATATTGCCACAATCTTGGTAGACAAGGGCAGGACAACAGACATCATCTACCTGGGATTATGCAAAGTGTTTGACAATGTCCTGCATGACATCCTGGTCTCAAAATTGGAAAGTCATGGATTTGATGGATGGACCACTCAGTGGATCAGGAACTGGCTGGATGGCTGCACTGAAGGAGTTGTGGTCAATGACTCAATGTTCAAGTGGCAGCCAGTGATGAGTGGTGTTCCTTGGGGCTCGGTACTGGGACCAGCACTGTTTAACTTCTTTGTTGGAGACATGGGAAGTGGGATAGAATTGCGCCATCAGCAAGGTTGACAGCAACAACAAGCTGTGTGGCATGGTCAACACACTGGAGGGAAGGGCTGTCATCCAGAGAGACCTNCAAAAGAAGTGTGACCAGCAGGTTGCAGGAGGTGATTCTACCCCTCTACTCTGCTCTCATGAGACCCCAGCTGGAGTATTTTGTCTAGCTTTGGAGTCCTCAGTACAGGAAGGACATGGACCTGTTGGAATAGGTCCAGGCAGAGTCACAGAGGGCCTCAAAGATGATCAGAGGGGTGGAGCACCTATGTAGGCAGGCTGAGAGAGTTGGGGTTTTTCAGCCTGGAGAAGAGCAGGTTTTGGGGAGACCTTCCAGTCTAGCAGCCTCGCACTATTTGAAGTGAGCCCACAGAAGAGCTGGAGAGGGACTCTTTGTCAGGCATGTAGTGATATGACAAGGGGTAATGATTTTAAATTGAAAGAGTGGATATTTACATTAGATACAAGGAAAAAATTCTTACTGTGATGATGGTGAGACACTGGTACAGGTTGCCCAGAGAAGCTCTTGAAATCCCATCTCTAGAATTGGGACCAGGCTGGATGGTGCCTTGAGCAACCTGCTCTAGAGGGAGGTGGTTTGAACTCAATGATCTTTAAGGTCCCTTCCAACTCTAACCATTGTATGAATCAAAGGAGCTTATGTGGTTTACTTTTGCTTTTATTTCACCAGTTCTATTAAATGAGTTAATCGTGATTGAAAATTGAGCAATGAGACACATAGAAAATCTTGTTTTCTGTGAAATAATTCAGCGAATCAGTTACTTGCCATCTCACCCAATGTTATGTGGTCGTCTTTTATCAACTGGTCTTTTTTGGATATAACACAAATGCTGTAGATTAGGAAACCTATTTCATGTGTGCTACAGCAGCACTCGGTTTCAGAAGGAAGAAATATATAGTTCAGAAAACCTTTCATGTTCAATATCTAAGAAGGGAAGTAGCCACCATGAATCATGGGCTGTGTTAACTCCAAAATATCTTTTCATGTATAAAAGTTTCTGTGAATGACTATATAATTTCCAGACAGCTCTCTCAACTTTCATCATGCATCTTAAACTTTTTCTTTTTCTTTTCTTTTTTTTTTTTTTAATGCTGAATTCTTATAATGAACTCACATTAAAAGTCTTGGGCTCAGAGCAATAAAGCTAGCTAGAAAGCAGGACAGTCTTGAGAACTTCACAGGGACTCAGATTTCATGCATGGTGCTTTCCCTGTGAGCCAGAGGTTGATCTCTCAGTGTAAGAACAAAAGATTGTATAGCCTTCATTTCTGTTCCTGCTCTTTCATGGCAACACAAACTCATTCCTGGATATTAACATTCTTCCTTCACTCTGCTTGGTGCTGTGGCTAATAACTATTTATGGAAAAAACCCAACAGGCTGAATCTTCTGCTTGACCGCTGGTGGCCTTGAGATGGAAGATATATTAGCAAGCTGATGATATCATTGCCTTTCTGCTGGTGAGTATAGCTAGCCATGTATTTTTATAGCTTGGTCGGGACTGGTTTTAAGAAGTATTTTGGCAGATGTCTGGGTGCCATTGTGAACTTACTTAACTCCTTTTCCCATTTCCAGACCACTTAGTTTAAAGCCTCTCATGTGACATTTGTTAATCAGGATATATATAGAATCAGAAGCAAATGAAAAATAGAATAATTTATAAAAATGAGAATAGGTTAAAAAAAAAAGTCTGTGCTTTTCTGCTCATACATTTTAATTTTTATTATGGTGGTGAAATGCTTAATAAAGTACTCTTCAGCTGGTGAAATATATCTTGCAATTGTAGAATTAGCACATATTTTGGAAAACTCCAATGACAATAAAAGGATACATAGTTTTATGACTAGGAAGTGAATTGGCAGTATCGCCTGCGTGCTAAGTACACCTAAAATAATGTAACTAATGAGATAATATGGGGTAATGTATGGGAGTAAATAAAAAGATGTTGGATGGGTGAAGACATGCTTTAAGTTAAATCCAGAATATAGGTGTAGTTCAAGTAACATTACAATTCTGACTCAGGTTTGTGTAAGTATGGAAAGTGAGAGTTAAGGCTGCTTCTGCATACTTAATACGTCCTGGTGCCTTTCCAACAAATATTTTATTATGTGAGCTGTCCCAGTGATTTTGGAACTTAAGCAGCATTTTGGACCTCCGTAGGGGTTTGACGGTGTTTTTTTTTTCCGTAGACTATTGAGCAAAAATGAAAGTCCAGAGAATTGGGAGAGAGCAAAATCGTCCGTTCCATTTTTGGGCTGTTACAGGCAAATAACCTTTCTGTGCAACCACCTTCTCCCTCATCATATTAAGGCATGGCTAAAATATTTTGTTTAAAAATTTGGTCTGCGGTTAGAGTTTGGGTAGAAGATCTTAATTTTATGTCCCAAGAAAATATTGTAGTTTCAGAGAAACTTGCTTCCACCCCTTCTGCATAGGTGATTAAAACCTCTGTTGTGAAACCACTGTTGTTCCTGAATTGAATCAAAAGTTTTCCACTAAAGGTGATGAAATGGGAAGATGAACTCAAGCCTTCTCCGCTGTAGGCTCGTACCCTGACACTGAGCTATTCTGACATGATGCCACAAAAAAATGGGGTTTCTTCTCCTCTGGGGCATAAAATAAAAAGATGGTTGGTGCTTTGGATGGTGATGGGATTGGAAGATGAGGATTTCAGTCTCAGTACTTACACACCCCTCCTCTTTACTGCAGTATCTGAGCCTCTTGCACATCCCAACTGTTTTTACAGCTGCCTGTTTTGAAAATGAGAACATGAAATCAAGAAAACGTGTTGCAGAGCTGGGATTTGATTCCTCTTCATACAGGTACTTCATCCAGTGCAGTGCTCCCAGGATCTCTTTTCTCATGGCTACAGGTTTTCTGCATACAGCCAAAAGGGTTACTGGTTCATCCAGCATTTTGTTTAGGTTGTCACTTTGTCCCTGCATGCTTTACATGTCCAGTTTTTCCATTGATATGAACGGGAATAAAAATAAAACCCTGGTGCCTTCAGTTGAATCAAGAGTAAGTGGTATAAACCAGTCTTCCTGGCATTGCTGGCTGTTCAGTGGAGATCAGAGTCGGTAACTCTTTAGTTCAGCTGTCACCTGTACTCTGAATACAAATACCTTTGTTGAAACAAAATACCTTTATACTTAGCACCAATAGCTCCCAAGACTTAGGGAAAATTAGCAAGGTTATAAAACCTACAGTGTGTGTGTGGTTTGCTGTTGCAGCTGCACTTTAAAGGAAAAGTAATATACTCACTTGTCCTCCTTAGGAAAGCATCTATAAATTAGCACACTTTGAAAAGTTCTTGATGCTTAGAACAATTTTTATGTTACAGCCAAAATGTGGGTCCTCCCTTTTTAACACTTCAATCAATTTAAACTGTCTTGCCAAGATCTGAGGGGTGCCTGCTCCAATCCTTTTCTTTATAACATTTTCTGACCCTGTCCCTTTCTTCTAATGAGCTGAAAAATGGGGCGCGTAGAGATGCAGAGTCCCCACAGTGACTCAAGCCCCTACAAAGGTTGTGCTGAGATGGTCTGTAAGGCCAGCTCTCCATACAGCAAGAGTGAGCGTGACCATGGCTGGAGGTATTGTGTCCTGCATAGCTCCCTGTGTGCTGCCTTCAGCAGCGATGGGATCATCACCTTCAGAGCACATTTAGAGTGTTCATGCCTTCAGTGCGAGAGCCTACTAACGCCTCTGTTTCCAGCTACTCAGAGTGCTGGAATAGTTGTTTATCCATCATTCCTCGGCTCAGTGGGGTTAAGGGCATACTTCAGAAATGCAGCCCATTGTGCCTTCATGTAGCCCTAAGAAAGGAGAAACTTAAATGAGAATCATTTGTCTTAACTCTGTTGCCAAGGAGTCTTTCTTAAACTTTCCCCTTCTGTAATATCTGAGTCAAAATAATACTGACCCTATTAGATCTTCAGGTTTCTTGCTTTTTGTCTGTCAATGCTAGGACGAAGCAATTGCAGTCCTCAGAGGTGCAGGAGTGAGGTGAGGCAGAGATATTAGAGTTCCTGTTGTCCTTCCACGCCCTGTCCTCTGCCTTTGTTAATCTGCATGTGCAAATTAAACTGAAATTAAACTCTTAATTTGTCACCATGTTGTGGTGACAGCAGGCAGGATCAGAATGCTTTACAAACACGTAGCACCACATTAACATCAGAAACAGATTCTTCCCCAGAGAGGAGAGAAGATTTTAAAGAATGCGGAAAGATACCACAGGGCTGTAATCCCTCTCACTGCACAGAAAACAACTGATTATTGTTGAAACACTCAGAGGGGGAGGTGGGTTCAATAATCTGCAGAACATATGTAGGATAAAGCTTTTTCCACTGTCAAGAGTGGAGATGAGAAACTTGAAATAAACAACATTAGGGGAGTGAAAAAAAAAACACAAAAAAAAAAAAAAAAAAAAAAAAAAAAAAAAAAAAAANAAAAAAAAAAAAAAAAGAAAAAAAAAAGAAAAACCTCAAGGCAAAAGAGGAAAAAGATACTGTATGGTAATAACTCAATGTGACTGTCTGGAGAGGTGAACTGCTCTGAGGAGCACACCTCTCTTGATGCAGATTGTCTCTGCTACAGAGGACTGCAGGCTCTGCCCATGTCCCTGTGCTGTCTTTGCATGATATTGCCTGTTTTTGCAGGGACTGAGCCACCCCCTTGTCACTTCATGGGACTTCATGGGATCAGTACAGACTGGGGGATGAAGTTCTGGAAAGCAACACTGAAGAAAGGGACTTGGGAGTACTGATGGACAAGAGGCTGGACATGAGCAGGCAGTGTGCACTTGCAGCTCAGAAGGCCAATCGCATCCTGGGCAGCATCAGAAGATGTGTTGCCAGCAGATCCAGAGAGGGGATTCTGCCTCTGCTCTGTTCTGGTGAGACCCCACCTGGAGTGCTGTGTGCAGGTCTGGAGCCCTCAATATAGGAAGGATGGAGCAAGTCCAGAAGAGGGCCACGATGATGATCAAAGGGCTGGAGCACCTCTGCTATGAGGACAGGCTGAGGGAGCTGGGGCTGTTCAGCCTGGAGAAGAGGAGGCTCCGGGTAGACCTAATCATGGCCTTTCAGTACCTGAAGGGAGCCTATAGGAAGGCTGGGGAGGGTCTGTTCACAAAGGCCTGCTGCAATAGGACGAGGGGCAATGGACTTAAGTTGGAGAAGGGTAGATTTAAGTTGAATATTAGAAAAAATTTCTTTATTCTAAGGGTGGTGGAACACTGGAACAGGTTGCCCAGGGAGGTGGTTGAGGCCCCTTCCCTGGTGATATTCAAGGTGAGGCTTGATGAGGCCCTGGGCAACCTGGTCTAGTTGGGGGTGTCCCTGCGATTGTGGGGAGGTTGGACTAGATGACCTTTTGGAGGTCCCTTCCGAGCTGGGTTATTCTGTGATTCTATGATTCCATACTAGCAGGTATCCCAGGATCAGGGAGCGCCATCTGTGCACACGCCCTGTGGTCCTGTTTTAGTAAAGCACTTAAACACACGCTTAAAGGATTTGCTGAATTGGATGCTGCACTCTCTGCTGGCTCCCTCCACGTGTCTCCTGGCTCCCTGACTCTTTGGTTCTGCGAGTGCTTTAAGATGCTTCTGCTATCGAAAGCTGGGTCCCTCTCCTGCTCCCTGGTGCCCAGAGGTGAAGCAGACAAACTAGCATTGCTTCAGCAGGTAGGTCTTTTTTCTGTTATTTTGTGGTGGGAGATGAGCTTGCTGGCCTTATCCTCATCCCAGCACGTAGGAGCATACTGTGGTGTATGGGTCCACACTGTCCTGCTGACAGCCCTGTAGAGTGTGGTCCCAAGCCCCGCTGGTCTGCTGACCTCTGCCTGCAATATACTTGCTGGTGGCACTGGTCTTCATGAGGAGACCCTGTGAGGAGACCACCCATCCTGTCAGCTCCACTCTACTGCTATCGCCCGCTGCCCAGAGCAACCTCATGCCACAGTGGGTCCCCCATGGGGCTGTGCCTTCTACTGGCCACAGTGACAAAGGGGATGGAAAAAGGCTTCATGTAAGTGGTTGTGTTTTAGAGACATTTTTACCTTAATGTTATTGCATTTGAATGGGTTGTCTTTCCCATGAGGGGGGCCGGAATGAAGTTGCAAAGCATTTGCAAGTCTGACAAGTTTAAAGGTTACTGGCTGGATGAAGACCTTAGACACCCCTTTAAAACTCCTAAATTCCCAATCTCTGAGAGGACATGAGGGATTTAAGACCCTACATCTGAGGGCTTTGACAGGAATAAGTTCCAGAGCCCCAAAGTCCCTTCTCTTTTAAATTAAGCTTAGTCGCTCAAGGTCTTTTCAAAATGTCACCCTCACTTCTGTATTCAACTCCAGATAACAAAAATCTTCAGAAATGTTTGGATTCCCACAGAGGCTGGGTAGGACAAGTTTATTTATTCAGTCATGCTTTGCTTCATCAAAGAAACCCCAACCGGGAGAAGTCAGAGGGCCCTACTTGTTAGGTGTCACCCAGCTTGAGAGTGCTCCTGCCTGCAGTAGCGATGCTCTGCGGGGAAATACAAACTTGCTAAGGTTTACTTATCTCTGCCCAGCATGTGGTGCAGAACACTGATAGATGTACAGGTCTGACATGCTTTGGAGACCAGTCAAGGGGATAAGTGTTGGACAGCAAAAGCAGTGTGTGCTTTTCCCCCCACCATTGCATGTAGTTCGTGTGCCTGCTCAGTGCTTCAGTGGGTTCCTTTGCCAAGGTGGGTGCTGGGGTGCCAGTCCCTGGAAGCCCCACCCTTCACACAGCCACAGCTGTGTCCTACGCGGGAGTAGGGCAGGAACAGAGCTTCTGGCTACGCTGAAGCCTCTTTGGAGACACCTGTACCAACAAGCCAAGGTGGAGTTACGTTTTCTCTGCAGAGGTCCATGCAAGTTCATGCATCAATGGCTGGACTGTTGGTTTACTGTGCCACTGCATGTCCAAATGGGATCCCCAGGCTTCCTCTGTGAAAGTCTGAATTTGGGTGGTTGGAGAAACAGTCCACAAGGTGATGCTACCCCTCACCAACCCCCAAACCCCCAATATCGCTTTAAAACTGGCATTTCAACCCCCCTTGAAGGAGCTGATAAGGAAGTCTGAATCAGCAGGATTGTTCGGCTTGGAGGTTTTCCACTAGAGTTGAGGAGCTTTGTATGGGTTGAAGTCAGGACTTTGACATCTCTGTTAAGATCAAATCTCAGTTTTGGATTTTCTATCAAGTGCTAGAGGGGGCAGATGTACAGGGTTCAGTGCTACAGCTGGGCACTGTTCCTCTGCACAATGCTGCCATTTGAAAAGTAGTGAGCAGAGAGAAAACTGTGCCTGAAACTGCTCTGAAAATTGACGTTTCTGCAAATTCACCTGCAAGAAGCAAACCCCTCCAAAGGCTTCACTTCTAGGGAAATAAATATTTTTCCCTTAAGAGGCTTTAAAAGAAAAGAAAAGAAAACGTGGTGATTCAGCTCAGCAATGTACTCAGCAAAAATAAGAAAGAAGGGAATGAAAGTGTTAGCAGAGCCTTGATTATTGGTGACAGAGGGGCATTAGCCAAGTTATAACAGATTGTCAAACTAGGTTCATGTTTGTATAACCTCACAAGTTTCTTGNTGGGGCGGGGAACGGGGAACTTTTAAAAAAGTAAAACGTAGAAATCAGTTAAACTTATGTTTCAATTCTAACGGAAGAAATGTTTAAAAGGAAAACATACCTTTCAGAGTGAAACATTTGTTTTTGTTCCTTACAAGTGCTTGTCTGAATTTATGTTTGTTAAATGGCTTGTAGTTATTAAATCATGGAGGTTTCCCCTGCTAACATAAAAATAGGTGTGATTGGAAAATTTGTATCAGGAAAATAAAACTGCCTTTCACCCACTTGGACTTCACTTGACTCGGTGAGATATTTTTAAACCCTGATTGACTTACAAGCACATTTCTTTAGGAAAGGAATATAATTCAGACAGAAATTGGTCAAGGAGACACATAGAGGCTGCAGAATCGTGTATCCACCCAAGGACAGAGCGGGTCCCAAGTGGTGGTGCTTATTGAGTATGAAACCAAGAACAACTTGGAAAACAAAGATGGATTTTCTGTAGCAACTGTAATTTCATTTTCCAACCTCCCCTTTGTGTACACAAATTCAGTCATTCCTTATGGTTAAGACCCCTTGGCTTTGATAGCCATAGCATGCCTGTTTTTAAAATGATGGTGAACTCTTGTCGGTGTACTTGTGTGTGAAAATAATTTTGCTGTGTTTCATTATTCAGTGGGACGTGTGCTGGTCAAAAGCCCACTGAGTGAATGGACAGACATCAGTCAGCTTGAGATGGCTTTGGGTCAGGTCCTATTTATGCCTTGTGCTAATGAAAAAATGGATGATACATCTGAGAGCAGCTTTGTGGCTTTGTCCTACACTGTTCCATAAGGAAGTATAAGCACAATTATTTTCACATGGAAGGACATGGACAAGAGTACACAGGCAGGAGGAGGAGGGAGGTACAAACACTAGTGTGTGGCTTCAGCCCTCCAGTCTCACCAAGGCTTTTTGAGGGCCAGGGTAACTCCTCTGCGGCACAGCTGGCAGAAATGTTCCACTGAAGAAGCATCTGCTGGTGTCTGTGAGTAGTATCCTTGTGCATCTGTTGGTTTCATCCTGCTAACCACCAAGACATTTCCCTGGGAGTCACTATGCTACTGGATCCATGTAATTCTGAACAGAAAATCCCATTGGTGACAGAGTCCTAATGTTTTGTTTTGCTATCGTGCATGTGGGCAGATTTACTAACTTGCAGAATTCAGTACATCATAATCAGTTTCTGGGTCATTAAAATGACTTGGAAGACTTTTGCTGTACTTTGTAATGGGTTTTCTCTGTTTCAAGTCAAACCAGAGTGAGAGCCTTGACTTTGAGTGTTTTGAAACATGATTTATTTCTTCCGTTTTTAGAAGTTATCTTTGTTTTTGTGACACAGAGGAGAAAGAAGATCCTGGTGGAACATCCATAAAACTCACAAAAAAACCCCAAATTATGAAAAAAAAAAAACCCAACCTATGAAAGCACAGTATGTCAGTCATTTAATTCTCATTCAAATGAAACTACTTCATAACAAATACATCCTATCTTATTTCTCTCCACTAATAAAAATGTTGATTCAGGAAGGGTTACCTTTCTGTTGTGCACAAGGATCTAATTCATTTAAATCCCTATTGGGTTTTTAGCACACAAATGAAGTGTTAAACGGTCCTGCTGGAGCTCTTGGTGTTGTGTGAATTTTCGCTGTCATAATGTTGACTCACCAGACACGTTCAAAGACTGTCTTCCCCACTGGGGTAGAAGGCAACACTGTAAGGATCCCGATATGGATGGGGCAAATCAAGTCTCCCTGCAGTGGGCCTCCTGCAAGAGGTCGCCTTCGCAGGGCTGATCCCACTGGTTGGGGAGGATGGTGCTGGGTAGGTGTCCTGACCCAAGGCAGTCTGTACTTTCTGAGCTCTGTGAGTTTACAGATCTTGCAGACCTGGAGACACTAAGATAACACTTGTGAAATTTAAACAAAAGTAAGCATCTCCACACACTCTAGGTGGAGTCTTAAGTGCATGCATATTGGTTTTGGTAGCTGCCAGGACATTATGCAACGAAATGTTTTAGAGTGACCAGGCTTGCATCCAGGGGTATTATACAAGGGTAATAGTGAGTCCAGACCTGGTTTTTAACATGTAATTCCTGTAACTGAAGAAGTGAAGGTGGTGTTTGCACATGGGTTGTTGAGTCCTACCCCTTTGTATGACAAAATAGTGGAATTGCAGCCAGTTATGTAAAGACAAGTGTGCATGTGGGCTTTCTGTTATGAAAGTAAAGTAATATTTGTAAGCTTCATCCCATTGACTGAGAAGCGAGGTGACATTTATACTTCATATACAAATGCTGGGCTGTTGTTAATTTACCAGGGCTTCTTCATATTCTTCTGGAAAGGTAAAGTGGTCTTTGTATGGGTGAAAATATAACTTGCGCATCAGAAAGGCTTTTTTTTACAATGCTAAGTTAGTATCAGAGAGTCTTGGTGGAGATGAGGGTCAGACTTACTGATTGACTTTCCTAAGCTTTTTCCCATTGTGCTAAATCAGTTTGTTTTGAAACTTTATCAGCATGTGGACTGGAATTATAATTTGTTTTGGTCTGTTCTTTTTTGGAAGTGGTAATGTTTCCAAAACAGTGAGATTTTCAGAGGGTGACAAAGCGCTTGTCTTGTATGATGTCCTTTGTAAACGCGCAACCAGATATTTACAGTGGCTGTGCTTTGGGGATTTTTTGCCTATATGGTTGCCATACAACCATGGCAAGTCTTCAAAGACGATGTTAAAAAAAAGTTACCGTTTCTTCTGTTTTGTGAAATCAATAGAGATATTTCTTTTGGTCAAGTTTTCAGTTCCTAAAAGCACACTTAAGAAAATGATTGCTGTAAGTTAAATAATTAAGATTAAAAGGATAATTTTTCATGGGAATTTTAGGGTGGGTCCCACGTTCATTACATATCTGCTTGAGTAATCAATAAATGGAATTTAGCATGAAAGCCTATCTAGCAGTAACACTACATGCAGGAAGATGAAGTTAGATGAAACTGTTTTTTTACTAGACAGTCCTGTGTTTACAGCGAAACACCCATCATAACTTTATTTTCATATGTTTTGTCTTCAGTACTAACTTGAAAGAATATGAAACATGCAGAGGTAAAAGGTCAAAGTCCTTTTCATCACATGGAATATTTTACTGTAGGACTCATGGACCACTTACCCTCAGCAGTATGAAAATCTCCTCATTGCCCTTAGGCTGTTGTATTGCGAAGGGCTGCAGTGTAATATATGCCTGCTGCTTCCTGATTTCTTCTTGCATGGAGCCACATAGAAGAGCTTTTCCAAAAAGCCCTTGAAATTTTAGAATCCTCCATTTTCATTGTCACAGTTCTTTGGGGTCACTAGTCATCTGCCTCCTTGGTAAATCGTTGTCCCTTGATAAATTATCAAAGTTTGTCATTAAAGTACAGTTTAACTGTTACCTGAACTTTAGATTTCAGTATTAGACTATGGAAATGAAAAGAAGTGGTGCTCTGCAGATGGAGCAAAAAATAAAGAATAGAGAATGCTTTAACTTTTGACATTCTCTATATTATATAGCAATATTCACATATTTCAACTGTTTGCTGTACAGTGAAAATGAAGTCTCTATTTACTTAGGTGGGCAAATGTTCTTGTTCATCCTCAGAAAACTAACCAATGCAAAGTGATATGCTATTTTAGCCACTAAAGGCTTGTTTGACCATAGGGTTATCATGGAATTATTCCTATTTTCATTTCAAGCTGTACCTTCTTCTGGAACAGCTTTTATATATAGATGAGTTTCACTGACTAGAGATGCTCATATCCAGATCCATCAGTCCTTCAGTGCTCAGCATCTCTACATATGACTTGTAAGCTCTGAGCACTGGGAACAAATAAAAAAGAAATCTGTCTCAGAGACCAAAGTTTCTTGTTCAGTGAATAGGCAGATATCAGTGTATAAGAATGGGATAAAGTATTGCAAAATCTTGTCCATAAGTGCCAGTAATGAAAGCTGCAAGGAACTACGAAGAACTATAAATACAAAATACATAGTAGATGGAAAACAGAAATACGCTGTAGACATATCCAGGCAGCTTAGATTTTGGAATAGATTTTGTTGGGAAGTAGCCGAATTGCTGTCATTGAGGTCTTTCAAGAAGATATTAGACAGAATCTAGGAAGGACATTCTGGGCACATTGGAGCTTGATTGAGAACAAGGCAGCACATACTTGGTGGGAAGAAATCAGAGAAATACCATGCTGGAAAAGGTTTTGGAAGCTTGGTCCTTTCTGGACATATTGACACCGTGGTTATATTAAAGATTGGATACAGCCATTTTCTGAACACACTGATATTAGAAATGCATGATCGATTCAAAATAATTGCATTGTACATGAAACCAGACTTTGTTTTTCAATTTTCATGTGAGCTAAAATACTGATACAGTGTGTATCTTCCAGGGCTGGTAGACCCTTTGCTGTACCAGGCAGTGCGACTTTTGGTATCACTAAAAGGAGGAGAATGCTGTCTCACTGAATTATTGTGTAAACAAGAACTATTAATGTGCTTTTAAAAATTTACCAAACTTATGTCTAAAAAAATATAATCACAGGCTGGACTGTCCTCAGCTAGTTGCTTATGGACAAAATGTCACATTGTATCACTTTTGAAATTAGTGTATTTATTTTTCGGCTGTACGCTTCAGATGAGTTCCACATGTACTCCAGATTGAACAAATTCATCATTGGTATCTTATTATCACTTGAAATTACTTCACAGTTAGGTCAGATCCAGGGTTCTCATTTGTTTCTCATAGCACGGATCACATTTTAAGACACAGTGTCTTGTGTGTATCTCCTCTTCCCATTTTCTAGTTGTGAAACACCCTTGTGGCATGGATAGTTATTATATACATGGAAAAGTAAATGTTAGGAAACTATTTCATGCAACTTTAGCTTCATAACAGTTTAACAGATGGGGCTAGGAGAGCCAGCTCTGTGTGACTAGCCAGTTCTCCACTGTGGGCCATTTTTGAGAACATCTGACAAAATCGTTTTATAATATTTCACTTCTAAGTTGCTTGTCTGAATTAATTATTTGGGTTTTTTTTCCTAAGGTTTCTGCCTTCCTTGAGCACTAAGGTTTCTGCCCTCCTTGAGCACTATCACTCTCTGTTTTCCTCTCTGCTGACAAGACCAAAGCTAGAAGTATGAGACTTACAAGTTACTGGTGGCATGTGTGAGTCCAGAGCAAGGAGAGAGGGACCACAGGCCAGTAAAATGTTTTCTTGGTAGGAAATGGGAAGAAAATCTGGGCAAGTATTCTTCACTAAATCTGCTTTTTGACAAAGTGCTGTGTTTTCAACCAAACACCTGCCTCCAAGAGAACTGGAAATTACCAGCATTTCAATATTTCAAAAAAAAAAAAAAAAAAAAGGACTGACAGAAAAGAAAGGAAAAAAGATTTGATTTGGATATACTTCTGTCTTGTCTAGTGGCCACTGTAGTTGGATTTCCTCACAACCCCGCTGATGTCTCTGACTGACAGCTCTGCCTGTACTGCAGCCCCCTACTTGCACCCCCAAGAGAAGTGTTGGTGAGGGTAGATGATGGGGTGTACCATGGGAAGAGAAGTCTGTGGAGCAGCCTTCCTACAGGAGGCCTCGGGCTGGCTGGGGCTGTGCTGTACAGCCCTGAGGCTTTTCCAGAGGTGTGTGTGGAACTACCTCTTCCTTTCCGTACATTTTACTCCAGGGAGTTTCTCTCCTTTTCAAAGATGACTACCAAAATAGGAGAGAGACTCCCTCCCTGTGCGCTTAGAGCTATTTTCTTGGCTCTGCTTTATAACATATGGTAATGAGGATTAATACATTTCAATAAACCAGCTTAGCCCACGGGTTTTTGTATGCTCATTTATTACTTATCTCTTTTTCCTGATGAGGAGGTGCTGTCTGCTCATTGTTTTTAATGAGACAATCTCTTTGAGGGCAGCTTAAGGGATTCAACAGACTGAGTGCAGTTATGTCATTGTGATCACGATATGAAGGTGTACATTGCCAATCCAAAGAGTGCTCTGTTGCAATGGTTGCAACAACAGGTATTGAGTAAGCTCTGCCAAATGTATTAGCGCATTTGGATTTGCACGTACTTATTTATAACAAGCCACTGTCAGAGATAGATTATAGGACTAGGTGGATGGTTGAGCTGGCCCCAGAGGGCTTTTCTTATGTCTGTACGTTGTTAAAACCCTCAGAAACCTAGGAGGACTCCTGCATGGCTTTTGCCAAGGACATCCCAATGCAAAGATCTGCTGCCGGCTCTGCTTCAGTGTGCAGCACCAGGGAACACCATCACGCCACTCCCAGGTTAGGTAGCTCTCGTGGGAATATAGTTCACAGACATGCCATTTACTGTAAATATAAAACATTACAGACACTGGCTAAAAATACACAATTTTGACCAATGTGTTACAGACGTTGTCATGGGGATGTCTTGCTCTCTCAGTCTGTTTCATAAAACCCTTATGGAAGCTAAAAACAATTGGTTTCCTCGGAGGAATGATGTGAGGAAAAAAGCATCCTGAATTTCAGCTGTTCTTTAATGGAATTTAATATGTGGAAATTAGAAGAGATGGTATCATGGGGCAGATGGTTCTTAGAAGGCCACTGTGAAAATCTCTTTTGCTACTAACATGAAGACATGAATGTGGTTGCTCAATGGTTACTCACCAGTTCTGAAAAAAAAAACATAGAAATTGCTTCCAGGTTCAAATTAGTCAAAACAATGTGCACTCTGTGACACACTGGACCTCAGTTTTATGGCAACAACCTCCAGTTTCTTTGGCAGTTCAAAACAGAGATCTGCAGTGCACTGAAAGCTTTGTGGCAGCTTCATAAGCATTCCCAAGCTCTAGAATATACTGAGCAGTGAGCTATTTGATTACATGTATTAAGTGGATTGAAATTGCTCCTTGTGTATTGCTTAAATGAGGCTTGATTTGGGGTTTTGGCATGGTGAAGATGGAAGGGGCTTGAGACAGAAAAGGGAGGATCTTCCTTATGCGTTCGAGCCAGAAGGACTTGGAAGAGACTTTTGGGGATTTAATGAATAGCCGGTTATGGCTCTCCCTGTAAGAAACATAAAATAATTAAACTTTCCCTACTTTTCCTATATTTATTGTGTACACTTGTTTTGTCTGCTGGCTGATGGGTGGTCTTGGGCTATAATGGTTGCAGAAAGTGTAGGCTGTGCTCCAGGTGAGCTGGAAGATGAAAGAGTACCTGGCCTGCAGAAGCACCATGTTTTTAGCCCAGGCATGTTAGCTCCAGACGAGGCTGTCCTACTCCAGTGGAGCTCTTCTGGGGATGCTGCAACACATAAGGTGAGATGGTAATTGAAACAGTTTCTGGTCAGTCCTTGCTGACATAGATACTCAAAATGACAAATATATTGGAAGCTGAAATCAGTGTTGGAATGTTTTTCCTTTCTTTTTTGGATCAAATGTTATTCTCAAATAATTACCACTGTATCAGGCAATGCGACTCCAGGGCAAAGAAGGTTCAGATTTAAGTGTAAGTATTAGAACCTTTCTGTGACATAACACAATGCCATGAATGGCTTTAAAGATCTCACAGTGTTGGCATCTGTCACTGGAGACAGTTAATATACTTCTTCACCATAGTTAGAAGTGGGGCCAAAAAAGTACTCTCTTCCCCCAAGCAAATAAGGAGGGAAGGAGGATAATATTAGTCCAAGTATGACCTCAAACTAAAGAATACTTTAGTTTTTGTTTTATAACAAGACTATGTTTTGTAAGATAGACTATGAGGACAAAGGTAATCAGGAGTAACTGTAGTAGTGCAAATGAATGTGTTTGCAATGGAAGAGTGGCTGGATAATGTGCATCTCATAGGAGTCCAAGACCTGGCAGAGGAAATTGCAAGTCTGGTAGAAAGGATTTTTAATAATCCATGAACTCAAAGGTAGTGCTTTATGATTAGGAGGTAATGCCACCCTCTATTGAAGGAAGGGAAAAATAATCTCGGCAGTTCATTAGTATCACGTCAGTAGTATGCAAGGTTTTGAAACCACAGAGAACAGCGATACAAAGGGAAGTAGAGAATGGAAAAAATAAAAGTGACAGGAGTTTTTCAAAGATGAATTGCACCGATTTAACTGATGTTTCTCTTTGACAGGGTAAATCCCCTTCAAAGGAAGTGAAACATAGAGATTTGATCTAGCAGGGCTTTGGTGCCACTGAGTTTTGTGGGAGTCTGAAATAACCTGAGGGAGATGGGGATTTGTGGGCAGATTGTCAAGTGGTAAGGAACAGGTTTTAAAGGAGGGGCCACAGAGCTGCCCTCCTGAAAGGCCAAAGGTTGAAATGGAGGAATAGTGCTGTGGCATTCCTCCTGCGCTATCTGGAAAGTGTTCCCATTTAATCATGACATGAGGTAATGCGTCACCAGAAACCAAAGCATGCTAAAAGCATGGGCTGAGGAAACCAGTTGGGAGTCATTGTCTGCCAAGGAAAGGATTGAAATATCATCCTGGGGAAAATGAATGGACCTTACAGATGACATGACAGAGATGGGACAAAATATCGCAACACAAAGGGCGAAGTGGAGGAAATGAAGGCTTCAGCACAAATGGGTTTTTTTGATAAGCCACCCTCATGTAATCTCCTATGCTGGGTAGAGGATGTTTGCATCATTAGAGGGTCTTTAATTAGGTGAGCCCAAGTTATTTTTTCCATGGCATATCAATCCAGTTCCACGTATAGGCTGCATGTTGGCTAGAGCTACTCCAGAGATGCATCAGGCAATTTGTTCTGGGGGATACCTGCCTTTTCTACTGCAGAAATCAAAAGCGTGAACTGGGTGAAGGGCAACACTGAAAGAGAATGGTTAATGAGTATGAAGACTGTTGTATACCTTCCTCAGGAACAGGACTTTCTTTCTCTATAGCTGCAGTGCAGCTTGAACCAAACTTTTCCATTTGGAAAAAAAAAAAAAAAAAAAAAGAAGTAAGAACATCATGAGGATTTTTCAAAAATATTTATGAAATTTTGGAAAAAATGAAATCAGTATTTGGGAATGTTCTGATTGGCAAGAAAGCTTTGGCTGTACTACCACTTACTAAAAAGACCGGGTTTGTTTTTTTTTTTTAAATTAAAATTTCCAGATGTTTGGAGGGAAGTATAATAAAAAGTGGTAAAAACATTTAAAAAGAAACCCCTTCCCCACAATAATTAATTAATTATATGCATACATGCCGGATCTATATTGTATGCTTAATACTTTTTAAAGCTAAAGAGAATGATGATAGAGTGTTGAATGTTTTCACCTCTGTATTCTCAGCTCTAGCACAGGAGGGTTATAGGAGTTACTCATTATAAATGGTCATTTAGGAAGTATTTCCAAATCAGCCTCTTTCTCCATTATTCTCTGTAGTGTTTTAGGAGTATCATGAATGATGACACCTACTTTGCAGTGACTGCCACAAGCTAGTGTTAGGTTGAGGAATGTGTTTTCAGGAGTGGTGCAGTCTGCTGTGACTTGAGGAGTTGAGGGGGTTATAGGTTTGCATGTTCTTGTGTTTAGAACATAGCAACAGGGAGAGAGGAGAAGTAGGACTTGTTTTTAGAGAAAGTTTTTCAACTCGGGTCATTCTAATTAAACTCAAGATTCCAAATTTATGTGTCAGCCTATGTGGCATATGTTTCAGAGGCCCCAGTCAGCCAGTTAATAATGGCTTTGGGGATAGACGGACAAGTTTCAAAAAACAAATTTAGGTGCTGAACGTCAAACATCTGACTTTGAAAAAAACTAATATTACTTTTAATCTGTCTTGCTTTAGTTTCTTGTTAGTGAGATCCCAAGTTGCAAAGCAAGATTATCTTGATGTTTTCCTTTGCCTTTTTCAAGGAAAAATTCTTGCTGGCTTCTAATCAGCAGAGCTTTGGACAGAGCAAGGGCTGAGAATAGAATGATTAAGCCTTGGTCAAAACCTTTCTTACTTCTCCATGACTTCCAGAACTCCATTCTAAGTTGCTCAGATGCACCTCCAGCACCAGGAATTAATCATCTGCTGTCAGAGAGAGAGTAAAAATCCATTAGTTTTATAGGAGCTTTTCCCCCTTGAAATTCCATTGCCGGATGACTCTTTCTGAGAGATGATGTTGAAACTGAGAATAAATTCAGTTTCAACATTTTCATATTCTTTGGCGTCGCTGCCAGGAAAGCGCTTGAGACTTATGCAATAATGGCCTGGACGCTGTTCAGCGTTTGCTGTGGTCGTAACGGCACTGTAATGACTTCAGCTCCATACATCCCGGGTGCTGGAGGCAATCTGCTCAGATAGTCCTCTCCCCGTAGGGCTGAAACTTCAGAAGCAATCTCTGAGTTGTCTTCTCAGAAAAACCCTGTGTGGCACTTGACCAGGTGGATGGGGTGACTGTGTGCCCTGCAGGAGAGCTGCCCCTGAACTGCCCAGCCTGGGTATCAGAGGCAGCCTTGTGGGCTGCAAAATCCAGCCAGCAAGTAGATAGAGGAGGCAGTGATGTAGGTGACTTTGCTGCAGCCCTGTGATGGAGCAGCCCGTGAAAGCTTGCTCATGTGCCTACAGCAGTGCAACCTTCCCACCAGCTTCTTGGTGCTCCCATTGATCCTGCTGCAAACGCAGGCTCTTTGTGCCCACCCAGCTCCTGGGGGAGGCAGAGCCCAAGGCGCAGGGCAGGTGCTTCTTTCATGTGTCCCTCTCTATTTTTAAGAAGACCATCTAAACACCTGTTTGCCTTTACTTTAATGCAGAAATAGATGCTATTTGTTTATATTCATAAGGCGAATGTCATAATTCACCTTTCACTCTCAATTTTGTTAGGGAAGGCTGCCTTGTAATTGTTTTCAAGAAGCTGCAGTGATTATTTTGTTTCCCTGCATCAGACAGCTGTGTTGCTGACTTTTCATTCCAGAAGGAGGTGGTGTTGTCTAATGGCTGGAACTTTATAGCCTTGTCAGCTTGTTTATGGCCCCTCTCTGTTACTGCCCGTATGACCTGTAGCACAGGGGCTAAGCTATTTCTGGATCATTTTTACTGTCTGTGAAAGAAGGTTAAAAATACCAAGCTCATGGGATGTTGTAAAGCTTTAATGGCTTAAAAGTACTTTGAAATGATCAGGTAAATGATAGCAAATAAATGCCCAGACAGTTATTAGAGTTTGCTAATTCTGTTCTGATGGAAGATGTCTGGTCACTTTGAATTGTCCCTTCTACATTTTTTTGGGCCTAAAGTGTGTTAATGTGGAGAAAGTGTGTTTATGCAAGCACAAAAATCCCAGAAGATGGAAAGAAACAGTACTTACGTGACACAGGAAAAGAATGACTCAGTAATTAGTTCTTGGAAGGGAGCATTTGATAGGGAAAGTGGATAAATTTAAAGGGCAGTTTTGGTTACAAAATAATCTTGACTTAACATACCACCAATTTTTCTGTTATTTCAGCTCTATGAGATAAACCAACCCTGATTATTCAGGCAGCAGGCTCTTCTTCTGAGAAATCCAAGCAATCCAAGGTAAAAATCACTTCTTCATTGAAGGCATACCTCCACAGGCTCTTACCTCTCTCTCCGACCTCAAGGTTACTTCATGGAGATTATAATGAGAAGGAGAATGAAACTTGATATATTCTTTGTCTTCAGACTTGCAGAGTTGTGGCACCCAAAGGACTCAGTACTTTGTGATTTATGACTCCTCTACTTTGTTATGAAGAAACGTGAAACATCTTTATTTAATATGTTAGATATCACGTTATTCAAGCTTGGCTGCTGATTGCAACATGGTCACCCTTTATTCCCTAGAAAAGCAGTATCTTTCTGTAACTTCCTTTGCTATCAGCTTCACAGTGCTATACCTTATTTGTATAATTGCAAGTTTTTCCAGTTGTCTGGGTAATTGTACCATCTGAGGGATATTACCCAGCTTTCTAGCCTGCAGATTCTTCTGAGTCATTTCCTATGTTAATAAATTTTTTTCATTTTTGTTTTTACAAAAAAGGCCCAAACCCTTATTTGGACTAATCTCAGTGAATGGTATGTGCTTCTCTTCTCAGAGGGGTCCTGTGTAGCCCTTGCACTTCCATTAACACCAAGAAAAATTCCTCTTCTGGTTGAAAGGGAGTAAGTGATAAAGTGATAAAGTGCTGTTTGGGTGTGGGTGATAGCATCAAGCTGCACAGTATTTTTAACAGATAATACTGGAACATGAGGCAGACCTACCAACCCCCTTCCCCCCCCCCCAAATTGTCCAAAATAATTTAAAATAAATCATTGTTTAAGCCGAAGACAGGACATCAAGCCAGCAATCAAATAGGTCTTTGCTCTGTTCTGCCTTTTGCCTGGAAATCATATTCCACCCTGAGTTCACACTTCAGCCAAAAAACAAAACAACATATTTCTTAGGAGACAATGAGCGAAGCTGTAAGTACTGCATTTGATTGACTGTGGGGACGCTGAGTTACTTGATTGCCTCAAGGTGCAAATTTTTTAAGGATTATCTTTATCATCTTTAATTTATACTGCAAAGCTGACTGGTAAAAGAAGATTTGCTGCTTGGTCATGTCATTTGCTTTCCATTTCTTTTCAATTTGCATNTTTTTATTTTAGTTTTTAGAAGCTTGGGGTGGAAAACAAAAATTCACCAGGACAGTACTATACTACTGAAATACAACTTTGATTTCCAGGACAGTTCATTTGAGTCTCACAGTGAGGGACAAATTACTCTAGGGGGCATAGGCATGCAAGAGCCTGCTCCTGATTCTTCATCCCATGGGAACATGCTTCTGCGTGTATGGGAAGTGTCACTTGCTGCAAGAAGGTAAAAAGACCCCTAACAAGAGAGAAGTGCTAAGGCCCAGCATAAGAGCATATGGGCTCTATACAGCCTCTCAGCCTGAGCTCTGGAGAGAGAGATGTAAGTTTTGAGCCTTCACAGCTGATTTGTGTGATTTCCTCCACAAATGCATATCCTACCAGTCACAAATGGGAAGTCTGAAAAGTCTGCTTTATTTTGCTTGCTCTGAGCAGGGGGTCGCTTTCTTTTCAAGGGTGTGATGGCTTGTCATCCCAATGTGGTAAAACATGCTGTTATTCTCTCTAGAGGATGTAGAAAACTGCAGTGACCTAAAAACCAAGAAGGTAACAAGTCCTGTGAAAATTAAAGGATTAAAACAAAGGACTGTTGCAAATCTCCTTTTGTTTAATTGAGGAAAAACTCTTTAAGGGCCAGAAGGTGCTGCAGTAGTACTGGAGGATTAGGTTTTAAGAATAGAATTTTTTACAAACTGGCAGTAACTTTCATCATGTGCTTTTGTCCCATTGGAACACCCGTTGATAAATGTGTTGTGTTGAGCAGGGATAGGATTATACACATTCTTTGAATTAAGCACATCCCTATCTACTTAGTTTAATCAGGATCTTAGTGGGCTAGAGACAATGAGAAGAAGTACCTCACATCCAAGGGCATGAAAACACGGTGGAGCATTCTAGTAAGAAATTTGAATTTAAGGTGCAACAGATTAAAATTTGTCTGGAAAAAAAAAAGATATGCAAAGAACAAGTCAAAAAGCCAGTGTGGCTTCACAAGGGACTGTTCAAAAAATCTGAGGTTAACAAGTGAACTGTTCTGGAAATGGAAAATGGAGGTGGCAGCTACACAAGAACATTCTCTAAGTTACTGCTAGCAGGAAAAATGAGAGCTGAACGCCATGATGAGTTAAATCTAGGCAAGGCAACACTATTTACGGATGAGGAGGGGCATTTAAAAGTATTTTGATGGAATTGTGGGGAAATATGAAATAGCTTGATAGTCACTGAGAGGAGAGTAAGCTAAAACCAACACCCCCCACACCCTTTATTCCCTCAAAGATACTCATGTTCCTTTTCAAACTATGTTAGCAGGCACAGAGCAGTTTTGGGTCATAATTACATCTGGCAAAATAGCTACTGGTTAAAACAGAAGAAGGATATCTCAAAGCCAAGAGCACTTAAAATCAGCAGATGGACATGTGTGTGTCTGACAGTGTCCAGTGTACAAAAAAACAGACAATAGGGAAAATAATAGGGAAGAAACCACAAAGGATGGTGCTCTCTAAGCTAGTGACTTCTGACAATTTCAGCCAAAAGATGTCACTACTGCCAAGGCTGGTAGGGCCTTGCAAGAGAACTCTTCTACCTAGTATAGCTGTGGCTAGTCAACATGAGGAAATAAGCTTTATGATTACTTCAAATATGTATTGGTGGACCACTTGTGTTAGCGTTCATGGCATTCATGGCTGAACTCATAAAGTCTTCTAGGACCTTACACTGAATTTTCACCCAGGTGTCTAGTTGTTTGCCATCTTCCATGTGGCCATCAGTGAGAGAGTATCTCCCATATGAAAAAAAAAATGTACACCGGAATGATCTGGAAGAGGAAAACTTGGCATGTATATCCTACAGCCACCAAAGCAATGGTGAAGTAAGTCTCTGTATCTTCCATATACTCATTGGTTTTGTAGAAGTACATGTCCTGGCATTTCTTTTATTTTATGCGTTCTGCAAGAAGTAGTCATCTATGGCAGCATGCAGACAGCCATATAACACTGGCTTACACAGGAGCTACAAACTCTAGTGCAAAGAGGTGACTGGGGTAGACAAGGGCTAGACAGGACCCTGGTGAGACCAGGGGTGCTTTGGCAAAGAGAGTGAGAAGAGTGGGCTGGAAAGGGAGATGTGGGGAGGGTAGGTTGGGTGTCTGGCACACACTGGGTTGGGACCCATGTCCCCCAGGACCCCTAGATCTGCACCAGCAGGCGGGTACTGCTGGCTTGGGGTGCCCTGAGGGGTCTGGTCAAGGAGGTGGAAGACATGGACCTGGATGAAAACAAGCTGAAGAGTGTGTTGAATCAGGGCTGGGAGAAAGGCCTGTAACTGCCCTGAGGGTCTACAAAACAGTGAGATTTCTGAGTTCACTATTTCTCCACTGTCAGCAGATGCCTGGGGGATCAATGGCAGTCAGCCTGTTCCCATCCCAAAGAGCTCTGTCAGCCTGCTCAGACGTCCGCTTGCTTCTCCTTAGTCAGGTGCAGGAGGCTGGTGATGCTGTAGACAGTGAAGATCAAGACATTGTGTGCTGTGTGTTGAGAGAGAAAAACATACTATGTGGTAATGGCATTCAGGGCATGGAAGATTTATTTGCAGGGGCTAAATTAAAATAGCATAGATGATTTTAATTCTGGGTTTCCTCAGCAGTATTTTTGGGGAAACTTCGGTAACACGTTTTGAACAGACTTCTGTGCATAATTTCGTGGCTATATTTCCCTGCCACCCTCTTCCCACAGGCTACTTGTCCAGAAATATTTCCTCCTGGACTTACCCCTTCCAGCTGTGTCTCTGTGCTTTCAAGCCAGATGGATTTCCCCTTCTCAGCACCTGAGTCCAGCATGAAGCACCACAAGCACAGAGGAGACCAAGCTCCTGGAAACCAGCCTTGCGCAGGCAGCAGCACTGGGCAAACACAAGGCAAAACTAGGGCAGGACATCCCTCAGCATCCACAAACTGTACTTTTTCAGAGGTTTCAGAGGTTTTCTAGGCATTTTTTGAGTAATTGAACCTCAGGCAGATTTATAACATGGGATGTAGCAGGCTGGGCAGTTGTGTCTAAAGGCAAAGAATATAAGGAGGAGTCAAGTGAAATCAGTAATCAGCAGTGCCTCCCATCCCACCTGTAACTTAATGTTGGTGAGGCTGTAACTATATGCTGAGAAACATTTTCAGCAAAAAGAGTTACTTTCAAGAGTTATTCTGTTACAAAATGGAGATATTATTAGTAAGATTTCTGGATTTGAGTAGTATATACTATAAAAAGGAAAAAAAAAAAAAAAGGTGAGGCTAAAAGATATCAATTGGACAGGTCTACATACTGGTTTTATGTTTATTTAAAGAAGGATGCAGTAGCATCCTTAATACTTTCCAGTGGCAGCTGATCCACTGGAACAGAGCAACACCAGGAAATTTCTAAACAAATAAGTAGACAATTTGTGAGCTACAGCTACATATTTTTCTCTCCACTAAAGCAGTGGAATCTCTCAGATGAGTAAAATATTAGCAAAACCCTCACATGCTTCCCAGTCCCAAATTACAGCGTGCTTCTTGTGGTCCTGTTCGTGGTAATTTTTTTCTCATGTGGAATGATTTCTATCCCTCCTTCTCACATACATGTTTGCTTTCTTTTTTGAAATTTAGAGTGATGTCTCACAGTTCAAGCTTAATTTTTATGTACAGTCAGCGCACACCAGGTATTGTTAAATAATTGAGAGGTGTCCAAACCGGTCAGATGACAGAATGCTTGTTGTGTCTGCTTTGCGACATACCATATGGTCCCCATATTTATTTATACTATGCCTTCTGCTACCCTTTATGAGTGAAGGCACTAGGGGTGATAGCTTGTTTACTGATACGACCATAATAGTATGAAGCTGGGAAAGACTGATAAATTTTTAACATCGTGTAGCTCATCTATCTCTTAGATATGAGTCAGTATTTTAGCTGTAGATGTCTCAACTTAAGTAAACAAGGTTCCCTTGTAAAATGCCAGTAAATGAGTATAGGGCCATGTGAAGTCGGGTGTTCTTAAGTGTGTGTTAATAGCAGAGAAGGGATGCCTACAAATGTTCGAATAGCTAGACAGGGCCAGGTATATAAATTCAAGCTCTGATGCATAGCATGCCCTGAAGTGTGCTGCTTCCCTAGGCTTTTCTTCCAGCATCACCGCTCAGTCCTTGTTGGTGAGCAAACGGCAGAAAAACTATTTAAGAACTCTAGGAGTTCACACGTCTGCAGCTCACCATTGGCGATGTGCCACGGAGTGGCATGACAGTGGGAGCAGCAGCTCTTGGTCACTCTCCATTTTGGTCTCAGCCTGCATTGTGTGCAGGTGATGGGCGCATTCAGCTCACATCCCACTACCAGGCTGTAAATGGCCTCTGCTCCTCTGCTGCAGCACTCAGTCATCTGTGTGAAATGCAGTTCCTGGAACCCATCAAATATAACCTTAGGTTTTTATATGTTGCTGAGAGGTTTATGAGGCCATCTGTCTTGAACTGATGACCTGGTACAAAGTGTTTTCTCCAAAATTTAGACAGTATTTCCATAAATGTAACCTCTGGTATGAATTTTTGAGTTTTGCTGTTTATCTGTTCCAGCATATGATGGAAATAATTTGATATCTCATAAATGGCACTAAGGAAAATGTCAGTGTTATGAGGTAGGAATAATTTTAAGTCTGTTTCAGTATGCACACTGAAAACACTGTTAGCTAGGTTTTACAAATTACAGCTTGTAATTTGAGGCTTTTAGTAGTGTGTTTACATGCTGTCTGTCTGTCTGTCTATCTATCTGGCCGTCTATCTCCAGGAGCCGAAGTGAAGCTCATCTTCTCACTGCCAGTTTCCTTCGCTTAATTCCTCATTTCACTTTGTTCTGTCCAGGATATCTCTGGGCTCTCCCCTTGCCATCGTATCTAAAGGACTTCAGAAGTCTCATGTAGAGTTTATTAAATAATTCCTGAGAGGCAGAAAAGCACAGTTTTCCAAATTATGATTAAGGAACTGAGACATTTATGTGGCAATAAATGGGATTCATGTGCTAAATAGTTTCCAGAGTTGGTCTGAGGGGTTTTAAACTATTGGTGCTGGCTGCTATGCACATTGAAAAGTATTCCAAGAAACCTGTATGAGTCTGTAGGTGCTGATGCGTTTTGAAATCTGATACTAAGAAACTCATCCAAGAGCCAAGGTTCAACACTGCAAACATTATCCCATTCTTAACATTTCAACAGACATTGTGACTGTATTTGAATTCTTATATTTGGCTTTTCTGTAGGTTTTTATCTTGCTCTACCTTAAAAAATGTCAGCTTAGTAAGTAATTAATTCACTCAGCATGTATGTATTTTACAGTGATATAAGAATCAACCAAGATTTTTCTGCCAAGACTGTGGTGGTGTTAGATGCTGTGTAATTCTCAGGGTGAATGTAAATGTGGTGCCAAACTTAAAAATGGGAGGTAAGCTTTCGATTCATATGGCAGCATCCAAAAAGTAATTTTTTTCAGACATGATGAGTGTCTGTCAGGTATATGTGATGCAGAAAGACATATATATCTTTTGTGGAACCATGCACACTTTTCTGAGTTTACCAGCTTGGTTGGTCATGCTTTTGCAAGAAGACATTGATCTATGGGTTAATTATTTCATAGTTACTGTTTGTTTGTTGTTAGTCCCTAGAAGACTGCATGACTGGTCCCTCGGAAAGGCTCCCTCTTCACAGGATCCATGCAGCTCACAGGGATGTAAATGTGCGGCATAGAGATGTCAAAAGCAGCCCAGCTTTCACCAATCTGGATATTTATGCAAGTAATCCAAAACTCTTTGGTTTGCAAAAGCTATTTTTTAAAATGGTCTCATTAACTCTTTTTATTTGCATGTCTCAACAAATAGTTGTTTTACGTGAAGAAGATGTTAACAGAGCTTCTCTGCTTCGCTGATTACAGATTTATGATTTTGAATATCTGTTACAATATTTTGTGGTTTTCTATTTCTATTTTCAGCTTTTTGGCTTAAGGCAGGCTAGTCAACTCAGCCTCTCGAGGTAATGGAGGAACTACAGAATATCACTTAACAGCGAGCAAAAGCAGTGCTATACAATACCATTGTGGATGATTTTAACAAGTTCCCATCTCTGAATTCATCAGACTTCTTGGAAGAGAAGCAACTTTGTCCTGGAAATAAAAGATATATGTCCACAAAGGGCATAAAATCTTCCTAATATGGCCATTTTAATTTTATTTTTATATTTTTAATGAATGTTCACAGAGTAATAGAGAGTGAATTCCTGGATTCTTGGACTGTAAATTTCTCAGTCAGCCATTCTCTGGTGGTGTTACAGAATAGGTTTATTTTAATTTAAAGCCATGCTGGGAAGCGTTGGATGTTTATATGTTCAGTTCAGATGTTCTGCCTGTGAGGAGCTGCCATATCCTCAAGGTAACCTTTTACCTTCCTGCTGTCCTGATCCCTGCAGTGGGTCACTCTTCTACGGGGTCTTCCCCAGGCCTGGAGTAGGAAGGATGGCCATCCCTGAGGCCATCTCCTCGTTCCAGCCTGTGGCTGCTCCCGCACCCCCATGCATGGCTCCTCCACGCCTTTTTCTTAAAAAGGATGCTGCTCCGCCTGGCGGAGGGGCCAAGGGTTGGGTGTTTTGGGGGTTTCTTTTTGGCAAAAAGTTTGCAGAATGCAGGTTGAATATTGTTCAGTGCAGAGTCAAGCCAGTGTGTAGCAGGAATAGTTATTTTGGTATTTCAGGGTCAAAAGGTGTGAAGAGTGTGGAAGAAAAGACAGAATGCAGTAACACGCAGCCTGAGAAGGTGGAGAGAAGTCTCTGACAATGCCAATTCCTGGGCTACAAATGACCGGGTGGCATTTATAGAACTTTCAATCTTAAAAAAATATGCTCAGAGTAAGAATATTTTAGTTTGCACATTGATCCTTTTTTATAAGCTGAAATTTGTAAACAATTTTTCTGAGGCAGATTACTTCAGTCTCATCTCCTGTTGCCTTGGCACACCCTAGCTCTGCTTCTTAGCTGCTTTTCTGCCTGAGGTGCTTGTGGGACTGTGGTGTGCCAGCTCCAAGGGTCTGAGGCTGCTCCTGCTGCACTAAGTTTCGTCTTCATGTCCTCCAGTACCACGTGGGTAGGAGAATCCCACCTGCCCCCCCTCCTCCAGGACGGTGTCCTTCCTTGTGCAGGCAGACCCCTGGGGCAGTGTGAGTAAAGGATGCCCCACTCCAGCACCAGTGGGATGCAGCCCGTCACAGAGGATTATCACAGCCAGGTACTGGCACTGGTGTGGAGAGAACTCATGCTGCTAGGATGATTTTCAGGCTTGCTGTAATTAATTACAAAAATAAAGTAAAATTTAAAAAAATAAAAATAAAATAAAGTTTATTTGCAGGAAGGAAAGTGAGTCCAAGCTAAGGGCTGCTGGGCCTGGAGTCCCAGTGGCTGAAATCCCAAATTCCATGGGGATGTTGCTGGCCCCCAGTGCCCTCATGGGCCTGGAACTTGGTGGCACTGCCAGCTGAGAGCCAGGACTTCCCCAGGATTCTGGGAAACATCTACTCTCTTGGAAGAGAAGCAACTTTGTCCTGGAAATAAAAGATATATGTCCACAAAGGGCATAAAATCTTCCTAATATGGCCATTTTAATTTTATTTTTATATTTTTAATGAATGTTCACAGAGTAATAGAGAGTGTTCCCTGCTGCATTTCCTTGTTTCCTCTGTTGGAAAAAAATACCAATGTACAGGGAGACAAACAACTGAGGAGAAATTGTGGGGGCTTTGGAAATGAGGAAGATGGTTGCTGGGACCCATGAGTGGTCAGGAAGGCCAGACCCAGCCTGCACTGACCCACCACCAGCACTCACAGTCAGCAGCCCATGGCCAGGGGGCCAGAACGGTGCAAAATTGCCTCAAATCTCTCTTTACTAGTCCCAGGGTTCCGCCAGCCACCCAAAGCAGTCGGCGCTTTTCCTAAGTGCCTACAGAAAGGTATAATTTGAGGGTTAGTGTTTGTAATCAGGAAACCCAATACACCAGATGGAAGCAACCAACCTCAGTTGTAATTCAAGCTGAATTTCTGTTACACAAAGAATTTTAAAATTATGGAGCAATTTCCAAAGTCAGCAATAAAAAGTGGTGCATATCAGCTCAAGGGAAGATAGACAAATTTATGGAAAATGAGGAAACCTGAGAGATAGCCACTGGCTAGATTTATGTATTTGGGAATAGATGTTGAGATATCAATTTGTCTGTATTACTTACTGTCGCAAATGTAGGTTTAGATGGACCATTGCTTCTGGCTCTGACATACCTATGCTTTAGTAAAAAACAATTGCTTCCATAATACAGGAAGAAACAATGGAATGATAAAATCTAACTGTATTGGAAACAAACTTTCTGTATGAAACTTGTGGTTTGCTGTCCATTTTGTTAGCCTTAATCTTCTCTCTACAGCGGGGATTTTTTGGCAGCTCTAGTGATTCTGCATTATGTTTGTGCATGTTTTGCCGTAGGTTATAACCTCATTTGGTTCCTGGTTTCAACACGAAGGATGGAATAAGTAAATGTAAATGTATGTAAAGTATACATACACAGATGCATACACACACAAATAAATATATATTAAGCAGTAGGTATTCGTGAAACCAGATGATGACAAATGGCTCTATGACACCGAGCATCCTGCAGACTACCAACAGCAATTTCCTAATGTATATAAGCTTAAAGATTTTTAAAGTGAATCTTTGGAGACTGTAGCATGCCATTTTCTGTTATATGGACTTTCTGATTAGATTTTCTTGGATTTTTTTAATGCAGCCTGCCTCATTCTTTTCCTTTCAAGCCTTACCCTTGGGTGACTATTATCGAAGCAGGAGTTCACCTGTTCTGGTTCATCTTAGGTAAGTTCAAAACACTGAGGTTGTGGGTGCTCTGGTCCACTTCAAGCCAGTCCTGCTGCTGGAAGGAGGACATGGGTGACATGGTCCTGGATAGTCCACCGGCCAGCAGCAAGCACCTGTATGGTGCATCTGGTTGTTACACTCTAACCCAGACCTCAGACTGCATATGGGTTGTTGGTGTCATGTCTTGAGAACAGAAGGGTTTCTGTTAATAGGTCTAACTTCAGATAAGGCCATGTGCACACAGGATAGCCAGGAGCTCCAGCTGGTGAACCAAAGGTACTCTGAATTTTCATGCAAAATATCGTGAGGATAATTAGAGGTGTTTCTTGGGGTGACTGGGCATTAGAGTTGGAGAGTTCTCCCTGAGATTTAAACATTTCCTCCCATAGCACCCTTTGGAGGGAAACTTACAAATACTCTTCAGGGATATAAATTCAACATGGACTTTGTTTTTTATTCTTTTCTGCTAACCAATTATTTTTTTTAAGGTAGAGATTATGATATCACATTGACTGTATTCTGAACATTGCAATACATGCTTTTTTCCATCCAAGACAATAAAATGTATTACAAGTGCCTTTTTAATGAAAGAGAAAGCAAGGCCTTCACGTCCTGTAACATCTGCTGGGAACATAATCTAAATTGAAAACGTATGCTGTTCTTGTGGGGAGGGAGAGGTCTTCCAGTGACAGGAAGTATCCAAAAAAGTTAATGCTGAAATCAGTAAAAAAATCATGCGTGACAGGAGGAGAATGAACACAGAACCTTTCTTTCTTTCTTTTTTTTTTTTTTTTGGTGGGGTGGGTAGGGAGGGTGTGAGGTGGAGATAGCCAAAGACAGAAGAGGAATGGAGAAGCAGGGAAGCAGGATTATCTGTGTATTGACAGAACTATTTACTTGCTCCTGGCAAAAATATATCCCAGTATATATTCTCTCTAGCTTTTTCTTATTTATAAAATGGAAAGCCTATCTGTCGCCAAGACCCATTATCCCTTGACTTGAGTCAGACAGTATATCTTGCTTATTGAATCACGGAATACTGTGTGGTTTATGGTGACAAAAGAGAAAAAAGAGGTTTACTCTTGTAACCTTCCCCTGTTTATTAGTGTGTATCGTTACTACTACTACCCAAATGAGAAAAATCATATTTCAGCCCTAGCAGAACCAGGCAGATACATAAACAAATAACAACTATTGAAAAATAATGAAATTGCCTTGTACTCTGCCATCTGTGATGAGGTGTGGAAGTACACATTTCTGAAATGCTTCTGGGCGTGATGTGTCATGTGGTTTATCTTCATTTTCCCAGGTGGGAAGAGCACTGGTTAGCTTGATTGTACCTGTGCTAAGTTTGAAAACATTTCTTACGTGTGCTTTATGCCTTGCCTGAGCTCAAGCATCTCTAAGTACTTCCAGTCTCCTCATAAATACACCTTTGTATTCTGCCTAATACATAAACATCACGACCCATGTCTGAGAATGTTGGGAATTTTATTAGGTTCATAAAGTTTTAGTTGCGGTCTAGCCCAGTGGGTCCAAAATAAATAAACACAGAGTGCAAAAAGAGCAACAATTTCGTACCTATTTCTTCTCCTCTCCCTTGAGAGTTTCCCCAGTACGGGTAAAGTACTTGCCGCTGTGGTTTCTGTGGCTTGCTATCAAAGTACCTGCAAGCCAGTAAGCAAGAGGCAGATGCAGAGAGGAAAACTGGGAAAAGCAGATGAAATGAGCCTATTTGTACCTTTCACTGATTTTCTCGGTCTCTTTCCAACTTAAGTACTGAGAAAAAAATTACAAATAATTGTAAATGACTTGTGACAGCCACGTGCCCTTTACTGCTGCTCTGAGTGAAGCTGCTTGGTTGGGACAGCTTCCTAAGCCCTGTGGATGGAGCACATAAACAACCAGCATGGCAGGATGGAAACCTGTCTCTTACAGTACACTGAGACCTAACTCTTGGACTGAGGTCTATGGTGGCCTTTTCTCTGACTTTGGACAGAGAACTGTGGTTGCTCCTCCTTTAGCACAGGGCTTGCTTTTCTTACAACATCCACCGTTGGCAGCTAAGGTGGCCACAATAGTATAGAAAAGAAGCTATTAATGACATCAACATTTTCACTGAGGTATGGGTGAATGTGGTCTTTACTTCAGCATATTGCACTCCATAGATATTTCAGGCATCTCTTGTTCAGCAGAGCCACCATGGTCAGGACGTACTGAGTAGATAGGACAGATGCTGTCCATCCTGCTGTCTTTGTGGAAAGGTGTTGCCTTATTGTGTTACAAGTCTAAGTGCCATGAAGTCGTCATGCCCTTTAAAATGATTCTGTGTTGTGAGTGTTCAACCTTTCAGAAAAGTCCAGCAGACTTTTTAAAACTGAGAGATCAGCAAGCTGAGGCTCACAAGGGAATCAAAACCATGGCTTAGGGCAGTTACAAAGCTCTCTATATATGAATTTTTGCACATCTGTTACAGGAACACCAGAGCCAGAGATACTACTTTTTCAGGAAGAACTGGGAGGTAAAACTTAAAGTCCCAAAAAACTTTCTGTTTGTTTATATGCACTGCACTGGTTCTGTTTCTGTTTCTAGGCTATTGGAAAATTATTTCTGGAATATAGCAAACAGCGTAGTACATGTCCCAGATCCCATTCCTAGGTAGCTTCAAAGCTTACTGTGCATTTTGAGGAGTGGTAGAGGCAGCTTTTTATCATTAAAGAAGTTTTACAAGAACCCCACATTTTTTTACAGCAGGTAACTGTAACTAAGCTACAATTACAAACTGAATAAGACCGTGATATTTTTTTCCCCTTTTCTCAACTCACATCTATGTAGCTGACACTGAGGTTTGATTGGAAATTTTTCAGCAGATCAAAATTTTGTTGGAAACCTTCTCACTGCTTTCAGGGTCCAAGAGCATAGAATCATAGAATGGTTACAGTTGGAAGACCATCAAGTTCCAACCCCCCTGCCATGGGCAGGGACACCTCCCACTAGACCATGTTGCTCAAAGCCCCATCCAGCCTGGCCTTGAACACTTCCAGGGATGGGGCATCCAGAACATCTCTGGGCAACCTGTTCTAGTGCCCCACAGTAAAGAATTTCTTCCTAGTATCTAATCTAAATCTCCCCTCTTCCAATTTAAAACCATTACCTCTTGTCCTATCACTACAGTTCCTGACAAAAAGTCCATCTCCAGCTCTCCTGTAGGTTCCCTTTAGATACTGAAAGGCTGCTATAAAGCCTCCCTGGAGTCTTCTCTTCTCCAAGATACCCAGGCTCTTGAAATGCCTTGGATAAAAAAGACTTCTTCAAGCTCAAAGGTGAGTTCCTGCCAGGTATGGCCACAGCTAGGAGCTGTCAGGCCCTTAACCGCAGGGCAAATGCACCTAGAGGCAGAGGGATGTTTTCATCTGGGCTGAGAATGATGCGTCTTCTCATCCTGCTCAGTGGCCAACTCTTCTGGAAAGTGTAAATTGTACAAAACCAGCTCTAAGGACCAGCTCTAAGAGGGTGATGGATGAGTATGGAACCCAGATGAAGGTGCCTCCCTTCAATGGGACCTAGATGTTGTTTGGACCTTAGATGCTCATCTCACTGCTGTGCACTGGCTGATTTCCACTGTCTCCTGCTCATCCTGTTGGTTCCTGGCTTCAAGTTTTGTCAGGGAGGGAGACTGCCTGCCTCTGCAGGGCTGGTGTGGTGAGCATATGCCCTCCCAGGCTCCTTCAGACATGGGAGCTGAGCAAAGGCATGCTCACTTCACCCTCGACTCATCTCTGGGTTGGGAGGAGGTGGAAGGGGAGGATGGCCAACACCAAGCACTGGGGCAGGCGCTCCCCTTGCCCCCACACAGCTGCCTGATGGCTGGCCAGGTGTCTCTGTGGGTTGGCAAGGGTCTGACTGTGAGCCCCAGTAAGACTGAAATCATCACTAAAACCTTCTGTATCTCCTACCCTTATTTTTCATCTTTTTTTTTTTTCTTTTTTAATGCAAGTGCAAAAGCCCTAAATGACTAATGTTCCTTCCAAAGCAACGACCACAAAACAGAAAATCAAACCCACAGAAATGCTTTCTTTTAAAAATTACTCACATTTCATCAAGCTTTGCTTATACCAAGGTGACGCAGCCAAACCCACTGATGGTTCAGCTATGTGGCCTGAGAAACGCAGCAGATTTAACAAAGCTGCTCTCAGATGCAAAGCAACACTTTTCATCTTTGTTAAAATACCATGTTGCTATTCCATTCCTAGCCTGTCAACATCCCTTCTCACTAGCCCTTCTGCCTGTCCCACTAGAAATTAGGCATACATTGCCAAGCTTCTTACAGCTATGAGAGCTAAATATTTACCCCAGAATGCCTCAAAGTTGAGGGGAGAACTGCTTCTTTGCTCTTTCTTTTTCAGAAATCTAACGAAATCTCACTATTGTCTGACTTACTTTATTCTTTTATTAATAACAGTATATTTCATTTCATCCTACACAGTGACAGTTGCAGGCGGCTGCCCAACACTTGTACTCTTAAAAAGGGAAAACAATGCAAAGAGAAGATGTCCCCAGAGGGAGATCATGCCCTGCCCCAGCTGCTCACACATGCAAGACGGATTTTTTTCAAGCATAAGAGCCAGTCGGTGACTTGACTGCTGTTTGTGCCCTTGGAAACATCCCTCTCGTGCCTTGCAATTATTTGGAAACTTGGCTTCCACTACTGCAATGGTAGTTAGGGACTTTATTGGTCTGAACACTGACATTTCATGTGAAAAAATGGTCAGTGGTGTGGCACAGGGTGCAACACACTCAGGGATGGGACACACGTATATGTGCCCATGGGGCAGTGAAGTTTGAACAGAAGGGCCAGTTTCTTTCTCCCTGTCCTGACCGGAGCTGGAGAGTCTCTGATGGATGAACAGGGACTTGCAGAGAACGTGAGCAGGATTTGGCAAGCGATTTTGTTGTTCTGCTTTTGGCAGTTTAACAAGAAACAACCCCAGTAGTTCAGTAGAAAGTTAAGCAGTTAGATACTTGCCTAACATCTGTGTCCTTGGGGTATACTTCTTATTTAAATGGATAACGTTTTAGAGCATATAGCTTGTGCAACAGCTTGAAAGGTAATGGGGAGGTTATTAGCGACTGCTGCAAGGCTCGAACAAAAATAATGGCTGGCTACAAGCCCCAGAAAGTTCTACAAATTCTGCAGATAAGTGGAGATCACTGGGGTCTACAGGATGTATGCCATGGGGACCACAGGTCACATGGGAAAGGTGTAATATGCTTGACACAACGGCTCAGCTCTTCCCTGTGAATGTGCCAGCGCTGAACATTTGGAAGCAGAGTGGGTGCATGGTTTGAATGCTTTGAGCAGGCCACAAGGTCAATGTACACCTGATGCTGCCTGTGTTTTTAGTCTCACTCTTGCCCTCAGTAGATATGAAATCTTGGAGACAATTGGCTCTTCCAATGGCCTGGAATAAAAGTGACATTCTGGCTTCACAGAGGTGTCTCTATAAAGCAGCGATCAAACTAAATGAGTACAGTTGTGTCCTTTTTCAAAACATGCTATAAAAGCCATTAACTAAACTGTGAATAAGAAGCAGTTTAGATGACAGTATTTTTTTTGCCATTGAATCTCAGCTGTTGCAGGTACCAGAAGACGCTCTTCTATACCAAAAAGTTGCCCGTGGAGTATCCAACAAGGACCAAAGGATGGTCACTCTGACAGTTGTGGACCTGTGAATAAATTCTTCTGGTAGAATAACATGCAGATAATATAGGAGATAGTATATGATACCTATTGTAGAAAATGTGAGATAAACATAAAAGTAGTAGGAGTTTACTAGTTTTCAGTAGCTGTTACTGGCATGCTGGTTCAACCAGCTCTAGCAAGCTGCACAGAAATTATAGGATCAGAAAATACCAACATGAAATACATGGGTGAAATGAGACTATGAGCAAAATTTTAGTAGAATGAATATGAACATTAAATCATCAACAAATGCTATTTTTTATCTTATTTAGAATAAGAGCACATGGGCATGATCATTCACAATTGCCTTCTATAGATTAGGATATTTTGTACTATTACTGAATATGGTAAAGGATGAGTGTGGCCCTTTGATGGTGTTCCCATCTTCGGGGATCCCTCTTCTTTCATCTCTATCTTGTAGTTTCTGTCATCATTTCAAGGAGAATTTATATGACGTGGACAAAGGATGGTTTATAACCTGAGACACAGAGGTGGTTGGGTTTTCCTCCTGATTTGTAGGGGAACATTGTGTGGTATCACTTTAAGGTCTACAGATAGCATCTCACTTTAACATAAATACAAAGTAATCCAAATAATCCATTGACAAGCAGCATCAACTCCTGTTTCCACAGGCATCAGTCATTAGCAAGTTTCTCAATGCTACTTAAATTGCAAGAGCATGGGGGAAAGGAAAGTTTCTTCTGTCATTTTCATTGGCCTTCAATCACAAGTTATGATTGCTTTACTTTCTGGTCATGAATTTTGTAATGCATAAGGCTGTCAGATATTTTGGGACTTGGTTATTGATGTTTTCTGAAAAATGTAGAGCTTTCAGACAGCTGGGTTTTTTGGGGCTGGAGGAGGTAATATATCAGAGAAGGCATTGATTCGGGGAGAAATCTGTGAGAGATACGGTCTGCATATGAAGAGGACAAGCTACTGGCTCAAGAATTATAATACTATGGATAGCTGTATAAAATACCAGATGTGGAGAAGTGGGATGCCAAAAAAACCAACAAGATCTCGGTGGGAAGCTTTTGGCATGTCAACATCAATGATCAAGCAAGACACCATGAGAAAGGAGAATTTTTTCCAGGAATCAAAAACCAGGGATGTGGTTGCTGAAAGCAAGAATTCCAGAGAAAATGTCAGATAGAGATGTACAATGCATTGCTGGAAAGCTTAAGCTTTAAAACATTTGAGTAAGGGCATTCCAGTTTAGAACTCATTGTGTTAAAGATAATAACCTAACCAAGAGAATCCAAAAAAAAAAAAAAAAAAAGGGGAAGTAATTGTGTTGCTCCACTGCATGGTCCAGCACTAATCCCATAATGTAGAAGAGTCGCTGTGGGCCAGGACTGGGTCAGGAAGTAATTTGTAAGGACCTGGTGTGCCTAACTTAGAGAAGCTAGGGAGATATCTCAGCTGTTAGCGGGGGGCTGTGGTAGACCTTGTGTTTTACAGGCAACTACATATAGGCACAGCTAGAACAGGCAGGATGTCTTCTACCGCTGGCAGACCACTAAATTGACATCTTGGCTTATTCATAATTCTCACTAATGAAGTACCACAGGGATATTTTTGCTGGGATAACCGTATTGGCTCAGAAATGATGCTGCTTTCTGGCACAAGAATCCAGTTATTATTTGGTATGTTTCTAATGTATTTAAGGCAGTCACTTTTCCCACACACTAATATTGCAGTTCCACATTTTTGGTAGCAGCCAGTCAGATGTGTTATAATTATGAATCAGACATTGGTTTTAAAACTTGCAGACCTCTCTCATAAAGCTTTAATTTCCTCAGCCATTTGCAATATTCATACATCTGTCACATTCACAAGGTATCTAGACAGGGTACCACCACCTACCAAAGCTGTGCCAGGCACAATACTGTATTATGTCTGTGGATTGTACCTAATTAAGCCCTAAGTAGTGCTTGACAAGTCCCTGGCACATGATCCAAGTCTTTCCTATTTATCAGGGGTACAAGTGGTTTGTGGTCAGTCAAAAGTTTAAATGACTCTTTGGAAGAGCTTTCTTATGCATTTTTCACATGCTTCTTTTACAATGAGACACTCCTCGGTCTGCAGAGAGTGATTTATATCATCAGCGAATGTCCAGGAGCAGCATGTAGCAGTCCCGCTGGTCTGACCAGGTTGCAATAATTCAGTAATCTGCAACACAGTTGTAGCGGGCAAGTGGTTATGGGAAGGGAGCACTGGTGTGCTTCAGGTAGGGTTTCTGCTCAGTTGAACACAGTCTTGTATTGTGTTCAAATATCAGGTGCTTTCATTTTCCAGGAGTTCATTCCAAGGATATATTATTGCCATTCATAACCCAGCATTCATTTCACTTTGACATAGATTCAGGAGTTTGTATTAATTTATTACTTTCTTAGGCCAATTCACCTTTTCTCAGCCTCTCCTTATGCCTAGTTTTCATACATGTTGTCTCAATAGTTCAGCTAGTTTTGATGTAGCCCAATGTTTTTGTGTTTTAGACCTGAATACCAATTGTCTCTGTAAATCTAGACCAGCTTTTATCATGTTTCTCTTCTTAATGGCAATATCCCAGGACTTTGTCTGTACAAGCAACTATCCCTTTCCAGGTGCTGCAGTAGCCTTGTCATTTCCTTTGGAATATATTGGGTGCAGTAGCAATGCCAAAAGGAAGTCTGCGGAAAGATTACCATCCAAAAGGCATAATAAAAGTAGTTAACTTGGCGCCATCTGGGTGTAGAAGAATCTGCCAAAAACCATTTGCGGCATCTAAAAGGGGAAAAACTTGGGCATTCATCTTGGAAAGATGTCGTCCACTGCGGATAGGACAGTGCTTCTCTCAAGCACTTAGTTTCGTTGATTTAGGTCAAAGGATATGCTGACTCCTCCGTTTTTCTTAAGGTCTTATAACCGCTGGTAAACACCATTCAGCGGGTTTGGCGATTTCTTCTGTAACACTGATGGGACTTGGATTGTCTGCTCCTGCTCTTTGCTTGGGAAGCACTGAAGTGAATGTGTTGTGACTCCAGACACCATAAGGAGCTGTATTACACTGTGTAGTGGGGAGATGAGCTTAGTGGTCCTCTTTCCTCCAGTGCCTTTGTGTTGTTTTCTTTTGGACAGCGTAGCAATGTCATTAGAGTATACTGAGCAGTTAATTTTTGAACCCCTGGGAATAAAACACAGTGTCCTGAGTGGTCTGTGACATTGCAAAAGACTACAGGTCTTACTGACATGTATATTCACCCGTGAGGGCAAGTGACCCAGTCACTCATTACTTGGTTTAAACTAATTCTTTCCAACTTTTCATTTCTACATGCTGTCCTGTGCCTTCTCTCAGAGACTTTCTTCTGGTTTCTCTTTTGTCTTCAGACCTAGGAGACTGCTTTCTATTTATTTATTGTCCTGCTCCAGTCTCAAAAAGTCTGAGAGCACCTTACTCAGCTTTTATTGTCCAAGTTACTTTTCTCCATCTCTGCTGGAGTGGACACCACCAGTGTGGTCTCAAGGTCTCTGTTGACTGAAGCTCTCCTGCATCTGTCTGGAGATGTCCTTCTTCCACTAGAAATCTGTTCCACTGCAGCAGAAAATGGAGATATGAGGGCTCACAAGAAATTTTCAGCACTGTCAGCTAATCACTAGCCAGGACATGAGGCCCTCAAATGCGTGTGCATTTTTACTTTGTTTGCCCTGGCAAAAAAAAATTGTGTTGCAAAAAATTACTGTATGATTTCTTCCATTTCCTCCTTACCCTGTGCAGGAAGGTGGGTAAGTTGTGAGCGTGCACATTTTCTGCTGAGACTTCACAGTCAATAGCATTGCTAAAAGCCAAGGGCTGTCATAGCCAAAACATGGGGTATTCAAACGTGTGAGTTGATTTTGATTGCTCTGCATTTTGCTTGACCAGAGCAAGAGCAAGGGGTATGGTTTTGAGAAATCATCATGCCCCTTTAACAAGCTCAGGCTTCAGTCTCATTTTAAAGCACTTGGAATTGAAAATCATTCCTGAAAACGTTGACTTAAGCTGCTGTTATTATACAAAAGGCATCCCAAACTTGTTTGACCCTCAGAACTGAAATTTTCTTCTACCTCCAAGTTCCAGACCCACATCCTGTGCACTTTCTTCATATCCCCCTGTTAAGTACTTCCAGTTGGACTTCTCAATAAATAAGGGAACTAGAAGCTGACCATATCTATGCACGTATATGTTACTATCTTTAGTATAGTAAATAAATAATATAAAATCAAATATAAAATATAATATAATATATNCATGGCCCATTATATATGTGTATATTATTTTTAATTCTGCATATGTGAGGCTACAAACGGAGATGCTTTTGTTGCTGGAACAAAGAGGGAGAAAAATGAAACTACTGTGGCCAAGTAGAAAATGGAAGATATGGGAATTTCCCTCCTGGAGGTATACACATAGGAATATGATACTAGAAAACTCAGGGAAAGCTTGGAAATCTTAGCTAAGAGACATTGAGATCTTTTTTCTCTTCTTATTTTTTATTCTTTCTTTGAATGTATGAAAAAGAAGGAAGGAAAAAGTTGCAGTGGCCCCTTTCCACTCCTGAAACTCATGCCCCTCATAGATCACAGGCCTTTGTACACCACAGAAAGCAACTCCAAGTGCAGTGTGCTGTAACCAGTTTAAAAGCTACTTTTTAAAAAGCGCATACTTTTCATGTTTTATACATTTCCAGAAACACCAGTCATTCATTTCTATTTGCCTGGGCTGCACAATTAAAATTGAAAATTAAATGAACAGAAAGGAATTAATAGAATAACTTGAGACTGAAGATGTCATATCACTCTTACACTATGGACTGAATCCCTGCCTGTGGACAGACAGCTCAGCATTTGGCAAACACGATCACTTGATAAACAATGAAATTTAGCCATCTGCCTGGGTCCTATAAAATATATGGGTATTAGACTCATAGTAGGATGAGTAGAGTTGTCATTTGAGATTGATACACACGTGCCTGGCTTGCCCTGGTGCTTTTTGTGGAAAGACCTAAGGGAAATGGCTTCCTTTCGCTGGAAATCTTCTTGGTGCTGCCCAACAGGACAAGGGCTCTGGATGCCTCTGAGCCCCTCTGCCCTTGCATCAGCAGGCTCTGGTCCCTCCACTCTCATCAGCTTAGCCTCTGTAACCCCAACACAGCTCCACAAGATCTGGCCACCAAGGCATTCCCAGTGCTGTTGGTGGCCCCACAACAGCAAGGACACTGCGGGACATGTGTGGTGGGATGTACATGATTTTCTTGGCAAGGCAGTTTGAGGGAAAAAGTGTTGTGTGGTCATGAAACCTCAGATGTGGATGGTCCCGGCTGGATGCTATTAGGCAAGGGAGTATCTAAAAAAAATTATTACACACCATTCAATATGCTTTTATTTTAACCAAACTACTGAGTGTTAAAAATCTTTGAGATCTTTTTGGTAGAATTTAGTTGCAACATGAGTTTTCACATCAATAGCATGCAGCCTGCTGCTCTCAGAAACCCTCTGGGGATCAGAGGTGAGTTTAGTTTGCTCTCTGATCCCCTTTGATTGGTATTTATGACTCAAATGAGAAGTGTTTTTGAAAGCAAGAGCTTAGGTCTCGTTTTGTCACAGTAATGGTTAGTATCGATAGTTGTCTAGGCATTTGTATTTGCCATATGTTTTTCTATTTAGCTCTAATGTCTATGTTTTGAGGGGTCACTGAATTTGGCACACATGCTTTTTCACTTGACTATATCTTTGATTATTAGGAGTCAGTAAATGTTTCTAAATCTTATCTAAAAGGGGACAGGTACATATAGGTTCAGGTATTTATCTTGAAATATTTGGGACAAAAATAATAATAACAACAACTAGCAAATCCTTTTTCTGTGGGTTTTGCTAGTTAATGACTGGCTTTGCAGAAGCCATAGTCCTCACCCCTGCGAAAAGAGGCATTGCAGGGAAAATCCCATGCAGTTGGAGGTTTTTACCAAGAGGTGGTGCTAACAATTACCACAGGCAAAATAACATCCTTGTAAAATAGCTATAATCTATTTGCAACCTAAATTAAAGGTTTTATGTGGGAATGTGTGCTTATGTAGTAGAACGGTGTCCTTCTATTTACGAGCTGTGTAATTGTACGTTTAGTCCTTTTTTTTGGTGTAGGAAAGCCGCACTATAATGTGTAATTATAACCTTGGTAAGTGTAACACCATTAAAGCTAGAATAAGTGGTGTGCGCAGCAGAGCAATGATAGGGTGATGACAGAGTGACATGCTATAACCAGCACGGCATAATAAGAAGAGTCTTATTCCTACTATTAAAAAGGCTGTTCTCTGTACCAGCTAACTTTTGGTTCTCAGGGAAAAGGGAAATGATACTAAGCTTTGCAGAAGCACTATGTCTGCTGGACGCTTACCCAGAGGCTGTTAAGGACCTAGAGACATTGGGGCGCTGGGGTGGCACAGCCTCAAGAGGTCCCAAAAGCAGGGGAAGTGAAGCAGTAGGTGCTATGCAGGAGGTTAGTAGCTGCTGTGACAAGGGCAGTGGAGGACCCACCAGAGCCCCACATCATGGGCTGATGGCTGCAGTGGGGAAGCTGACACTGGCCTTACCAGGGAGGTGTCTAAACGAAATGCTGGAGGCTTCCCTCCAAGGTTTCCTGAAGGTAGAAACAACCAGTAATCTTGTTGTGAAAAGTAGCCTGGGGAAACACAAACTTTGCCGAAGGGAGTACAAATTTTGCTTAATTTCTTTAATATCCCTGAATCCCAAGCTCATCTCTGTACTGGGGAGTTTCCACTCCTTTGGTACCTGTGGGTTGCTGTTGGCCACATTGGAAGTGCATACTGATTAGCATGACTGAGGAAATTAAAAATCTCAGTGTGGGTATATGGCATAAACCACACAGAAAATTTAATTAAACTCTCCAAAAATCCTGCCAGAGAAGACAGCCTTTTAGCGATTAAATCCCAGCCTTGCAAGCACTTTTATATAGGATTGCAGAAGAGAGCTTATGGCATTTTTGGTGGAGGCAAGTCCCAGGGCTGGTTCGGGGTAGCTAGTCCAGTGGTTCTGTTTTTGCTTTGGCAGGAGTACATCACTAATCTGAAAGCTGTTGACAGTCTTCTCAGTGATGCTTTTTTTCCATGTTTGTGTTTTGTATTTTCTGGCTGAGTTAGTCCATATCCTGTAAACTTTCTTATTGTGCTTCGTACTCATTGCAATGACATCTACTGTGGAAGAGAGAGAGAAAGCTTATTAACCACAGGCTCGCCTCCTGCTGACTGCAGTCGGAGACGGCCTGGGACAACATATTCAGCAGATGTTTCTGCTTTATAGATCAATGGAAACTTTACAGAGATATTTCCCTCTTCAGTCCAAAAGTGAATGCCAGCAAGTCTGAGATCCAGTAACTTTGTGCTGGACACCAAGAATTTTATTTGGTTTGTTATATTTTTTATACACACACAAACTAGCTACCAGAAAGTTGTCTTTAACATTGCTTTAAATGGCATCTCTTAGAAGAATAAAGGTGCTATCCACTTGTGGAGAGACATCCTGCTGTCTTTACCGGCACATGAAGCATCAGTGTAGGTTACAGTCCAGCAGAGATGGGCACACACAAGATGCAAACCATCAGCCCTCATCATGGGGTGGTATTTTCTGGTTCTGAGTCTCCATGGACTCCGTGGAACATATCCTTATTTCAAAGGATAAAAGAGAAATGAACTATTATATCCAAACAAAGGCAGGATAGGAGTGGGAATGCGTCTTTCTTGCTGCAACTTATCTTCTTGCTTTCTCAAGAAGGGACTGACCAGGGAAGAAAGGATATAGAGAGGAAGGGAAAAGGATGGCTTAACCTCTGTGCCTGCTCATGACTCCACAGGGATGGGAACACTGTACCCCTGAAGCACTCCTGTTTGCTACGCCTTCTGGTGCGGTTGCTCTCATATTACAAATTTCTCTCAAAGTAACTGCAAACAGGAAATAAACATTTTTACTATTTCGACCAAGAAGGCTCATCTGTGGTTTCAGATCACCCATGTGAAACCAGCATAACCCTCTAGGACTCCTTTTCCTCTCCTACTTTGCTATTTTTTGTAAAGAATAACAGACAGTTGCAACTGAAGGAGCTGCTTCATTTCCATCTGTGTGTGTGCTGCAAGAGTGGTGGCATCTGTGGGAAACAGACTTTCACACAACCCACTCTTGTGTCATAGGGAGATATCCCACACTTCTGTGGCAGATAGAGCCAAAAGGGAGCTTTTTGGTTCTACAAATGTCTGTAAGAAACTGCGAATTCAGTAATAGAAACCTCAACTATGTTGAAACCTCAGATAATGCTTCAGTGATGGAAACATCAGCTGTCCTGTCAAAGAGGACTGAAGTTAGTGAGAGTATTTTTTATAGCAGCAAGTAACAAAATTGATTTCCAGTGATTGCCTCCCATAAAGGAGCTGGAGTCTCCCTCTGCTTGGATCAGGTCAGATGTGGAGATACGGTCCTTTAATGTTTAAGGACCTGTGTATTTGGGGAGATATCTGCATGAAGAAATAGCTGTGCCATCTCTGGGTATCATCTTTTCTCAAAAGGCATCTTTTAAATGTATTGCAGCCTTCCCCTTAGGGAGAACAGAGAGAAGCAAATAGACTCTAGAAGTATGTGTACTGACTGTGCAATAACAAAGGTCTCCTATAATTTAGATGGCATTTCTGTATTGGTCAAAAAGCTTTTGAGGTCCTGGTGTTTGAAAGAGCTGATTTCTTTAGTGCCTGGCTTTTAAATGCCTGATATTGTGTAACACAGTGGTCAGTCCTACCATGTCATGCCAGAGACTGGTAAATGCTCAATTCCCTACCTTGTCCTTTCCCAGCTAAGCTTCACGTAGCAAACAGCATAGAATAGAAAGGATATGAAGATATGAAAGGTTTGTAATTTTCTTGTTAATCAAAGTAACCATGATGATCCAATTTATTGCTGAGATCCTGACTATTCCTGTTTTCAGAGAATGGCCACATGGGCACCAGGTAGCAGCAAATCCATTTAGTTCTGTCTAGTCTGTGTTGTGGGGAGCTCAGGCTGCTGCAGGTACCCTTTCTGGTCAACAATGATATCTTCCTCATGTCTAAGGTCTGAACAAGTCACGTGCTTGCAGTCATGTCTGGCTGGGATGGTTATTCCACACACCTGCAGAACCACCTCTGGTCTCCTGTATGGACGGGTACCTACAGCATCACTTCCAGTACACAGCAGCAGCTTTCAGGATGCCCCATAGTGTTTTATATTTGGCCTCTCCTTAAATATTTCTTTATGTAAGAAGAAATGTAAGACCCTGATGCCCCTGAGCTCACTTTCTAATAGCATAGGCATTCTAGATTTTTAATTTTTTACAAAAAAATGTCTGCAACTGACAGTTTGTATGTCTCTCTAGTTACTCTGTAATTTAGAAGTACTGAACATAGACTTGATTATCTCTCTCTCTCCTTTGCCAATAGGTGTTTAATTATGTTGATAGGATCACTCACCAGCCTATTGTGTTGGTATAGACAGTGTCTGCCTGGGACTTCACCACAATCTGTTTAAAGCTCCCGATCACCAGTACGGCCCATGGTCATGTACTCTTGCATGGCATACACCATGCTTAGTACAGATAGAGTGCAGAGCAGTCCCTTGTTTAGTGGTGCTGTCTCCTTCTAAGCCTCTCTCCATGTGGTGTTGTGCTGTATGAGGAAGTACTCAACTCCCACGTACTCTGTGGAGGTGGGCTTGGGCTCTTCTGAAGGTGCAGAGCTGGGAGTGGATCATTTTCCAGTGCTGGGGCTTGAGGGGGACAAGCAGGCCAATTTCTGTGTCCCCATGGAAATACGTAGCAAAAGAGCATCCCAAAGATGCCTGGCTGATCCTCCCAGCCTTACTAGGGAGGAGAAGGCAATTTTATTTGTAACATGAAGATCATCTCTCTCTTGCTTTGGCCTGTAATGCAACCAGTGCAGGAAGAGGTAGCTGTTCTCTCCCCTGGCAGCCAGTACAACACCACCCACCTCTGGTCTTTGCACTGTTGCATTTCAGACTATTGCTCTAGAAGCTTTGTTTCTGACTACAATCTCTCTTCTAGGGTTTTATTTAATATGCAAACACTCACTCTTAATAACCAAAAATCTTAGTTGTTCCCAGGGCAAATTTGTCACGCTCCTTTTAGCAGTGGCAGTAGGTGGCATAATGTCCTTTCCAGCTATTATGAGCCTCCAATCAATGAAGACATGAAACCTTTGACATCCAAATACCACAGTCAAAACCTTGTTCTCTGTTGCAACAACTGACATTTTTTTTTAGCATCCATGAGGTATAAATTTGTGCTCTTAGGAGGCCCTAACCGATGTCCCCCATTGAAGAGTCCAAGGGCTTCTCAGTTTTTTTCTCACTGTCTTAGCAGCTCAGGGCTGAACTTCTTCACCACAGTCCTCTAATTAACTACCTCAGAACTTTTAATGAGATCGGCTTCTTATGGTGCTATGCACACAGACAGGTTTTCAGGCTCTCAGGTTGAGCAACTAGATTAGGAATAAATTTCCTTTTCTTATTCAGTATTTTGAGGGATGCCTGTCATTTTTGTACTCATCTCTGCTGGTATACCTAGAGTGCTGATGGTCTTAGTGCCAGTACCTTTCTGCCCATTTTGCTGTGTTCATTTTTCTCCCAGGCATGTTATTGCTATTGCACAGAAAGTATATTTTTATTTTTTAGCTTTAGGCCAGTACTCTTCTTATATTCCCACTCTTGTGTAGAGCTTCTTCCCCTGCTATTTTCCTTCTGAACAGAACTATATTTATGTAAACCTTTGCACACTTTACAGCATCAAAACCGTAATGCATTCATTCAAATCATCAAAGTGATTGGACATCCAATCCCCATGGAAGAAGAGGTGTCTTCTCCTTTTTTAAGTTATCATAAATATGTGCTCCATTTGTGTCATGGTACCTGCCAAAACGTTGTATCAAGCCCAGTAAAAACACTTGGCACCAACCACCTCCCCGAAGATTTCTCCCCTCAGAGAGGAAAATTTCATTTTTCCATGTTACATTCTTTCAATAATGTACCTAAATGAAGCTTTGTAAAGTTTGGCTGGGTTTTCCCCCCTCTGCAAAGAGCATGCACTCACAGCTTTATCTACTCTCTCTTGGCTTCCTTGCTTCTTCTTCCTTGATTTGGTAAGGCCTATGTTTTAGCCATTAATATCCTGTTTCCTGTGGTTTTCCTTGCAATGTTAGTGTTACTCGTTCTGGCAGTAGCCTTGTCTAGTGATCGAATACTCCAAGGAAAGCTGATGATCAATCTGGATTCTTTTTCCAAATGCCAGCTGTCTGCTTGGTTTCTGTTACATGCCACAGCAAGGGTATCTCCATGTACATCTCTCTGACCTGAATGTCTTCAAGTTGGGTATGGGGCCCTCTAAGGTGGCCAGAACATCATCAGCCTCAGTCCTGGTGGATGCTGGGATCCATAACCATCCTCATGTGAGACTCCAGTCCCAACCTGATAGCTTAACAGCAGCTCAGACACCTGAAAATGCAAGCGGTCACTTGGCAAAGGGGCAGAGCTGCCAGACACATCTTAAAAATTATTGATTTCAGTACAGGATTGAGCCTTTCCAACTAGGATTGTGCTTCTGGCTCTGTCACTAGCCACTTGTCGTCTTTGGATAGGACACCACGTTTCCCATGCCTCTGCTGCCTCATCCATAAAATGAAGGTAACAGTCCCAATCCTCTTTGCAAAGCTTTCTGAGACTCCCTGCAGAGGAGTTGTGGCACTGCTGGGCTAAGTCAATTGAAACGCCTGCATTAATTTTGCTAAAGCCTAGAGCTTCTCAACAGCCTGAGGTAACTGAAGCAGTAGTTAGACAATGAGAGAAATAACTGGGTCGGGAGCTATATTTATGAATGATGGCAGAGTCATATTACTCACTGTGAATAATTTATCTGACAAAGACATATAGTTTGCATAATTTTCTTAAAACAATGTACTGTAAATATTGCAGTCTGCTGAATAATTTGAGAGATGAGTCAACGGGATTTGGTTAAGATCCAACAACTTTTTGAATTATTGAATTCCTTGCTCCCAGACACTTACTTGAAGAGCACCAGCTGCCAAACAAGTAGGTTCCCACTCACTCCAACTGGAAGTTCCCTTTGCAAAGTGGATTTGATACCTGGCTCAACGTGGTCAGCAGAAATGTGGCCGTTCAAGGATCACGGGCTACTTGGCTGCTGTTGCAGACAGTACCCCACCAAGTCTTGTAGGCAGTAGTAAAACCTGTTTTGAAGAATGGAGGCTTGTGGTAAAACCTTGCCTTTTGCACTAGGGAGCTGAATGACTCTTGAGCTGGTATTTGTGTTACATTAAAGCTTGAGCATTGCACAGTAACATTTGCTCACATGAATATTTCTGCTCACAATGGGCTTTTGTGAACAGCACAACAATTAGTCTTCACAATGCATTATTCTGAGTTTAACTTGGTGCCATTGAAAAGTTTCATACCCTGTGTTTGTTGGTTTCTGGACCCTCACTGTCTTCTGGTTAAATAAACCTTTGTGGCATGAACAGTATCTGTTTGAATGTGTTTGAATGAAAAGCCTTAATAGTTTCTGAATGTTATTCTTTCATTCATAGTCAGAAAGAAGCTCCTGTATCTCTTGGGGATGATGACAACCACTCCCCTCTGTCAACTCCTCTCTTTCACCATATGATTTCACAAGATAAATTGGGCCAGTGCACTGAATGGCTGTCTGGTTTCTGTAGGACCTGCTGAAAGTGGCTCAGAAGAGCACAGTTATGCTAAGCTGGCTGTCCTGCAGGGAGAGCTGTGTCATTGGGAGCCATGACCTTGCTGAGGGCTGCTGTGAGACATGGCTCTGCATCCTATTTTGCTTCTTTGGCAAGGTTGTGTTCCAGTGTGAGTAACTATGTCTTGTCAACCAAAAGTCCCCTTGATCATGATCAGAGCCGTGCTCCCCTCCTACCCAACAGATCAGAGCTGCCTGGTTGAGCTGCATAGTGCAGCTCTCAAAGCTTGGAGCAGGTCCACCAGAGATTTTCCTTCACATGAATTTCATTATTAGTACTGTCTTGTTTGCACTGCTCTTCCAGGCAGCAGGAGAGGCAGAGATGGTGCTTCGTCCCAGAGAAGGACAAGTTGAACCCCCACTAGTGCCCTTGGCTGGGGGAGCGAGTGCAAGCAGGTATTGAAGGAGGAGAAAAGAGCATGGGACAAGGAAAAGACTGAAACTCCGTGGGAAAGAGCAAAGCAGTCAACATAGCAGGGAAAGAGAGAGAGAGACTGAAAAAAAGAAAGGAGAAGTTAAGCTTTGGAAGAAGAGTAGGAAACAGCTTCTTAAATGCAACTGTCAAGGGTAAAGAAGCTGGTTTCTTCCCTGGATCTCCCACTGGCTGTGTGTATGCCCTGGAAGAAATTCCTTCATGACCCTGGGCTTCAGTTTTCCTGCTCCAGATTTAGATTTTTCTACTAATTTTTTATCTCCATGGTAAATAACAGAACATGGTGTACTATCCAGCATTTAGAGCTAGAGAGGACAGGACCCACAGGGAATCATAGGGTGCTTGCACTTTTAATGTGCTGCCCCCTCTCTTACTCACAGTGAAAACGTTGGTATTCAGCCCTGCCCTGGGCATGAAATACAGCATCTTAATTCAGCACTGAAATTACTGCCCTAAAGTGAATGCTAACCATGTGCCCAGACAAAAGGAATGCATTTGCTTGGTCAGTAAACATCTTTTTATGGGCATTAAAATAATTTGGTTTCCATTTGCTCCTCACCAGGCAGATTTTATTTAGTCAATACCAGGGTTGTCATGGGCCGAACCATTTTATTCTTCTCCATGCCCTGTGCTCTGTGCTGGAGCTCTTCTTCAAGATGCTGCAGGACAGACCCAGCACAGAGCATGGAAAAGTTCAGCTACACTCAATTGCTGCTTTACAGGCACTGTAGCACCCTCAGCAACCTATTCAGAAAGTTTAGAGCTGATTTTGCATTTTTTGGCCTTGATCTCTGGCACTAAAGTTAATTGGGATAATTCAGAGTTCACACCCATCTCCCTGAGGAGTTGGTTTAAAAATACATGTAATGTGAGTTTTAAAATAATTTCTTTTGATTGGAAGTATTTGGAAATGTTCCTCTCCACTGGTTTTAAAAGGTGTCATTTTTTTATGAATGCTGAGACGTTGATTAATAAAATTCCGAAAGCATTAACTCAATTGAGTGGACTCCAACCTTTCCTTTTTTTATTATTATGATTTGTGAAAATAAATGCAATAAAAAAAAAAATCCCAGCAGCTCTGTTAAACTGTATCCTCAGCAGTCTCCTTTCTGATAGCCCTACCAGATGTTTTATGATGCTGGACACAGGGCTGTTCGCTGTTTTCTCTGGGGAAGGCCGAATGAAACCTTGGCTCAGCACCATGAGCTTTCAGCTTGTGACCCTGTATCTCAGACACATTATATGCTAGCCTGTACCCTTAGAAGAGGCCAGGCGTTTTAGTCTCTCTGCTTTTAAGTCACCTCAGGGAAGTTCAGGTTTGTGGCCGGCTACCTTTGGTTGTCCTCTTCCAGCCTCCCAGGGGCAGCTTATGGAAGGTGATGTTCAGGTGCATCTTCTTTATCTGGGGTGGTCCTGGGGGTCATCTGGGAGGATGGCAGATGCAGACTCTGGCTCTGCCCATTCAAGGCCATCTCCTGTGTGAGGATGGCCATGGCCACCCAACACTGGAAGACCCATCAGCTGAGACTGCTCTCCCTTGAGGCTGACCTGGTTTTGCTCTTCCCAGGTCTGCCATGAAATATGCCCTCTGAATGGAGCCAGAGAAGCTGCAAGCCTTTGTATTTGGGAGGGACAAGGTGGATGAGGATTCGCAGGGACTGCTCCTGCTCCCAGCTGCTGGACAGGGAAGGATTTATTGCCCTGGTTGCATTTGGGACACAGAGCACTCAGAATAGCCATTCATCCTACACATTCAAGTGAGCTGCCACAAGAGATTCATTTGTAAGCCAGCCTACCTTCTTCCTGAAGTTTCTTTCTCCTTTATACTGCAAAGGCTAATATATTGTTCAAATTAAAGTGGGCCTAGGGACCAAAGACAGAGCTGGTTATTGAGTGGAACGGACTGATGAGGAGTGGGTAATATATTTAAAGACTGTGTAGGAGCCACTAGGGATGATATAGTCTGATTTATTTGATTTAGCATAATTTATTGTACACTAGACTATGTTGTGATTCTTTGGGATTTTTATCAGGAAATTTGCATTCAGTATTTAAGGATCTCTGGGCAGAAACACTCTCATTCTTTTATTATTTTGGCTTTGAACATATCATGTACCACAGAAGAATTTATAAGTATATAAAGGGTTTTAATATGTTCAGATGGCAAAAAAAAAAAACAACCCACAACCCCACGTTTGAAAACTAAGATCAGCAAGGGAGGAGGATTCCTGCTTCACCCTTTCCCAAGAGAATGGGTGGATTTTGTTAGAAAAAGGCAATATTGTATTTGCATTAATTCTCTCTCTCTCTTTTTTTTTCCTTTAGGACAGAGCCAGCCTTGGTAGAATTGCCAACATTCAAAGGCCAGTGGCTCAACTGATGTAAATCAGCACTGAGTCTAGTGGGCTTGTGCCCACTAGACCACAAATCTGGTCTGTTGCAGACCTTCTTCTTTTCTGAAATGGTCCCTAATTTTAAGGCTGGAATTTTGCTCTGTGGAATAGATGGTAGAACATTTTTTAATGCTCCAAGCATGACTTTTACATCATAAAATACTGTGTTTTGTAAGTTAGCCCTCTAATAATTTCATCCTTTTCACAGACTCTCTCTAAAGGGAGACACCTCAGTCAAAACTGGAGCTGTCACAAAAGCAGGAGTGGCTTCAGCACAAGATTGGGTCTCCTGAGCATGGCCTCGATATTTTTTCCTGGAAGTTTAAACCTTATCCAGACACAGAGCAGGAGGGGGACAAGGTCTATGCCCTACTGAAGTGCCTCAGGATGCACTGGAAATCTCAGCAGAGGCCATATCCAAGATGTTCACAGAGGAATCTCAGTCTTAAATTTGTGAAATGTCATAGTTTCAGCCACTCTGCTGGACCTTCCTACGACATGATTTATTTGTAGAAACGTTCTACCTTTTTGAGGTTTGCATCCTGTTAAAGCATAGCGGGCTGCAGCACTTGAGCCCTCAGTCTAAAGGTGTTCAGTTGGGAAAGTTTGAATCCCGGGTGATCCACAAATTGCAACACCATTTAAAGCCTTTGCTGACAGTCAAGCATATTGAGTGTTTAAAGTTTTAATAGGCTTAGAGTTAATTCTGGAGTCCACCAACATCTGGATACATCCTTAATTTACGAGCAATTCTTATTTGGTTGCTTTAGTAGATTGTACCTAAGAGTGTTTTTTGACTTTGGCAGTCCGTGTAGAGTTTTGTGATTCATCTATGCCTTTGCCAACAGCTTTGTTTCTTTTCTTTTTGTTTCTTTTATTCCTTCACCCCTTTTCCCTGTTGGAAGATGTTCTTAAGTACTTACTTCAGGGCTGGGGTTTGGAATGCAGTTTATCACACACCTTTTCTGTGCCAAAACCCTTTGCATACTCTATTAGAGACAACTTTCCACATACTAATGTATTTATTTGTGAAATGGCTTTTAAAGCCAGTGTAGACAGCAGAAGGCAAAGTGTGATGGGCCAAGTCCACTTGTGGAGGAGCCCTGCCCCTTTCTTGCAGCTTGCACCACCACTTTGTGCAGGCAAGGCTTGGTCTCCTGCAACCTCTCTCTTGCAATGTCAGTGGTGTGGATGGGGCAGCCACATGCCATCTTGAGGAGAAAAGTGAGGGGCTTGAAGCTTTGGGAGGAGCTGAGGAGGGGAAGGTGCGCATGGGTGCGCGCCATTAATGGTGGGTCCCCAAAGTACCGCTGGGTGCTTGACTTCTGGCCAGGGACATTTGCTTCGGGTTCTGTCAAGAAAATACAGGGCAGCTGCCTGGAGGCAGTGGAGAACGTGAAGGCTTCCAAAAAAACCTCTTTGTGCCTTTGCCCTGGACAGCCCTTAGGAGCTGGGCTGGGAGCCGCTGGGCCGATTTATTGTAAATAGAAGAGTCAGTCTTCATAGCGTGTATGAACCTTTTAGTTTCTGGCAGCTCTTGTCAAAATAATCCTGTTTTCCTCAAAACATGTGAGCGTTTCTGAGCTCTGAAGAAGGCTGAGTGCCTGACGAGCTCAGTGCTTGTCTCTTCAGGCAGCTAGAGGTGGCGGGGGCACAACTGCGACGCTGGCTGCCTTAGCGGCTCTCATAATTTCCCCTGGTTTTTTTTATTGTCTCAGCCTCCAGAGTGCTTTGATTAGGTTGGAATCCTAGCTTTTGTATTTGATTTTTTTTTTTTTTAAATCAAGTTTCTAGCCCTTGCGGCTGTGGAAAAAGTAGCTTGACAACATCCAATGTGCTGTGGATGTGCTAAAAAAATCAGAAAGGGAGCAAAGGCAGCCCAGCTGGGACTGTGGACACAGGGGACATTTTTTTTTTTTTTAATCTGCATTTGATCTCTGCATGCAATAACTTCAGTTTGCTTACCATCTTTTTATCAGAGGTGTGAGGTCTTGGCACAGCTTGCCTGAGGTGGCACAGCAGGGTGGCAAGTCAAGGTGTCCTGGCTGCATGTTGTGCTGCTGCTGCCTCGCTCCCTCACACTGGCATTTCCCAGGAGCTGGTGCAGGAATTGTTGATGTGGAGATCAGTTGCCAACAGAAGACCAAGAAGTTAGAAAGTTTCTCTCTCATAGCAGGTCAGCTTGCTCTCCTTTCAGGTTCCTACCCCAAACCTCCGAACCCTGCATTTTCAGTGTCAAGTTTTGATACCTTGTTGTCTGGTAGTCACATGCTTGCAAGGCCTGATGCAACACTTTGCTGCAGTATGCAACTCCATAAAATTTGCCTTTTTCATCTGAATTTGGCAGAGAGCTCACAATCTCCCTCTCTCAGATGTCACCTGTTTCCGAAAGGGTAGAGCTTTAGCAGGTCTCATGGCTGGGCAGTAAAGCAGTTAACATGAAACAAGACATTCCTGCCTCTAATGAATTAAGGTCTAGGAACTATGCTGTGAGAAAAAAAAAAAAGTCAGATGTGTGCTGTAGAGCCATTAATTGTCAACAGCTTGTGCTCTTCTGACACTTAGGTTTGTTTTACTTTATTCCTATGGTGAAACAGGAGTGGCTGATGCCCTTGATTTGACTGAGGCAGAAAGCTCTTCCGGGCTGTGAAAAGACGTTTTAAGCAAAAGGGAAACAGAGTATGGGGTGAAAAAAGATAAAAGTAGACCCAGTCCCATCTTAAAAAAAGTACTAACTCACAAAGGGTTAATTTGAGCAGGTTTATATTTATCTGCCTGACATTTATCTGTCTGATGTGGCTGATACAAAGAACTGGCGTCTACTTTGTCAGTAGAAGTATTTTATTATTATTAATAACTATTTGCTAACTCTGGCATCTATAGTACGCCAGGCATTGTGCAAAACCCAAGGAAAACATACTGTCTCCCCAGAGGGCTTATACTAACCTATTCTATTGCCACAATATTGTTTAATACTGCCTATAAATCATTCTTCTAGCAGTATTTAGTACAGAGGTTTACACTTCCCCATTCATGTTTTCATGGTAAACAGATTTGCCACAGTGAAAACACTCTGCAGTTCAATCCAGCTATATTTTTGTGGCATTTCTTCCAGGCAAACCATTGGAAATCCTTACTGCAGAGAGGCCCTTAACACAGTTAACTTTGAAATCTGCCTAAGCATCATTAACTTTAATGGCCCTGTGCACATGGCTAAGCATGTGCTGAAGTGCTCTGCCAATGTGGATGGGATTAGGCTCATAAAAAGTGTTTTGGTGAAATGTGGTGTGAAGCTTCAGAGAGAGTGAAATCCCCAGGGATTCACTCTGGATGTGGTTATCTGTCACAAGGGGCTGTCCTCAGGTGCCTCATGGGACAGCATGATCTAACCCTCCCATTCAGGACCTTTTTCCCATCTGAGGGATGCTGAAATCTCTACCAACCCCAGGGACCTTTTAGTGAGAGAGGACTCTATGTTTTGCTGCATGGAGAAGCCCTGTAGTACTGCCCTGCATGTCAGAGAAATGGCTCCTAAGAGAGTAAATGAAATCATGGTGGGACAATAGTGTAAGATAATGGTTTAAAGAAAAAAAGACCTTAACTGAGTCTGACTAGAACTAAATCTGAAGAATTAAATGAAGGCATATAATGACACAGAAGCAAGAAAAAAGCAAAATATTTAAAAATCAAAATAGAAATAAAAATACAATTTTATGTGCACTAAACAAACAGGATCATCCAGTCTCTAGAGGAGAATAACCTAAAAATATATTATTGGAATAACTTGAAAAAAAGTAGTATAATAACCAAAAGAAATAGAATAGTGTCTACTGAGGTCCGTAGGGGACTATTTATGTAGACTACATGAACAGATGGATTCAAAAGGGAGCTATGTCCATATAAAATCTCCAGAACTGTGTTCAAATTTGTCTTATTTAACACCTGCAGCCAGCTTGTACCCACTGTTCAGGTGCCATCAATAGGTATTGGACATGCCAGATGGTGACCTCCCGCCTCCTTGGGAATCACAAACCAGCAGATCTGTGATAGCACTTGACTGTTTCTAAGGCATTTGACTGCCCCCAAATTACCCCGTGTGTCTGGACCTCTTGTGAGCCTCAGAGGAGTTAGGGGCAGAAAGCCTTCACAATGCAGAGAAATCACTGAGCTAACTTGTTTTGCGACAGGAGTGCTCAGTGAAAAACGGGTGCAGAGGAGACAGCAGGAGGAAGCAAAAACTTTTGGGCTGCCACAAGTTCCTAGGTTGTCTCACCACATCTCATACAGCTTCACCCTAAATTTCTGCAGATACCCCTCACTGTAGGAATTTTTCTGTTCCTCTGAAGTACCAGGCTTTATATCTTTAGAATAAGTTTGAGTAGGTTTTGACCACTCAGTATAGGAAGGACAGGCAGAAATTAATTGCTGTAGCACGGCTTTGTGGAGTGTTCTAACTTGTGTGACATGAAGAAAAGTATGATGCATGTCCTCAAACAGCTCTGTTTGTAAAATTATTTACTAAGGTAGCAAGAAAAATGGTTTATTTAGAAGAACTAAATGACAACACTGAGAACTGGAAACCAATAAGAAAGAAGGGAGCAATAAAATATTAGGCAGCCAAATGACTGTGGCTTGATATATCTTGTCCCAGCTTTTCTTTGATTTTCCCCAAAAGAAGTTGGCAATGACAATAGAAAGGCTGTGAACAATGTAACAATACGATCTACTTGTGCCAAAATGTAAATACAAAAGAAATGTTCTAAAATACCATGTATCAAATTATCTGCAAGAAGCATAAAAAGATTAATCACATTTTCAGTTCTTTGTAAACACAGAGAAAAATTAAATGCAGAGCTAAAGAGTTTATGTTTACACAGGTACAAAATCCTTGTTAAAAAATTGATCCAAGTTAGAGAAGACCAAAAAAATACTTTGATGATGATCACAGAATCACAGAATCTTCATGGTTGGAAAGGACCTCTGAGATCATCAAGCTCAGTCCAACCACATACACACAACTTCCCCCTACAATCTCAGCCACCAGAGCATGCCCTGCAGTGCCACATCTACATGTTTCTTAAATGCCTCCAGGGATAGTGACTTGACCACCTCCTTGGGCAGGCTTTTCCAGTGCCTGACCACTCTTTCAGTGAAGCAATTCTTCCTAATATCTAACCTAAACTTCCTCTGCTACAACTTTGGACGATTTCCTCTGGTCCTGTCATTATTCACTTGAGAGAAGAGGCCAACACTCACCTCTCTACAACCTCCTTTCAGGGAGTTGTAGAAGGCAATGAAGTCTTCCCTCAGCCTCCTCTTCTCCAAACTAAACACACTCAGTTCCCTCAGCCTCTCCTCGTATGACTTGTTCTCTAGACCTCTCACCAGCTTGGTACCTCTCCTCTGGACACACTCTAACACTTCAGTGTCCTTTTAATAGTGAGGGGCCCAGGATGGAACACAGTATTCGAGGTGAGGCCTCACCAGTGCCTGCTGGCCGCACTGTTCCTGATACAAGCCAGGATGCTGTTGGCCGCCTTGGTCACTTGGGCACCTGTATCAGGAATAGTGTGGCCAGCAGGAATAGAGAAGTGATAGTCCCCCTCTATGAGGCACCAGTGAGGCCTCACATTGAGTACTGTGTCCAGTTTTGCATCCCTCACTACAAAAAAGCCATTGAGGTGCTGGAGTGTGTCCAGAGAAGAGCAATGAAGCTGATGGAGGGGTCTGGAGAACAAGTCTTATGACAAGCCACTGAGGGAGCTGGGGTTGTTCAGCCTGGAGAAAAGGAGGCTGTGGGGAAACCTTATCATTTTCTACAGCTACCTGGAAGGAGGTTCTAGAGAGATGGGGGCTGGTCTCTTCTCCCTAACAGGTGTTAGGACAAGAGGAAATGGCCTCAAGTTGCACCAGGGGAGATGTAGACTGCATATTAGGAAAATTTTTTACACTGACAGCATTATTAAGCTGGAACAGGCTGCCCAGGGAAGTTGTTGAAGACCATCCCTGGAGGTATTTAAAAGAGTGGTAGACATAGTGCTTAGCAGTATAGTTTAGTAAGGATTTTTGTTGGTGTTAGATTGATGGTTGGACTTGGTGATGTGAAAGGTCCCTTCCAACCTAAGCAATTCTATAATTCTATGAAATTGTATTTCCCATCAAGACCATGGGCCTTGGTCACTACGCAAATACACTCTTTTGCTCTTCTAAGCCAAACTGTATGTAGTAATACTGCAGCAAATATTTACTGTTTGGCACACAACACTCCATAGTCCTCCTGTAGTCTTTGACAAAATTCACTTCACTGCTTTTGTTTTCCTAGGTAAAAGCTAGTTAAGGATGGATGCATGATTCCATGTGTATGATGTTGAACTCTAAAAGTTGAATGCTCTGCTTTTTCTCTATATAAACTCGATCTGCGATCATTGGGACTTCGCTATTACAAGGTTCTTTTTTTTCCAAAAGTAACTCAGTGGCTTACAGTGGGTCAACAATGAAAAAGCAAAGTAGTCTAAAAAGAATACTGTGATATTCCTGTATTCCACCTCTAGTCTTTAGTTTTTTCAGCCTGACCTTAGGTTTTTTATTCACTACAGTTGTATGAGGAATATGCCCCGGTCAATCCATAAGATTAAGAAAACATTACACATAAAATGTGTACCCTGAATTATTTTTATTAGTTTTTCAACTCGGCAGAAACAATTAGATTTTGTGCAACATACTCCACAGCAAAAGGTTATCACAGGATGCTCTGACAGGCAAGTGTAGGAGGCTGTAAAATAAGCGAAATACATTTATTGGGCTCATCCACTTTTACTTTATGAGAAAGCTAGTTGTCTCAAAGTAACCCTCACTGCTCTTTCTTTTCTTAAGGTCATATAGAGAGGACATTTAGCAGAGGCTTAGTTCCAGTGGAACCAATAATGTTAACCTTGACCAGCCCAAATCATGACTGGGTCAGCTCATTCTCTGTAGCAAAAGGAATCAAGCACAATTTCCTACTTGCCAATATTTCAAGGACTACATGAAATAATTCTATTTTTCAGTAAATATCAAGTACATGGTGATTGCAAGACCTCGACTCCAAAGACCCTTTGTGATAATAAAAGCACATTATCTTTGTGAAGTTAGTCACTATTTAATTGTGAACAAGGGCATGGCAGTCTGCCCCTAAATTAAAAACTAAAGCCAAGTCCCATTTGTTCTGCAATCCCCGTGGGTTGTTGCTATAATCCCTAATTGACAATGATTGCATTTTATGAATCCATGAACAAATATTAATTTAATTTACAGCATGTTTAGTTTTGTTCAGCATCAAAGATGGTGATTTATAAATGACATCAGCAATAATTCTGCCTTTGTTCGCAGCCATTTCTGCTGCCAGTCCATGCTCAGACTCAGCACTTCAGCTGGCAGTTGCCTGCAGACACCAGATAATGCCCAAGTATCTGTCCTTCAGTGAAATGGATGATTCTCTTTCCAAGGGTGAGGGGGTTCCTTATTCCCTGTATGCCTGGGAGAAAGATCTGCCCCTGGAGAGGGGAAGCCTCTGGAGACACATGCCCCATGTTGCCGTGACAGTACCCATTGCCATCCTGAAGGAGAAATTCCTTCTGTGTCTTTGAGGCCATGTGTGTTGCTCCCCAACCTCAGTACAGTGCTGCTCCTCCGGCTTCACTAGATAATTCACTGGACTCAGAATTGCTGTTTTCACATGGCCACTATAGCAACCTTTCTACAGTGCCACTGGAGAGGGTGCTTCACAGACCCCAGGATTATCTCTTTGTGATAGAGGATGAACAATTCAGCCAGCAGCAACCTCCTTCTTCCAAGACACTGGGAAGCTGCAGCACCCTTTTCTAGTTCTTCACCATTTTTGGCCCCAAACTTGGCTGCTCTGAACCTAACTCAGTACAATAGCTGTCCCACAGAGTGTAGGAAACTCAGGGAAATGCTGTGCTTTAATCCTGAGCTGTTTGCCAGAGGGAAAATCTAAATCTTCTTCCTTTTAGTGATCCAAGGATCTGGAGAAGAAAATTCAAGATGCCAATCCTTTGGACATATTTTATACTTGCAGTGCATCAGCCTCAGTCCACCTTCTTCCTCCACTTGCTATCCCTCTGTGTGGACTTCCCACCCCTGCAGCTGTGGGTATGATTTGAAACTTGTCAGGATGCTATTGCTTGGTATTTTTTCTTCATTTCCATACCTTCTCCACAAAAAAAAAAAAGCCACTGGGGAGTACAGACGACAGAATAAGACAGCACTCACTGTCACTGGGAAAATATGGGAAGGGAAGAGCCCCTTATGGTATTGAGGTAGGAGGTTCAGAGACCCTTGACAGCAACCTCTGCCCCCACAGCAATGCCTTGCAAGTGTCACGGTCATCTGCAAGCGGCAACAAAAATACATCTTGCTCTCAATCACATCTCACTACATCACATCAGAGATCCCATAGGATCTCCCGTACCCAAAAAGAACTGGTTCTGCTCTGAAAATGTCCCCTGTTAGACCCAGAGACTCTGGATGCAGGAAATACACTGCCAAAACGGAATGGTCCAGCTTATGGCTAGATTGAATGTTTTATCATTTTTGAAAGGCATGACAGCTGGTGTGAACTTTTGTATCAGGTATCAATGTTTCTCACTCCAAATACTTCCATGTGACTGGCTGTGGTTAAAGAAGGCACTGATGCTGAATTTAATTAGCTAGAAACACAATTTAAGGGCAGATACTATCCCTTCTTGTTACCAAGGAAGATGGCCTGGAGCGTTGCTCTGTGCCCAAGAGTCTCCCTAGCACAGCTTTCTGGCTGAGAAAACAATGTGCTACATCCAGGAAAAATATGAAGGCTATATCCATGCCTAGAAAGTGTCACACTGGTTATCTTTATAAATTGTACTGATACAAAAACAAAGTGCCTTAATTTAATTACATGTGTTTTCCTTGGTTAGTGCAAGGCAAGTTCGGGGGTGGGGGGAGCAGTATCTGAGGAGCTTTTTCCTATCAGATTAACTTGAAAGGCAGAGGCCTCAAAGCAGACCCTGTCTGCACTGCAGAGATACAGACACACACTTTTTTGAGTGTACCCCTGCGTCAAGACTCTCTGCGTCCAAGGGCAATGCATCCTCCTGCCACAAATCTCTCCTGCGGGAAGAGAGAGCTTCCCCTGGCTTGGTGCTGCTCTGTTGGCTGGTGTGGTGTCAGGAGCACAGTGTTTCCTGTGCCACACAGCTGGGAGCTGCTGTGCCTTTAGCCAGGAGGTAGATGAGGCCTTAGTACAAGGGCAATAATGGTTTCTAACCCCTCTGCAGGTCACACAGAGGAGGAAGACTCTTTGCAGCTGCTTATCTTAGTAGAAGGTGCACCAAGTGCAGAAATGCATTTTGAAGGAAGACAGTTGCTTTCATTTGGCATTTCCAAAAAAATTAAAAGGATGCTGACAATCCATCCCCTTTTACTGTCTGCATGCATCCTTGTCTGTGGAGAGCTGGTGAACAGCTTGCTAAGAGCTTGCTGATCAAACCAGCTTAGTTGTGATCAGCCACATGGCATATTCCCATGGCTGTGGGACAAAAGCCTTGCACTCTCCTCAAATAGTCTCCAAAACTCTCTTCCAACTTGCAGCTTTATCAAACACTCTTGCCACAATCATGTCCACTACATTTGTAAGGCAAAGGAGACAGGAAAGGGACATGGAAGCCAGCCTGCAAAAATAATTTGCCATCTCTTTTTTTGACGAGATGAGACAAGAGCCTGCAAAACTTAGGAGAGCTAATGTTGCTGGTGCACTTGAGTGGGAGATGTCTGCAGTGAGTGTATGTATGAACTAAAAGCCACAGCAAAAGGTGTCTGGTGAGGTTCTAGTCTGTTGAGGATGTAGGACAGATCCCCATTATCATACTGAGCATCTGTGAAATAGGAGTTGCACCTAAAGAGCACACACCAAAAATAGTAATATATGTACAGGGTGGCAGGCACTGAATGCCCAGACAGAGTTGAATCAAACGGCTGGAGATAACTGGATAAGAAAACAAATGACTGGAAAGATAGCCATCAAATTCTTCTTAGTCCCTTCTCTGGCACCTTGTTCTCTCTGCAAAATGTTGACAAAGTTCCTTAGACAGACAGAGACTAGAAATGGAAAAAGTAAGTGGATAGGCTGTGGTTATGGCTTATTTTCTTTTTCCAACAGGGGAGTATTGTATAACGGAATTTTGTTCTAGTATCAGTTTTATTCTTAAAATAGTTATTATTCTTCATACTGCGTATGAAACAAGAGCTATGTTTTGGGTCTAGCATACTTCTTGATAACAGACTTTGAGTGAGCTTTTTAAAAAGTAATAAATAAAAAAATAAAAGTATTTTTTATTAAATTCATTTTGAATTAACTTCATTGAAATTAAATTAAAATTAAATAAAATGTAAAAGGAGGTAGAAAAGAAAACCCCTTTTTCGTGTGGATTTGGGCAAAATAGACATCCTGGAACACAGAGTAAAAAGTTCTCTGTCCTCTGCTTTATGATAGATGAGCTACAAAACTGGAAACAAAGACAGGTGTATTTTGAAGACAGTGATCAGACTCCAACACCTGGTGAAATCTAACACTGCTGGATTGCATGTTATCCAGAGTTAGGATAATATCCACTGGGAGACTGAGTGTCTCTCTAAATGCCATGTCCATGAGCAGATGCAAACATCAGTTCAACATTGGAAATGTATAATGCAACAACCATCTCTGTGTCTGAGTGCTCCTGTATCAAAACAAGGCCACTGTGTTTCAAAGAACATAAAAGCTCTGAAAGAGGAGAGATCTTGTATGGTTACACTTCAGAAAATTACAAGAACTCTACATCTGAAGCCAAAAACTAAGTCGTAAAATTCCCAAATCAATCTTCCTCATTTTCTGTTCGGTTTCTTTTTGTTGTTGTTTGGTTTGGGCTTTTCCCTGCATTGGAGCAGAAATATTATCAAAAAATAATTTCTCAATGTGATTTCAATACTTTCTGCAGTCCTGTGGAAAGATATATAAACCTGAGAAAAATGCTGGAGAGAGGGGACAAAGTAGCTTTGAAAGGCTGGTTATTCATGGGCAGGTTGTGTAGCAGGGGCAATGTTCTTCATTCTGTGTAAAACAAAAGGCTTAAATGGCTCTTTCTCCAAATATATTACCAGTATAAAAGACAAGATGTTGGATCTAATTCAGTTTTCATTCATCCTATCCCAGTTGAAACAACTTTTGGAAATTTAGTGTGAGAACAGTTTCCAAAAATAGGTAAGAAGTTAAAGGTTTGATGATGGAGATGGCAGCATTCATGGGAAAAGGGTCTGGTGGCCACAGTACTCCCTTGTCTGCTCTATGCCTCAGAAAACTTTGTCTGGGTTGTGCTGAGTTTTGAGTGAAATTGGAATTCTCTGGTATTATTCATTTTGTTTTCTTTGGGTCACCTTTCCCTATATATTACCCCAGCAAAATAAACAAATGCAAGGAGTTATAGCTTTGATTTTGAGGTGGATATGTGTGAAATACTCACACCGAGTCAAGAGGGCTATGCTAACCATATGTACCACATACATTGTATGTATGTCACATAGACAGATGACCATGAACAGGAAAATGCAATCAATCATGCTGGCATTTTCTTCCCAGCCCTCCTCTCATGTGCCTACACCAGAAAACCATTGATATGCACACATGTGTAAACAAATGTTGGCATATTTCTATTGCTTTTCTATTTTTTCAGATGCCTTTGTAACACACAGGATAATACTTGCCTCTTATTGTTTTAAGTGGCAATACTCTACTTGCTGCGTGGAAAAACTACAAGGCAAAATGTTGTCAGTTCAAATCCAGATGCAGAAATCAAATTATTGTTGAAAAAATAATTATAAAAAAGAGGTTCTGATGCCCAAATATTATAAAAAGAGCCTTTTTCTTTAATGATTTTCTTGATAAAGCAATAGGCTAGTAGCACTGACCTCAAATCAAGGTTAATTTTGGCACAGGTTGTGTAAATTTCCCTAAAAATCTTTGCCAGGGTATTTTATTCTTATGTGTTTCACTCCTTGCTAAATGCTACACCAGCACCCATTTTGTGATGTGGAGCTCCAGGTGAAGTCATCGGCTCACCCTCCACCATGGCTTAGCATCGGAGCCTGAAAAAATTACCTGCCTGCTGGCTCTAACAAGACATATCGTCTATCTTAAAGTTCCCAAAACGGGGACCTACTTGAGCTCTCCCAGAGTTACTTCTCAATGTATCAATCATGTATACAATGGCACAACGAAACTGCACTAAACAAAAGCTATTGATGTATACCCTAAAACCACTACTAGAATACAATGATCTTTAATCTAGTTTCCTTGGCAAGCTGGAGAAATGACTTGTCTTTCAGACACTGTGAATGCCAAGTTTCTGGAGCTGGGAAGCCATTCAGTGTGCTGGCACAACAGCATATGAATTCTGGGCATCTGGGAGCACCAGCAGAGGGTCAGTTACACAAGCAGATGCCTTAAGCAGGGCTGCTAAGTGGTTTAAATGAAAACAACACCATGCCACATGAAAGTTTAAACTATTGCTCATGACAACTGTCTTCCACTGGGCAAAGAAATTAAATTCTTCCCAGAGACCTCTAGGGAAAATAAATCACTGGGCTCCCTTGAAAGAGCTCTCTCCTTAAAAGTTTCTTACTAGTTTCTGTGGCCACTTTGAGCTGCTCTGCTGTTATTAAATGACAGTGAAATTCCTTTATTGGCCATGGTTTCAACACCTGGGGAGTCAAGGTTGTACAACCCTGGGACTACTAGCAAGGTAAGCGGTGAAATGCATTTGCCCACAGGTTATACATGCTTCTGAACTTTTGAGGTATCTCACTGTGGGCTCTTTCCACCTCTTGTCCATCTGCGTGGATACAGAGCAGCACCATCCCAGGTGCTTGGTGCCACTGTCCTCACTGATTGCTGCATAGGCCCACCAGGTGAATGCTTCTCCCAAACTGAGACCTCTTTCTTTCTCACATAGCTGGGTTTTCATAAAATAACCTGTTGGTTAAATAAAATTTTAAAAAAGGAAAAGAAAAAAGAAAAGTAGTCGTTGGGTGTAAAAAGATGGAGAGCAGACTCTACAGCATCTGGTGACTTTGTAACTGCAACTATGCAGTGCAGCACGAGCCCTCTGAGGAAAGAGGTGACTAATAAACTGCAGAGAGATCTTGAGCTGGTTAGGAAGTAACATCAGATTTCTGCTGTCTTCACTACTTAATGTGATATGTAAATAAGTAACATATGATATGATTTGAAGCCTTTGCTGTCTGTAGGAAACATATGCCAGTGTAAGTGCTTTGGAGGAGGTGGTTTTCCTAATGAATATGCTCTTTGTTTGAAAATGGCAGTGAAGTCCCAGTTTTCTTCTGTTGTCTTGCACAACTCATTTAAAGCAATGCTTGTTCCGGGGGATGGCAAATGTTTGGAATTTGAACAAGATCAGCTTCATTAGCCTGAATTTGTACTGCCATACCCTGACTTCCACACTGCAAGAAATCCTAACCCCTTCTGCAGTTGCTGGAAAAGGACTTTACAGTGCATCTCAAGGCAGTAAGATAGATATTCCTAAATCTGCTGATTTGTAGCAAGGCTAGGGTTAGCATAGCAGACATTTGAAAGCAAATTTAGGGCAGAAACTTCAAACAGGGACACCACTGGTAGGATTTCCACAGTGATCCGAAGGACCTAAGCAAGGGGCTTGCATTTTAATCTTGCTCAGTGTCTCTCAGCTCCTAAGGATTTCCATGCAGACTGGCAAGTGATCGGTCTTTGCAAATCAGACCCATAGTAAGGTACTGACTAAAAGCAAAGGACACTGCTTTTAGACATCAAGTTATCAAACTGTTTAAGCTTTCTGCTCTGTGGCTTATCTTGTTGCAGTGAAAGCTATTGAATGCTCGACTAGCAAAGCTGGGAAGGTTCCTATCATGCTTTCCTGCTGGGTCCCCATACTAATTTCTTATATCTTCTGTTTGTCTATGTACACAGCCTTCCTGCATTTCTCTTATGTGAGACGTCTGGAGCAGGGCTTTTATTGTCAAAACTGGTAAAAGGAAATGCAAAGAGATAGAACACAGCATCCAGTCACATCTACCTTGAAGGAGATGGATTGAATTTCATCCTGAATGAGAAAATTTTGAAAAAATTCTGAGCAAATTTCAGATTTTCTAGTATTTTCTGCAGCAACTTAATCCTTAATGTCATACTGCAGTAGTTGAGAAACAGAAACATACCACAAATCTTAGAGATCCAATCAAAAGAGCAGAAATTTCTGAAAATAAACTGTTTCTCAGCCATCTTGAAAGCAAGAATTCTTAGGAAGGATACTTTTGTAGCTCAATTAAAAATAAATAAAATATAATTGCCCACTACAGAGAGAAGAGTGTTGTTTGCATCTTACATACAATTTTTTCATTGCAGATTCATTTCATTCAGGTGTACTCCTGGGGAGTAATAATAGCACATCCATGGATTCTCACATTTTTTCAATGTACTGTGAAAACATCTGCTAATACTCATCAAACTCCTCTGTGGTTGGTTGTCCCCATTTTACAGGTTGAAGAAATTAGACAGGCAGGTTAAAGGACTTGCCCAAGACCACACAGGGAATCGGATGTCAGAGTAGGTATTTGAATCATAATTTCCTGGCTGTACTTCCAATTACTTTGTGCCAAGGAAAAGGCCTTTTTTTTCTAACATAACACCTTGGTTATTTGACTTTGCTCTTTCTCTCTCTCTTACTCTTGCTCCATCTCACCTAAAATGTAATTGAAAAAAATTTCTCCCTTTTAGTGTGCAGTTTTGTATTTAATCTATGGTGCCAAACCGATCAAAAAAATGTTATCACCACTCCAGAAGGAGCGGGGGGAGTTTATTTAGCTGATGTGATGGCATGGGTGGTTTATAAACCCCCAGATTGTTGACAGGGAGGTGACCTCTCTAGCCCTGATTGAAATCACTGATGTTAATCAGGCTGCTCTGCACAGCTCCCCAGGTAGGGCAGGTGCAAAGCTGACAAAAACATCACCCTGAAACCACAGTATCCCACTATGGATGTAATCCAAAACACCCACCTCAGTTCCTCATGTTTTTTTTTTTTCTGTAGCTCTCCAGCCCAACATGCCTCTAGGTCTGATTTTGGTGAGTGTTAAATGTTGTGATGGGGGTAGGAAAAAGTTTACTATGCCCTCCTGAAATAAGTCCCCAGAGAAGGTATTTCTTTATTGTCCACCTTTGTGCCATGAAGAAACATTCTTTCCATAATTTAAAGCCTGGGTTAGTTCATTTGCTGTAAAGATCGGAGGGATTTGACATTAGTGCATCCTCAAGATCATTATGACGTGTTATTTTCAAGGTAGTAACACTACCTTATATAGATATCCTTCAGTACACTTTTAGAGGAGTAATTATCACCAGATCTTGAGATCAGGTATTGCCTTATTCTCATCTGATTTTGTCAAGCAATAACCAGAGACTCATGAATTAGAAGTGATGTGAAACAGCCCTTTGGGAGTCACTGCAACTTCATTTATGAGAGGCTTTGTAATGCTATTCTTGCATTTTTCTCCTTGTAACAAACACAACGGTTCAGTTCTTTGGGTTGCTTTGGCAAACCAAGATGGATGATAATCCAAACCAGCTGTGCCACAGAACTCATGTCCAGTGCCTTGGTTATTGAAGGTCCACTCTTGGCCATGCAGTCCAGCCTGGGCAGCACCGCTGCTGGTGCTGCCTCCTGAATAGGTCGGGACACGTTAGCAAAGGGTAAGCAGGACCCCACTGTTCCCGGTACCACTACCATGAGACACTTGAAGATCTCATGCTAATATGGTCAATACAGGGGCTCCCCAGCTGGTGTTACATCAGCCCAGACTCCAAGTGAATAAGTCTTGCCCACTGTCTTGGCATAAGAAGGATCCAGCCACCATGGGGAATTTAACTTGTGTGTGGATTCAGTGCTGATTGTAGCTGTACAGTCCATTTACCCTAGCATAAACAGCCACCTGAGCAGAGAAACACCTCTGTGGAGGCTGCAAAGATGATATCTCTTGCACTGGATTAAATATATTGTACACTTACAGCAGGATTTGGAAAGCTTTGATTGAATTATCTAGGTTAAACACATTAGCCCATTGTTAAGCTGCCTTAAAAACCCTGTTACTGTTTTTCATCCAAATTATGAGCAGCCTTGCAATAGCTGAGTGGTGCATGTGGCACTCTTCTGCCTCTGCAGTTGTTCTTGCATGGAAATGGACTTCTTGTAATGCAGAACTCCTTACTGCCACATTTTCTCTGGCCACAAAGATGCATTCCTCCAGTGAAATACAGTATCAGAGATTTTTGAATTTTAATTTTAAGCTTCACCACAAGTGGTCACTTAAAAATAATTTACCCACTCTGAAGTATCATAAGTACAGCATAATGGCTTGTGCCAAAGGGCATGTGCTGCTCCTTGGTGTGGCGTCTAAGCAAGCACTGATACCAACTAATAACCACTAACCCAATGACACGGCTCATCTATGGTATCTGTGAACAATGGGATGAGGACACTGGAAACTGTGTAAGGCATATATGAGTTTGTGCTTGTCACTGTAGTAGTCTGCAAAGTTTGCACATACTGTTGCTGTTGGAAAGGTGACAAGAATGGGATACAGGAAATCATACGGACAGAGAATGGTTGCCGCCTCATCCAGACCAGCAGAGAAATTCTTCGTTAGGGGCACACTTTAAGAAAAGTATGTTCAGTATAACAGAATGGATTAGCTCAGCAACACATGTTCAGCAAGGGAGAATTTGAGGATTCTGTCTAAGTAATCAAATGGTTACTTATCTTCTCTCGTACCAGGTGGTATGATGTGTATCTTGTTCTTCTGCCTCTGTATCATAATCCTTGATACAAATATTAAATGAATGTGGATCAAGCTGCTTTGGTTTCTAATCATGCTTTTTAGAGGAGTCACTGGGCATAATGTTCTGTTTATAGAATACTCTCATGTTTTATACTTGCCAGAGGTATACACAGGCAGCAGCGGGGGTATAGTTTGTCTAGGTGCCAACTTTTCACAAAAGAAAAGCTTCATAAATCACTTCCTTGAACTGTCAGTGCTGTTAGCAACTCCCCCTGGTGCTGTACAGCTGGGGGGTTATGTTGAGCACAGCACTTCATTGCAGCCAGAGGAGTCCTGCTTTCGTTTATTTTTTTTTTTTCCTAATTACCTATAGTTAGGGAAAGCTGGTCCAGCTGAGGAACCTTTTTAAAGCACACTGGATGATCAAAAGCACAACAGACCTCTTCAGTGTCTAACAGCTAGTTGTGCACAGTAGCCTGCATCTCTGCTAGAGTCAGCTTGGCATTGCTTACCCCTTCCTAAGCATCACGGTAATAAGCATTCCTTGCTGACTTAAAAAAAAAAAAAGCACCCAAACCAAACATGTTTTTGAAAAAGAAACAGTGTGTCAGGACCTGAAGTCATATCGCTAATGCAGATGTATAGACAATGTACACAAAGGCTTCCCAGTGTCAGATGAGAAGAACACGGGCTATAAATTCTCTGTCCTTAACTTGTAGCCACACAGATGGTTTTGATTACAGAAGATGTGTGAAAATTAGCTTCAGCTTGTGGCTAAGTGGAGGAGCAGTTGCAGAAAGGGGTTAAGGAGGTGAAGGCTATTTTTAAGACTCCTGTACATAAACCAAAATCTTTGTCTATAGCAAGGTGGCACTCAAGGTGCAAATCACACTCAAAGAGGAGTAAGGAAAATATTTAGCTTTGCACAGCTGCCTTGTGCAGGGTTGCTTGTAGATGTGGCATTTCATATAGCTTCTGCTCAGGGTTCTTATCTGCTTCAACCCATTGTTGTGCCAGGCATCACATGGCACAAAGAATTTCCCTGCTGAATATCAGGCTAACAAATGAGACAAAAGTGCTTGTCTTATCTTAGATGCTGCTGTATTTTTCCCATGCTGAGGTGTAGAGAGAAATGGTGTAGACTGGCCCTTTCTTCTGGCCCTGGTTAAGAAAGCCAGGAGAGGTTCCCACCTACAGGCACAGATGACAATGGCATCTGCACCCAGCTGATGTATGGGACTGCACACCCCAGATCTGTAAGGCCTGATTTAGGTCCATAAAAGTGCATGCATACTCCAGGTAGTCCTTGAGGGAGCTGAAGCCATATGACTTCCCTACCAGGTGTCAGCTTTCAGAGGAGCACATGCATGTTCATATCTGAGACTGATAGGGAAAAACTGTCCCTACTGCCTCAGTTCCTCATCCCTTGAGCCCAAATGCATCTGCCATTGCTGAGCTTCAGTCACCTCTTCCAGTAAGATGAAGCAAGTGCCCTTGGACTTGCCAGGGCTGGTGACAGGATGCACAGACAGCTGGCTGAGATGGCCACCGCCTGGCGCCTTGGGCAGCTCTTTGCCTTCCTGCATGGAGCACTTGCCTTGGTGACTACTGCTCAGCATACATCTCCTGCTCTTGGAGAGGGAAACCTTCCACAAATCCAAATACGTCAGGGAGAGAGAAAAAATTCTCACAGAGGTTTCATCCTTGCAGAGTAGGCAGCCCCCAGCAACCATCCCAGCAGCCCAGAAACAGAGAACATCAGCTCCTGCCTCATTCCTCAGAGAGCATCATTTGACAGACATCCGAGCTTTATTCTACCTTTTGTCCTTACTTCTGCTCTTCCCAGAATATTCAGATAGAGCTATCTTCCATTTAGTATTTGGTATATGCAGATTTATACAGACTCATTTTCCGCTTTTTTAAACTTCCCAGTTAGCCAGTTCAACTCCACTGTGCATGAACATTTGCTTTCAATAAGAAAAAATGTTGATTAAATCAGTGGCCTGGCCAAACCTAGTAAGTTTTTTCTGGCAACACCTTTAATGAGTCCCATTTATTAATTTTTTCCCCCTACCTTACTTGTGTAACAAATTTCCAGATATTAATGTCAAGAAAGGCAATATTTGGCCTGTCATATGAGAAAAGTAAAAATAAACCAGCAGACTTCCTTTTGTAGTTCTGGATCTCGTGCTCTCATAATACCTATGAAAGGACCATTTTGTAAAGTATAAATTTGGAGCTAAGTGTTAAAGCATGCTGGTTTATATATGATTATGTACAAGCACGTATGTGCTTATATATACACATGCATATTGTAATGCGTACGTTGTAATCAAGTGACCACTGACCCATGGAGTCTTTTTATTTTTGGCAGATCTCTTCTCTTTTCTTTTTTTTTTTTAATCCCCTTTCTCTCTCTCTCTCTCTCTGGGGATCATTCTTTAATGTAATTATGCTAAATTGATGTTCACTTTGTGGCATTTAAAAAAAAAAAAGAGTCATCATTTTTTAAGTGTTCATATATTATGAGTTTGAGGTTTTTTGGTGTCAAATTAAAATTACATTTGATTGTATTTTTAAAATCTTATGGTTAGATAAATTAATTACACCAGAAATCCAGAAGAAACAAACAATAAAAATAATAATAAACATCAGCTGCCATCTCAGTCCAACTTCGTGTAATGTGCTTTAAAACTTTATTATTTCAATTGGACATGTAATTACAGGAAGGTGGAGGAAGAAGCCATTACTGATGCAAATGCCAAAGAAAAATCCTCCATCATAGGTGTTTGTCCTGGGACCACAGAGTTTCCAGGGAAGGTGGGAGGAGGAGGGGTCCTTCCTTGCCCTGCTGGGAGGAGGTCTCTGGGTCTAACATCTCTGTGGGGCTCATGCAGGACACCGGGCACATTGCCCCAGAGGAGGAAGGAGCAGTGCTAAGCTATTATCACAGTAAGAAGGGCAGCTCCCCCTTGGCTCTGGTGGGACCACCCACCACGCTGAGGTGGTGGTCAGGTTTCCTCCACAACTCTGTCCTTAAATTCCCAGGTAGAGCCAGCAGCGGTGTCAATTAGTTCCACTTCTGGTTCTGTTTTTGTGATATTTGCCCCTGCTAATGGAAACCGGACTCACACTATCAATTTATTTCTCATTCTGTGGGCCACCAGCTGGTAACGATATGATTTTTGTTTACTGCTGACCTTGGCTGGATGTGAAGGAGTGACTTAGACGTAAACGGTTCCATCTTCCATTCCCAGATCCTTGAGCCATTATTTCCTTCTGCCCTACCAAGCAACATGCTGGTTTTAATAAAATATATTGCCATCGCTTTGAATATTTATATGCTTGAACCATTTAAAAAATCTATTCACATTAGTCTGGTTAGGCAAAAATAGCCCAAAGACAGCACCCACTGCCAACATTTTCTTTGGTTACTGCTACCGAAATTTCCCATTTCATTCTATGGCTGAATTGCAAGATAGTTATTCCTTATTAATCGTGAGTATGGTGCCATTAAGACTGCCAAGTAACAGTATAGCCAATATAACTCCTACTGACTTTATAAAGGCAAACATTAAAGTCATCACTTACTTTGTGGCTAAAAAAAGGGAAAAATGCAGGAACGTACCAGATGAACCTCAGACATCGTGCCCTTCAGCACTTGCCCCAAAATGCTGTATTGCTGCACATGCTGTGAGCTGCCAAATCCACCTGGTTACTGAGGATCCTGAGGTCCCGGCTGTACCTCGGTGGCAGCGGCTGTGCATGCCAAAGCTAAACCGCTGCTCTGGTGATGCTGTCTGTGACCGAGGACATGTGAGGATACACCTCCTGGCCTTCTGCTGCAGGGCTTCAGTTTATTCCTGTATCTAAAATTAAAGGCATATCTGAGCCACTTGCTTTTTTTGGACCAGTCTATGTCAGTGTCATATGTTATTCTGACTTTTTAAAATCGTGTTTCTCTTATATTTTTCTCCTCTGTGGGAAATAGACATTTGGAAAGCTCATTTGCAGTCCCAGATAAAACCAAATGTTGTATTGGAATTTCCTATGGGATAGAAAGTGTCGTGTTCAAGAGGCTTTAGACAATATGCAGTACTACGTGGTGCTTCAAGAGGAACAGGCAAGCTTTTCTCAGGACCTGTTTTCCAAGGTAGGGTAGCTGGGCTCTGGGACTCTGACGGATGGTACCTCATTGGTACAATAGTGGTTTGCAAAGAGAGAGCAAGCAGGAGTATTTTCCTCTGCTCTCCACTCCCAGATTTCCTGGAAAAGGATGGGGAATCTGTAGTAATTGACTGGGGCTAGTCTGTCATTTTGAATTTAATAGGCTGAGAGACCAGCGCTGATGCTTTGGGTGCCCCTCTGAAAAGTGCACAGCACAACCTTTCTAGCAGGATGAATAACAACCCATTGGCAGAGGGCAATGCCGCAGTGTATTTTGCTGTCTCCTTAGCCTTGGAAAACTGCATCTGCCTAGAAACAGGGGCTAAGGCTGGGGTTTCAGGGCATGCAAATGTCTTCCTGGCACTGAAACGAGCCTTTTATTGGTGTGCATTTTTCACACGTTCAAGGTAGCTGATCATTTCTCAGCTCAAAGTTTTCTGCATATTAATTAAATAAAACATGTTTTTTTCTCATTTATCTCATAATAAACTTTTACAAAGTGACCATCTCGTGTGTACTTTGGCACATACTTCCTTTCAGGTTCAGTAAAACCTACTCACACACATTAACAGTATGCACACAGGCATGAATCACTATTAATCCTTGCTCAGGGGAAAGAGTTTATGGGGTCCCAGCTGTAGGGGGCTTGATGCTAAGATGCAAAGTCTTGTTCTTGTGGAGCCACCTGCGAGTTTCTGAACCCAAAGGGCTGCTTTTGCTCATCAAGGCAATAAAATATACTCTTGTTCTTGCTGGTGTGAGGGGTTTTAAGAATCGCAGTCCCAATGATGTAATGGCTTGAGGTGCACAGAGAGGGATACTGTCTCCATCTCCCAATAGGGAGGGTGGTGAGCTCCTGCCTGCTGACTCTGCACAAGCCAGGCACTGGAAGGAGCCCTTGGGATGAGAAAGACGGCAAGCCACAGCAGTTGCCCAACAGCAGGGATGCTGTTTGTGCACACAAAAAGCTTCCTTGTTTAACTGACAGTAATTTAGCTGGAAAAGTATTCAGACCGCCCGCCCCTGAAAGTCAGGGGGTTGTGGTTGGAGATAAAGGAGCCAGGTTTAGTCATACTGCTTGCATGGCAGGCTCTGGGGATAACATCCATGGCCACCTCAGCACAAGGGCACACAGCCTGGAGCAGCGTTGCTTGGACAGCCAGTCTTTATTTCTCCAGCTCCCCCAGGATAAGGGCATGACCAGCTGGAAATGGTCACTTCCATCCTTTTGCTTTTCTTCTCTCTTGGCCCCTTAACACTTCTCTGGTAGCACAAACTGCTGTACAAACTTCTCTAAAGAGGGTGACTGAGAAATTCCCTGGACTCGGAGGGAACTGATATCTGAATGTAGACTTCAGCTCAGCAGGCACCCTGCCCACATATGGCTGATGCATTGGGCTGCTTTGCTTGGACAGGCAAGTATCTATGTTATACAACTGGTAAAATGGGATCTACAATTGTTTTTTAAAACATATGTAATAACATGCTATATGATGAAGAAGTAACAGTTATATGAAATATCCAGCTTGCCAGTGCTAAATGAGTACTTCCATTAGGCTTTAATAATGTTCTATGGGACAATCATCTCACAGCTGCCTTTTCAAAGTGTTGATTAAAAATAAAGAGAAGGACATGAAGGAATCGCCACAATTGGCAATGACCCTCATTAAAACAGTCTTAGAGCAGCTTCTCCCTGCCCAGGGCTGGGGCAGGTTGCCAGCAGGGAGGCAGCAGGGAGGCTCGTTCCTTCCCATCTGTGGACCACTGATGGAGCCGACTGAAATTCAGCAATTGCATTCCCACTTGCCTACAAGCCCCCAAACAGGGAAAGCAGTGAAGCTGCTGAGTACTAGATCCACACACTCCCCACATATGCTGCCAAAGGAGCCTCAGAGGGAAAATAAGTGTCTTTTCTGAGCAGAAAAGAGTTCAGCTGCAAATTATGCTGTGTGCAGGATGCAGAAATCTGGGAAGCTTTGTAGCGGACAGTCCTGCTGGGGCAGGGACAGTCCTCCTGGGGACGAGCCCACAAGGTCCTGTTGTGCCCTAAGTGATAGAGCAGGGATATGGCTGCGCTTTGGCTGGGACACGTCACATCTCTGGAGGTATTTGCTTCAGCTGGCTTTGAAAGACTCTGGAGCAGAAGGATAAGGCTTTTAAAAATATAGGCTATATATAAATATTTATTTATAGCTATGTAAGGGGTACCATAAAAGGTGTATTTTTTCAGTGGGTATTTGAAAATATATCTGCAGGTCATATAGTTTGCAAGCCCCAATTATGTTAAAGGCTTTGGCTCTTTTTTTTTTTTTTTTTATTCAGAGACTCCTTCTAAGACAGACTATTAAAGAGAAGAGAGACTAGTGACATAAATATAGTCTTAAAAAATTATATTAATAAAAACAATAAATGAGAAAAGAAATCAGAACCCAACTTCCCTAGGCCAAGGAAAATGGTAGTTTGCTTATAGTATATATTGTGCTGTTACTGCTATAGCCATAATACAAGTTTCCTCTTCATTAAATCCGCTACAGCTAGGCCCATTTGCTTAATGAATCTTGCCTTCTGCCTGGGTCAGAGGGACATAGGGAGAAGTCTGCTCAGCAGAGAGCAATAACATTTCCACAGAAGCAGCAGTTTTTGTGGGGAGAGAAGAAACTAATTTTTAGAGAAATGTGTCCTTGCAAGTGGACTTGTAGATCATCATGGCCAAAGTAATCCCTGAGAGTTTAGCTGGAAAGTATTACACATATTGATAAAGTATCCGAGTAGAAAATTTTGTAAGATAACCTCAAACACCCATGCGGAAATCCTTTTCCATTTCAGAGTAGTGACCATAAAACCTTAGCAGTCTAGACTTTATCATGTCCTGTAGTTCTTATTTAGACAGAGAGGGAGGGGAGGAGGCGAGATGAAGGGGAATGAAGAATGAGGAGACAGACGGTTCGGAAGTGGGTGTCACTGGAAGGTCTTTCTTTTGTCGTTAGCAGTCAGCCTCTTCCTTAAAGGACAGATGTGCCCTGCATGGAGAAACTTGCTTTATGAACCTCCATGAGGATTTGGTTTGCTTAATAGGATGATGTTGAAATAATCAGAGGATTCTGCAAGAATGTTCCTGGTGTGAAATATCACCAAAATTGATCTTATTTTGAAAACTCCACTGTTATCATTTTCCACTGTGGCTGATGAGAAATGCTTGTGAAACCATTTGCTGCTCAAGACAGCCTCTCTTTCTCAATTCTTTTGTCAAAGCAAACAAAACAAAGTCTTTGGACTGCATGGGGGGGGGTTGTTGTTGTTCGCACAGGCATCCTTGATGTGCAGAACCTCTCCTGGCTGTGAGACCAGCCTTGGAGGACTGAGGATCCCAACTCTAGGCTGTGGCGCAAAGTTATGAATGGCAAAGCCATTCTGAGAAGTACAGTGAAACTGCTCTGCACGTCTACTGCGAGGTTGTAACAATACTGCAAAAGCACTTTGGTGCACCTCTCCCTTGCAAGAAAAGCAAAGACAGAAGTAACAGCATGGATTTGCAGAGAAATCGTTCAACACTCACTGACGTCTCAACTGCGGTGGGTACAGCAATAGTGAAAACTACCAGCTCTTTGGGGGTTTAACAATAGTTCTTCAATGGATGGTGAGTTGTACTGAGTCCTATCATAAATGTTTTCTGACAAGTAGCGCATTGTCACAAAGCTAAGACTTCTAAGTGAATGTTTAATTCACTACATAATAATTATCAGGATGATATGAAAAAGTAGAATATACATCTGGTAACATTATCTTGTACAGTAAAACTCAGCAAAGTCTGTGGTTAATGTACAAACCCCAGCAAAGATGCATTCAGATGAAGAACTCATCTGAAAGCCACTGAAGTCAGAAACACAGTGCTTGGATACAAGCTGGAAAATTGTATTCCCTGACTGCTACTATTTTCTGAAATGTGTTGTGCTCTTTTTTCCCTTGTGATCGCAACATTTCAGACACAAGTGTTAAACAGCAAACAATTAGGTTTTGCCACTTTAACACTCCTGTGTAAGTAATCATGGCTGGGAGGCTGGACAGGATGGGTGGAAGAGAAAAACTTGTAGAGAAACACATTACTGTGCATTAGAGGCAACAGAGCCTGAGGCTGGTGGAAATGTTCTGGGTCAAACACAGAACACGCTTTTTAGATCCTGGTACCTACCTCACTTCTGTCTGCGCAATGAGACTATAAATGTCCAAGCTGTACATAGCAACTGAGGTGGTTCGGAGGCTTGTGAAAGTGTCTCCCACCTTTTTCTGCACTGCCATGTGGGGAGGAAGAGGTTTATACCTGGACAGCTTTGGAACAGCGCAGTGATAGAGGTGCAGGCAGAGAGATGAGGTTTGCTCACCCACCATAGCATTCAGGGAAGACACGGGGGTGTCCCCAGAGGGACAAGGCTCTGGCAACCTCACCTATGAGGTGTCCCTCGTTGCAACCTGAGGCAGTGATGAAAGTTACCATCTACCGAATTAGGTGTTGTGTCCTTTTTGCTGGTCTATCTTGAGATCTGTTAGGCTGCCTAAAACAGGACTGTGGCTTAGAGTAGCAAGAAGCAGAAAAAAATAAGTCACATCTATCAATTAGTAATTAGGTCTGAACTGCTCTGTTACACAAGTCATTAGAAGTAAAAGTATAGATACGTAACTAACTTCTAACATCTAAATACTACAAGGTAAAACTAAATACAGATTTGAAGGGATGGTTTGCACTTCTTTGTAGCGAACATTGCTATGTAATGTTTCTTAAAGGCCTTGTATATAACTGAATTTTATTTTAACTGCAATACATAAGGCAAGATTTAATGGCTGGCTTACAAGAACTAATAAGCATCTAAAGGAAGCTATCTTAAAATGTCAATATGAGCCTGGCTGAAAAGAAATGCCTTGTCACTAGCCATCTGTTACACACTGGAGTTAAACAGACACACAAGTGCTTTTTCCTGGAAGCCATCTGCACAAATATTGATTGAGTAATTTCATAAAATTCCGATTTAGTAATTTACCAGTTGACGAGGTGATAGTGCACAGTGTAGGTTTGAGTTCCCTGGCATTTCTACTGCAGCTAAAACAACATCGATGTGCATTTCTTTTGCCATTAGCATTATTGCAAAAGGAGACACTCGAATCAAGTCCAATATAACCTATTGAGAGAGTCTGTAAAATATTTTCTTATTAACATCAGAATAAAAAATAATGTGGTATTTCAGAAAACTGAATGGCACTTACATTCCATAATCTTCATCAGATCAGCTTGCATGGGATTTTGTTTTTCCTTTGCCTGGTTTGAGGCTGTTTATATTAATCCCATCCAGTTTTATTTTAATTAGTTTAAAATTCTAGGGACTTAAGATCATCACGGTGTTTAAAAGACAGTTTCAGCAGCAGTCAGCAGTGGCTTTTTCCTTCCCCAACTATTTAAGAGCTGCAGATCTTTTTTCATTTTTTTTCTCCCTGCCAGCCACTGGCCTTGTCAAGGTGAGTGCCTGCCTTCCTCACCCCTGGCTAGCAGGCAGCTGCCCGCAGCAAGCTGCCACTGGGGAAGCAGCCACAGAGCCTGCACCCATCACAGCACGTCCCTCCACCACCGCTCCCCAGCCTCGCCAGCCCTGCAGAAAAGTGAGCAGGCAGCACCCTTGCCCTGCCTCTTGCCATAGAAATGGACTTTTCCAGGGATGAACTATCCTTCTGAGGATCCATGGTATTTTCCAGTTTCATCCTTTAGTGCACTGTTTTTCCAGGGGGTACTAGAGATATTTTTCATTCCAACCCCTTGTCACTGATTCTTGCCTGATTTCCACAAGACTTGACAAGTTAGAAAATGGACCTAATCTAAGAGCAGAAGATAACTAGGATTCCACTGCTTACAGTATATGGAGAAAGAGCAAGATTTCTCTCAATATACCTTCTGATGAAATGAATAAGTGAGCAGCCTGGTAGAAGAAGCAGGGTAAGGCCCAATGAGGTTATTTTAATACTTGTAATGTGACAGGGGCAGAGTTTGGGTGCCCAGTCCAAGGAAACTATCCACAAAGTTTGTACTGCAATTGTCACAAAACTTTTCTGAAAAGAAGACTCAATTGGTCCTGAAAGTCTGCAGATTCCACCTTAGACCCCAAAACTGATGTCGAGGTGGGCAGCAGAAGGCACTTGAGGTACTGCACTCCCTCTCCTCCATGAAGAGCCTGACTTAAAAGAGAAATGGTCCTATCTGCACTGATGCTTCTGACATGGTCTCCACCTCCCACTGCATTTTGGAAAGAGCAAGTTCTGGTCCGCAGAGGTGGCTCTGAAGACACCACCAGACACAGGTCCCCAGAAGTGGCTGTGCCTCCCTAATGAGACTTGGGCAGGTGGGGGCACATGTAGCTCTGGCCTGTGGTTGCTCGGGGTGTTTGCAACCTGGACAGAATTCTGCAAACCTGGTTTTGCTATTGGCACCCTGAGAGCATTTTGGCTCAGCCTGTGGTGTTAGGATAAGGGCTGTGTCAGCCTCACATTTGAAATGGGCATCTTCATGACTCCAAGAGCAAAGGTAGAGGCTTAGCCCTGGAAAGCACAGACTTGCTTTTCAGCATGGTGTCCCTGGTTTGAGTGTTTGGGGGCTGCAACCCTAAATACTGACCAAGAAAATGTGAAACCTGGCAGGGACAAAGCTTCCATCTAGTATAAGTGTTTGAGTGTTCACCCCTGGATCCTGAGCATGTATGGTCTTCTGGGTACGCAGGAGCAGCCACCTGTGGGTGGCTTGTGAACACTATTTTAGATGTTGTTCCCCCTTTCGGTCCACCATGTGTTGAATCCCATGGATCACTTCACGGAAAATCAGGATAAGAGCAAGGAGACTGCACCACAGGACCAGTGAGGTCAGATAGTTACGAAATCCCAAGCAGACAAGAAGTAGGGGACATGCCTAGCTGTAAAAGCTTGTTGCCAAAAGGAATGGTACAAAGTCTTCTCTGTGTCCACTGCAGATCAGACACAAAAGGAGGGTCTGTCACTTCAGCAGCAGTGACTTAAGAAAAGCATTTTACCAGAAAGGGTAGTGAGTCATGCAATAAATTGCTCAATAACATTTTTCAGTCCTCGGCACAAGGGAATTCAGAGAAAAGTTAGATGAACCACGAACATGTTAGGTATAGGTCATCCTGACTGGGATGGGGTAAACGCCTCCAGATACACTTCCCAGACCTCCTCGCGGAGCTCTATGCAATCTCATTGCATCTGGGCCTGCCACCCTTCTTGCTCAAGAACAGAAATGTCCATTCTTCTATCACTGTTATAGAGCTGAATACATTTAAGAGAATGCATATCATAGAATCATAGACTGGTTTGGATCGGAAGCGATCTTAAAGATCATGTAGTTCCAAACCCCCTGTCATGGGCAGGGACACCTCTCACTAGACCAGGTTTCTCAAAGCCCCATCCATCCTGGCCTTGGACGCTTCCAGGGCATCCCCAGCTTCTCTAGGCAACCTGTTCCAATGTCTCATATATATCACAGTTCAGGTCTAAGATAGTCTTCCAACCTGAAGTTCCCAGACTGTTCACAAAGGAATTCTCTTAGAGTATGAAGTGAAAAAAAAATCTCACTTGCACATGCTATGGCTCATACTCTATTGGTTGGAGTAGCACTGATATTTTAAGTCTGAAGGTATAAGACTTATTATGCTTATGTCACACCATGACGTTGTTTAATAGGGAATAAAATTATATGAGGAACAAAATGGGGAAAAAATACAAAACCAAAGGATCAATTCAAGTGAAGACTTGTGAAAATATTGTCATTTTATGAATTGTTCCAGTGCTATGTTCACAGCTGAATCATAGCTGACGGAATGAAACCTGATTGGAATGAAACCCAATCTGCTCTTTACACAAACAACAGAGGGAACTGGAATCTGACCTTGTCTCAGCCCTGTTTGACCATTTGCCTCCTTTGGGAGCTTGGGATCAGCCCAATGTTGTCTGTTGAACAATGCTCCTGTGTCAGCTCCCTAGCCCAGGCACCCGAGCGGCACTCCTTTGGATAGGAGAGAAAGGGGAGCTTATTTTGAGGAGAAACAAGAGGTTCTGAGGACAAACATCTACCAAAATTAAATTAACTATTAATGTAGAAAAGGGACCGCAGAGTCCTCAGCCTTAATGAAGCACTGGAGCCACTCATTCCCCACAAGCTCTCCTTGTTGCCGTAGGGCATTTTCTCTGGATGAACCTGGGGCCCCAGTACTTCAGCAGCAGAACTGCAAAGAGGCGCCTCAAGGGGGAAACCTGAACTCACGGGGGTCCCAATGAACACATGAAGATGTAGCTGTAAAGGGATGAATTATCAGAATGAAGCTCAAAGTTGTTTTGAGGTTCACCCACCTGCAGGGCTGTTGGTGAGGCATGCCAGGGCTTCATGGTTTTTCTAATTAACCACAATACAAAGAACCTTGGCCTCCAGGAACAAAGCCTTCCAGGCCATCCAGCTTATCCCAGGGCCTGAGCGGGGCCCAAATGTAGCTTTTCCAGATTTTCAGAGTCCTTCTATGAGCAGAGGCCCATTTCTACTTGTAACTACTACATTCTAGAACTCTTCAGGAGAAGGATTTTAATCTGTCACTCTCAGTTCAGTGAGCCTTCAAGTTTGCCAGTGACAGCAACTGTATTTACATATATTGAAAACTGAAATGCTAAGCATCTGAGGTTCACCAAGCCACGAGAAGGCCAATACTCAGCTACGTTTCTTGACTGTAAAATGTTTCACAAAATGCATTTTCAATAAAAAAATTATAAGTGAAAACACATGACTTTTGTTTTTAGGGTAAAAAGATGGAATGAAATGTTCCCTTAACCTGCTTTTGCAGTCTCTTCTCAGGAAGTCTCTGTAGATGGCTACATTAGGATGGCTTTTACCTCAGTTGAAATTACATGAGAAAAACCACAATTACCTGTATCACCGTCTTAAAAAAATAATAATTAATAAACCCAGTCTATTTTTTAGTAATAATCTTTACACGTGATATAAGACACGCTATCATTTCACCTGAATAGTTAAATGTCAGCAGTTGCCTAGGACTGACCTTGCTGTTGCAGAGCATGGAGCTCAAGGTGAAAGGCTCCTGGGGCAGAGAGATGACTCTAGCATCTAAAGCACCCTGCATTTTACAGCAATCCAGGGTGAGCCTGACTTTACAAGAAAAGGCCTTACGGAAAGGGGGATGACAGCCGGACTCAAAACTCATGACATTTTGCTTATGGCTTGTCCTATGTAGCCTGCGGAAACTTGAAGTTTCCGTGTGCTCAGCAGTGCAGCTCTGGTCTCCAGCAGATGTTTGCAGCTCTCAAAGGATATGCAACAGGAAACCATGGCAAACACTGCCTCAAAATGGCATTTTTCCCCGTGCTCATCCTTCACCTCTCCTCTCCAGAGGGGATGAAGCCTCCAAGGGAAAAGGCACTGACTTACGAAAACTGCTCAAATAGGGCTCAGTAAGTCTTATTCCCACTTGTATTAATGAAGATCTCAGTGATCCCTCTGCATAATAATCTCCTTCAGCCACCCATGTTTTCACCGTGCCCAGGCACAGCTGTTTGTGCTTACAGTGCCCCTTCAGAAAAGTTCACCTGGGGCCATGTGAGACATGTTTGTTGGGCTGTGGTGCAGTGTGACACTCATCCCTTTGATCTGGTAATAGGTATCTGTTTGTCAAGAGCAATCCACCTCTGATGAGATTTTTCACAGGCAAGAAGCACTGAATCCACAAAGCAGTAGCTAAAGGCAATGCTCTAATAACTACCATAGCTGCCTTTTAACAGGGCTCAGGTCACCAGGGAACATGGACTAATTTGCCATAATTCATTTAATATGTTTAGTCTGAGCAGGATAATTTCAGCCCAATAGATGTCTGAGACATCCCTTGTCAGTGTTAATTGTGAGAGGGCTATGGCAGTGCCCAACATGTCCCCAGGTGGGGGGTGCAGGGCTTTGCTGGCTTCCCCTAGGCAGGGCACAGCCCTCCTTTGGGGAAGCCCCAGGGTTGCCTCCCACCCCTGCTGGTCTCAGAAATGCAGTCTTCACTGCCTTTCACTGTCTTTTCTCTTTTTACATAACCAGAATAGTAAATAAATATCTGAAAGCTAACAACAAGTTTGAAGCAAATAAGCCAGGTTGGTTTAGGTCTTGAAAACCCTACATAGGGTCCACCTGAGTCATTGTATGATGCTCACATACCACTTCATGAGCCACACAAGTGCTTGCCACTTTCCATCTCCCTCTCAATGCAGTTGATAGTGGCTTCAAATGTTGTTGCCGCTTCTGGGGGAACCAGGAAGATCTGGACCCCAAGGGTGGAGCATTTCCTTCAGCAGATACAGATGAGTTAAGACAGATACAGATACCATATCCCTGTCTAATTTATTTTGAAGTATGTACATTCCTGAACAAGCATATTAGATGGCAAAAACAATGAGAGCTTAATAGCTCACAGATGATGCGCGCACACACTTTGTGAGCTCTATCAGGCAGCTGTAGCTCAGTCCCCAGCTTATGCCCCTCACTTCACTTTCCTCAAACATTGCTCCAAGTGTGTAAAGATGCTAAGTCCTAGAGCCACTCCCCTCTCCCGTTGGCCTTGGCAACTTTGCAACATGAAATGAAATCCATCTGAAGAATCAGCAAACATTTTTCTTTTTTTCTTTTTTTTTTTTTTTAATTCTAAGGCTCAGATATCTGTTGACAGCAGATGCTCAAGTTAAAAGGCATCAATTGTCTTTATCAGTTAAATGAACATCCTGCTGGGTGGGATCAAAAATAATGCACTATTATTTTCCTATCTATTACTTTGGCTATGTCATATAAAGCCAGAGTCTACTCTCTGTGTCTCTGACATACAAAATTGTCAGCAATGGTGTTGTGAGTAAAGAGAGCATGATCCCAGAGTTTTACCTGCACAGGGCTTACAGAATCAGGGTGATTTTGAAACATTTCTGTTCTCTAAAAAAGCTACTTGAAACCTCCCTTTCTATGTATTTACATTGGTTTGACATGGGCTTACCTCCAATGAATTCATTGGTGCCCCTTCATTAATTCCAGTGTTGCTGGGAGAGATCAGCTCAGCCCATTAGGTCTCCTGGCACATATGTGAACCTGACAGACAGCATATAAGCATACCAAGGCACTTTTTTTTTTTGCTATCCACAACAGCAATTAAGTAGTCTACAAGCAATCATTACCCCAATCAAACACAGCAGCAATGACCAGCTTGCTTACAGATGCCTCCTCAAGAGCAGGTTGCAGCACATTGTTGCAATCCTTTCTTGGACATCAACTCAGCAGAGAGAAAACCAACCTTGCTTTCCTCCAGAAGTCCCAGCTGTTTCCCACAACTCCAGAGGCATTATCATAGTGAGAAGGAACACATACAAACCTCATCCTGACTCTATTTCCCACTCCTAGGTGACAGTGCTGCTAACACAGAAACAACCAACCATCCTTCCTACCCAACATGCTGGCTCTAATAATCACTTTAAATACAAATGTTTAGCATACATCACTTATTCTAGGTCCACAAAGGCAATAATATCTCAAAAAAAACCCCCAACAAGCTAAAACATTAAAATCAAGTCCTACTGACACCAACCAGGCTGACAGAGGAGGGCATTAAAAAAAAACAACACTGAAAGCTATGGTAATACACAAATAAAATTGCAAAATACTGTCTCCAGACAACAGTACTTAGATTTTAAAAAACAGCTGTGTCACACATGATGCTGAGGTGGTGAGGCAGCTGAACCTGCCCTCTGTGTTAGAACAGTTGTCTCTGCCTTTGCAAAATGAGGAAGTCCAGCTCCTCTCTGGGTCTGACCCTGAGCAGTAAATGGCATTAAGCAAGATGTCTTCTGAGGGAGTGGAAATTTTGCATGAGTGAGGACTGCAAGATTTGGGCCAAAGCTTCCCTGGCTTGTTTGCAAATTGCTGTGAAATTCTGTGCTGTAGGCATATAGGAAATTAAAAAGCATTTGCAGGCTCTTACACACTGATGAACACAGAACATACCATACAAACCATGTTAAACCCTTCAGCAATGCCTACAAGAGGCCCAGTGCCCAACCCCCTTCAACACCCCTTTAAATCTTTGGCTTCAAATCTTAAAAACCATTTCCAATCCTGGTATCCCCTGCTGCCAACAGAACTCCAAGGGAGTCCAAATTTCAGTCACACAGGTATGTACCTTTTTTTCCTCTCTTTTTTTTCCTGTATGTTCTGCCAGAGAGTACCTTGTGAGAGGACACCTGCAGTATTTTCAGAACAGACATTTCAAAACTTAGAAAAATCGGACTTTATAGCTCCACGTTCAATAGTTAGAACTGGAAAGGATCAGTAGAGCAACATTTTGTAGTAGCTGTTTTCATACTGTGTCTGGATATAATTAATTTTATGGGAAGAGTATACACGGTTCACACGCTTTCAGCATCTTTGTACTCTTTGTTCATAGTCTGTAAACAAATAAAAAAATCTCACAAACAGGCTCTGTACACTTTTCTGACAAAAATCAGAGATCAATCATCTCATTTCTTTCCTAATTTCACAAAAAGGGACATTTTGAAAGGGGTGAGACTCACCATCCTTAGCATAAAAATTAATCATAGGACCTTAAAGATTATCTAGTTCCACCCCCCCTGCCATGGGAAGAGACAACTCCCAATAGACCAGGTTGCTCAAAGCCCCATCCAGCCTGGCCTTGAACACTCTCAGGGATGGGGCAGCCGCAGCTTCTCTTCGCAACCTCCAGTTGCCTGATCCAGTGCCTCACCACCCTCATGGTAAAGATTTTCTTCCTGATATCTGATCTAAATCTACCCTCTTTCAGTTTAAAACCATTATCCCTCACTCTAATACTACACTCCCTGATAAAGAATCCCTCCCCATCTCTCCTCTAGGCCCCCTTCAGGTACTGAAATCCTGCTATAAGGTCTCCCTGGAGCCTTCTCTTTTCCAGGCTGAACAACCCCAACTCTCTCAGCCTGGCCTCATAGGAGAGGTGCTTCCTCTTTGTGGCCCTCCTCTGGACTCGCTCCATCAAGTCTGTGTCTTTCTTATGTCAGGGGCCCCAGAACTGGACACAGTGCTCGATGTGGGGGTCTCACAAGAGAGTAGAGAAGGAGAATTATCTCCCTTAACCTGCTGGCCACACTTTTGATGCAGCCCAGGGTATGGTTCTTGGCTGTGAGCAGTCATTGCTGCATCCTGTTGAGCTTGCTTAACAAGCCTATAAGCTATTAAAAGCTTTTAAAAAGATAAATGCTGCTCTTTACCAAAAAGTATGCATGAAATATTTTCCTGTGCTATTTCTTTTGATTCAGTATTAAATCTGGACACAAGCTTTCTCAATTCGTCAAATTATACAGAGACTATAGGTTGAGTTTCACAATGAATGCACAAGAAGGATGCTCCATCAGGAAAAGGAGAGAGCAAATGCAGGCTTGCAGACAGAGGCTTTATGGGTCAAAGCTTATAGCAGCTGTAGAATGTAATAGTAAGAATTTGACATTGTCATACAGTTCATTTTTCATACAATTCCTCGTTTTGTGAATATTTGTCAGGCTGAAGAGAAATGTGGGGATTCTAACTCTGGTTTCCATGCATTTATTAAGTGTCTTTGCTCAGGTGATGTCTAGAGCGGGATCATTTCTTACTTCCTCAAGAATGGATGGAACTCGCTTGTTGCCAATAATAATAAATGGATGGGTTTGGTAGCTTATAAAAATAAAGCCAAGCCTGAAGAGGAATGGTGAAGCAGCCTGACAAATCTTCTGAACAGCAAAATGAACATCAGCTCAAGTGCTAGGGGGGGTGGCTGTTCTGGATGCTAAAAATGCTGAGTTTCTCTTTCATTTGACAGTGACATACAACCAAAAAGTTTTCCTGAGACAGCAAAAGTATAAAGGAAATTTTAGGTGGAATATTAGGAAAAATGCCCTAATGGTAAAGTGTATTAGTCTGCAGCATATCCACTCCAGGGATATGATAGAGGGAAGCCTAATTGCTTGAATCATTTGAAATTGGATTGGAGAAAACACTGGAAAATATGCTGTGAATAAAGAACGACCCCCCACTGGCAGATCTCTGATTTCTGTCATTCTTCAAAAAGCTACCACCAGTGTCATTGTAGGAGTGACAGACTGCTGTAGTTTGAGTGCTAAGGCTTCAAAAATGCCAGCTCGGTCACATCTGAAAGGGCGCGGGAAGGCTCAGAGGCCAGGTTCACTAGACATGGGCTCATACTGCTGTGATCATGGGAGTCGCTTCTGAGCCAAGACCAGCCCCTGCACCTGGGGACTGGGCTAACAGGTGGCACGAGATGTCCCTTAGCCTCAACACACCCTGGTTACCTCCACCTCACCCAGGCAGGTACCACATACATGGCGCGACAGCCTCGTGGTCAGAGTTGTTCAAGGATTAAGATGCCTTTTGCTGCTTTTGAATTCCAGGATTTTTGGCTGAGCTTTGATTTGGGTTTAGACTTTTTAAGTCCATCTGGAGTTGAAGGACTTGTACAACTGTTTGCCTATTGCATCAGATGAGCACACCTCTCCCAACTCAGTAATTAAAACCTACTGCTAGCCAGTTAATGGCATTCATTAATAATGCCAGTTATTCCAGACTGAATAACCCTGCACTGAAAATGCCCTGCTACCTCTGCCCTGAACCTTGGAGGGTCCCATGTCACCAGAGGGAGGAAGTTTCCTGCCTAACAAAGAGACAAGATTCCTGGGAACACCAGGAAAGAACAAAAAATCACAAAGGTAATGTGCTTCCTGATGGAAAATTAGGAGTTGAGTGGAGATGCTCAGACAGGAAGAAAGCAAGCACTCTGGACAAACCGTGGGTATTGCCGTAACTGTCCTACACCAATGTGATAGCACAGGTGATGGTAATGCTGGGGAAAGCAATGGGAGAAGGGGAAAAACAAATAGAGCAAGTCCAACTGTTCATTTAAAAGAAGGCATTTTAAAAACTATGACATCCAATCACATTATTGCTTTTACAGGCAACCTCTATAGCTAATGCAGTCCTGGTCCTGCCTGTTTCCCTGTGGAATAAAAATAGAGAATGAGAAAGACAGACACATTTTATTCTGAAGGTTTCAAGACTGACAATTGATTTGGGGACTCTGCTAGTTTCCAATCCACTAGTTAGTTCTCTGCACCATCTCTGTGACCCATCACTGTCACCCTGAATAATGGCGCCTTCAGCCTGCAGAAAGTGCCTTGGGGTTTTAACTGGCTAAAATGAAGGAAGCACAAAAATATTTTCAATCAGTACTGGAACAAACTTCACATTGCACAGCTGCAGTGTAAGTGCCGTCCCCCAGAGACCCTCCAGAATTTGATTAAGGTATATGGAAACTTGACTCATATTTTATGAACATTCATTTTCATGATACATTTTTAAAGGGACAGCGTATATTTCCATCATGTGGAAGAAATGAAGACTGTTATTTTGACAGGAATAATATGTTTTTAACATGCAGCAGTTTTGACGGCAGCTGAAGAAGCAGCACAGGAGCCGTGACATTATCTGCTGCAGAGGATTCTCAGTTTGGTGGGAGAAGCACTGTGAGCCATGGTAGAAATTGCAGTGATTTATTTTTTTATTTTTATTAAAAGAAGAATAATTTGGAAGAGCAGAAAACGTTTAAAGAGGGAGGGACATGGTTTCCCAAGCCACTGTGGGATGCAGCCCCTGGGCTGGTGGCAGCAGCAGGCAGGGATGGAGGCAGGGGAGCATCCCATGCCCACTGGACAAAGCTTAGTTGAAAAGCTATGATGCACACTGTGACAGAATATAACATCCAAGAGAGATGTGGTCCCACCTGTCTGCCCACAAAAGCCTTTGGGCTGACTGGCACGAGGGGAAAGAAATTAATAAAAGGGCAAACAGAGAAAAGCACACTGGACTAATTAATAGCAAATATGGGTAATGCTCAGAAAAGCACATGTTCCTTTGGGCTGTGCCACAGGCTGTGAGAACAGCCACCATGTGCTGTATCAGCCCCAGAAAGTGGGGAGCATGGAAAAACTGCCTTCCCCAGGCTGTAAACTTTCAGGATGCTCCAGCAATGAGACCAGGCTTTCCCTGCCTTGTACCTGAGCCCTAGGGAAGTCAGGAGAGCTATCAGAGATTTACACCCATGATGACAGCAGAATAAACCCCCTTGTTTGCAGAAAGATGGGTATTCTGTGGAAGACATACTTTGCTAAAACATCATTATCACAGTAGGAACTCTCTCCATCTGTTTTTATGTAAATAATTTCAAAGTGTATGATTTATGTAATGGATTTTGTTTGAATTAGTTTTCACCAGTGAGATGAGGATAAAGATTTTCTTTTATATTACACAGCTGGTTTTACTTCTTCTTAGCATCCGATACTTTTATTATTTCTATACAAATTCCTTTACTGCAGGAGATTGATTACTTATAGTAATCTTGCATGGTGTGAATTTCTTATAGCTCATTCATTTGGCCTTTCATGTGACTGCTCTAGACTGGAGATAGAATGAAAATGAGGAGATCTAAATCTGGTAAATATTATGGGGTGGTTCATCAGGAGTCATGCCTGCTGTCTCTTTCACAATATCCAAAGTTTTATGCACATCACTCAAAGAATTAGCTAACTAGTTAATTCAAGCAGAGCAGCAGAACCAAATTATTTCATGCATCAAAATCCCTCAGAGATGATGAAAATGACGAGGTTTCAGAGGCAAAGACTGTTTTTATTACATAGCCAGGCAAGGACCCCTAAATCTACAGATGCTAATGCAAACAATAAATAACAGTTAAAATTGCAAGGGTAGTTTTGGAAAATGCATTGATACTGAACAAAAGCAGCATGGATGTATCTGACAAATTGCCTGAGAACAGTGAAATTTTGTTAGGTGACAGAACCAGTAGCAGATTTGGGTCAAATTTCCTAAGTTATTTGGGCCCAAAGAGGAGAAGACACACGAGGTGGGAGAATTATGTAAATTCAGATAATTTGCTTTTGGCAACTTCAGAATTAAACCTTTTGATTCTTTGGTTTTGAAAGAGCATTACTTTAGAAATGTTATCCAATTTCAAGAATAAAAGTAGAAATTATCAGAAGAACAAACAAAACATCTTTGCCAATAGTACGTGATGTTTCATGCAGGTGAAACCCCATGAATATGGGCTGTGAAAACCGATCACTTCCTTGGCCAAGCAGCTCTTTGCACATCCCTATGTGGATGATCACAGTTTATTGACATAGGTTATGCAGGTTCAAGTTGCATATACTGATGCTTCTTTGTACTGCACTAAATTACTACCCCTCCATCGAGAGGGATATTCCCATAAGATTTCATTGCCTGCCTTAAGGGTTTATTTGGTATGTACCAAAATAATACCATTTGTAAATTAAGTCTGTGAGAGGCAAAGGGGGAAATGTTAAGTAAGCATTGCAGAACTACAGCAGCAGGGCAGCACCATTTAAAATATACTTTAGAGATTAAGGACTGTAAGCAATTTCTAGGTATTGCCCGCATTGATCTCTTTACAAATAAACAAGAACAGTGAGACAGACATCTAGAGAAAGGCATGACATAGGAATCACTTTTCATTTCAGTCCCAGTCCTGGCTGTGCAGGGGATGGATTAAACAGTGGGAAAGACAGAGGCTGAGAATGACAAACTAATGCTCTCTTGCTGAAAGACGGAGCCTACAGAGCTTGTCTGCTACCCACAGTGCCTGTTTCACATGTATTGGATGGCAAGAGCGGAAACCTCACTCCATCTCTGGAAGACTCCAGACTTAACTGCTGTGTATAACCTTATTGCAGGCCAAGGTGAAAACCTGTCTCTGAAAGCTCTGACTCTACAGTTGTCTGGGCAAAAAGATCTGGCAGCTTGATCCAATCCCACCCATACACATGGGGCACAGGGTAACTGAGCATAGTCAGGTATGCAGCTCCATTTCCACTTTGGTCTGCCACAGGACCAGTATCGGATTTTACTTAAGTCCTCTTTGTGCATAGTATGGAGGAGGTGCAAAGTATGGAGATGACAGCGCATCTCAAAAGCTAAGGGCTCAAATAGTCTGAATAAAACCGTTTTTTCCTCATTTCACTATCTGGTTTTCAGTGAATGGATTAAATACTATTAATCTGGTCAAGACACAGTAAAAGGTATAAAGCAGAATAAAATACAAGAAATGGCAGAGAGAAAAAGATGTAGAAATTGTTTCTTGGAATATCTATTACCTTTGCCTGGTAAAAAGCCTTGTTGATTATACTGGATTGCTATATGGACATACTGGATATGCCTTTAGTTTTCAATGCTTTTTTAAAAAAATAAATAAATAATGATAAAAAGAGTATACAATTACTGATCTATCTTATCCAGATTAAAAAAAAAAAAGTAGGATGACTCCTTTTTTTTTTTTTTTTTAAAAAAAAAAGAGAAATGGAGTTAATATTGCAGTTTCTTTTTTTCTTCCTGTACTTACAGCCTCTAAAAGTTGAATACTTTGGCTTTAAAGCAGCCATTGGAGACCAGTGGATCAATGCACTGGTGGATTTGCCTAAGGAGTTACTGCACTCTTGCCACAAAGCTAGTATCGAGTTATGTTGGACATAAAACAAGGGAAGACAACTTTGTTAACTTATGGTGTATGTTTCATTACTGTACAACTTCCCTGTTTGTGGGGAACATTTTTAATCTCAACATCTATCAGCTGTTACAGTGTAAAGGGGGAAGAAAATATACATAGGACTTCCTGAAGTGTCCTTTGAGTTAGGAAAATAAATCAGAGTATGTTTATTTTTTAAGAACTATTTTTTTTTCATTGTCTATCCTCAGTATTGAGACAATTGTATAAATTGTTACAAGAACGTTATATTTTCCTCAAACTGTTGATTTTGTCCACCATATTTGTCACAGTCCTTATAGGTCTCCTATTCTGCAGATGGTCATTAACACACATATTCACCACACATATTTGACAGCTGGTACCCCAAATTCAGCTTGTCCTCATCAGCCGACTCCATCCTCTAAATTATGTGGTGTAAAGAGCACTACGCTCCAAACCAGAAGGCAGAGGAAGCAAGGTGCTCATCAAAACGAGATGGTAAATTTCAATAAAGATCTTCTCAAACTGAAGAGCGAGGCAGTGTGGGCTGGAGCACCACCTGCTGGCATCCTCTCTGCTGACTGCTTGCATCGGGGCGCCGCGCATTCTCGTTGCTGCCATACATCCCTGGGCACCACAGCCGCTTACTGCCAAGGGGACATCGGCCAGGGATCTTCACCCCCAACTTCCCTGCAGTGCGTGGGGCAGGGTGGCATCCCCTGGGGGACGATGCAGGAAAGGGAAGGAGCGTGGGCTTCCTCTTCCACCAAAGAGCAGCAGGAGCCCAGGGGGCTGCAAGACTGTGTCCAGCTTTGCCGGCCACAGTCTCCAGCCCTGCACCCACTGGGGCTGCCTGGGGAGCACAGCTGAGTGCAGACAGACACTCCGAGGCACCGCTCAGCCAGCAGCTCCCCAGGGCTGCCCATCCCCTGTGCTCCCCCTTCCCCACCACCTGAGCAGGGGGGAAACTCTCAGCTGCTGCTGGAGCTTGCCTCTGCCAGAGAGGCGAGCAGTTCAGCAAAGCCAGCCCCTTGCTACAGCCCCGCTGCTTTCCCAAACTCAACATTTTTTTGCTTTCTGGGTACCGCTGACCTTGCCTGCGGCCTTCCCTGAGCAGAGGGGAATACATTTTTGCAAGGTTGATTTGCTGCCAGGAGAATTAAATATGTTTATTTTTTCTCAGCAAGTTACCGTAAGTATTCTCCCTGTAAAGCATCCTTTCACTGTCTGTCTTGTTTAACTGTCAGAGGACATTCACATGTGTTCCCTTTCCCCACATTAGCTGCTGCAAGCACAATTTGTGTACGAATTTCTTGCCACAGGCATTCCACAGAGGACAGAAGGTCTCAGGCAGCTGTGGAGAAATCCTGGCTCACTTGGAGGTCTCCACAACTTGGAGCATCTGCAGGCACCAAAAGCAACTTTTTGCATGGCCACATTTTATATTTAATAGTCATTGGATAAAATACACAAACACTGGAGAGAGTGCAGGGGCGAGACCAGAAAGAATGATCTCAAAAATGTGACCTCTGAGGAGAGGCCAAACAAACTGAAGTTGCTCAGGATGCTCTTGAGATGCAAAGACCATGAAAAAGGAAAGTAACTATTCCATTATGCTGTAAGGAGAAGCAACAAGGTATTCTCTGTGTCCTTGGGAAGAGGACAAGGTGTAGAGGACTCAGCTTACCATGAAAAGGTTCAGATTGGACATTTTGGACACCTTCCATTAGGACAGATAACACAGCACCGAATCAAGTTGCATGTGGGGTTTCTGTGGCCGGGATCAAGCAAGGATTTTCTCAAGAATCAGTGAGGTAAAACTGACCTTGTTCCAGTGCACAGGGGTGGATCTTGAAATTCTTTTCCAGCTGTGTAAGTCTTAGTCTCCTGCATTCGTGGCAGACCCTTACCAAGAGGAAACACATCTGTCCTCTCAGAGGCACAGCTTGAGTATCTGGAGAATAGAAGAGAAGCTAGGGATGAAATTATGGAACAGAAGAAACTGGATGTCCATAATGACACATTTAAATTCAGGCAGAAATTACACTCAAATTCTACTGTAGCCTCTTAACATTTTTTTCTCCCCCTTTGGAGCTAGCATTTAGTCCTCTCTTCCACCATCTCATGAATAATGTTAATGAAGATCAGGCTAATATCTAAGCAAGGACAGTATCTCCTAGCATTTTAGAGCCCAGCTGTATCGTTATGTATCATTCCTGTACACATTCTCACCCTTAAAAGCTAAATCTGGTTAGAAAAACTCAGGGGACTTTTCAGACTCCAATAGACAGACAGAAAATTTGCCATGCTGGAGTATACAATAAGGACTCTTTGTCTGCATAAAATTGAGAATTCCCATGGTCAATGACTAGATGTGGGAGGAAGGCGAGAGCGAGGAAACTTTTAAGGAAAGCTAGCAGACTGAATGCAAGATTAAGTTTCAAATGTTTCCAAATCTCTGTCACTAGCATCATTGCACTTAATAGAAATCATGCTAATATGCAAATGTTTTCAATTGAGCTATTATCTTTTCATATTTTATTTGTTTATTTAGTCATGGTGTTAACAGTAAAAATATCTCTTCAGCGCAGTGCCTTTGGGGATATTAAAGAACACTCCTTTATTATTTCATGCAGCTCCTGAGAATAGTGTACATGTTTTATATAGGCATGGAAGATCAGTAGAAGCATTCCTTCGCAAGACATACAAACCCAGCCTTTTGCATTTTGCGCTCATGCAAAGGGAGAATAGAAAAAGATTATGAAAGACATCCATAGACCAGCAAGCTAGCAAAAGTCCTATGGTCAAGCAACACAAAGAGCCAGATACTGAAGCCTCTTTCAGTTGAGATCTTCCTAACTCATCTTCTAGATCCTGATATGTAACTAACACCAATTTACAGTCTTACCTGTTTGGGTGTAAGTCTGGAAGAAAAAGGTATACTTCAGCTCTGGATTTTACTCTGTATGCAGAACCCCAGGGATGCCTCAGATGTCTCAAACGTGCCTCTGGAGGGGGATTAAATTTTAATCTGCACTTCAAGGTACATTTGGTGGTAAAAAAAGTTCATGGAGAAAAGAAGCATTGCTGTAACAAGTGTTTTTAAAATGTCACGGTACTGAAACATTCATGTGGATGAATGCAGTGACTGTCAAGATGGCAGTGTGAGAGAGCTTCTTCGTTTTGACTGTACAGGATGCAGGGACATTTTTTTCTGAATAAGGAAATTCTCTGATAATGAGTAAGTTCTTAAAAGCATATCAGGCTGCTCTTTATACATTCCACGATGAAGTTTTGTAAAAAAATCACTCTGTACCTTACCATTATCTGTATTCTACCAATATATAGGGCACAAAGGTGACCCCTGAGTGGAGTAAACCACTGGATGTAAAATTTGTTACAGACGCTTGTGCCTTGAGATAGAGTTAGATTGCTATTTGTCTGGACTGCATCAACATTGTAAGTAAAACAAACCAAACTCTTAAAAGGCCACAAATGCCACATTCTCTCTGCTGCATTGATGAAACTTTTAATTACAAAATGAATGAAGCCAGTTAAACTCCATAAAACTGTTGATTGTGTTGGCCTAGCACAACCACAGCCGTTGCAGAGACATACCTTTCTGTTAGCTCTTTCCTCTTTCTCTTAGAAATATTGCTCCAAAAACATGAAGAAAAGAATTTTGAAACTCCACAACATGCAATTTGCATCACTGCTTTTGTGATGCCATTGTTAACAGCCAAGACCAATAAACTGTTTAAGTGTGTCGGTATGCTTTGCTGGCTGCACGTATGTATCAAATAAACGCAGTTCCTGGTGTAGCCTTGAGAACTGGAGAAATGGAGTGTATCGGAACAATTCCATATCCACTAACTGGAAAAGTGGGGAATTTATCTCTGAAAGCACGCTTAAAAATCTGGTAGCTGTTGAATGAGATCAGTACACATTCATTTTTCGTGCAATTATGTCATCCTCAAAAAATGGTTCAACTCTGTGTGTCTTTAAACCCAGATCTTATACTTGGTACTGTGATTTTTTCTGCATGATTTTGTAAAAGTAGCGTCTACCAGTGAAGTCAGTTTGAAGTGTCCCAAAACTGTAAGTCTCAAATTCATCATTCACCAAAATAAAACATTGCAGGAATATGAAACAAATATGTATGAATAGAAATATTTCTTAGTAAGAACTGCATGGATTGTAAGAGTTGCACCAAGAAAACACCTGGCCAATTATTGATAATAATATTCTCTGCTAAGGAAAAGAACTGCTGAAATAGTTCTCATAGAAATGTCTATTATGTTGTATTTCTAAGCTGCACAAGTTGAGCAGAGGGATGCCATGTGGTGTACTGTATTACAAGCAAGATACTGGTTGTACTAGGCACGGGGAAGGCAAAACCTGTATTGTTTTTGAGTTAGAGAAATCATCTTTGATGTTTCTGAAACAAAATAGCAGGACAAATCCTAAGAAAGTGAGCCACCTGATAGAAAGGGATGCTTGGAATCTAATCCAACAATAACGATGGCCAAATTTCTACAGGGATAACAGACAATGTTCCCACAGGCTACATCTACAGTAGTAAATTAATCAGTGCCAAGAAATGTATTGTGTGCTCCCAAACAGTTCCTGGGAATAGTGGACAGAGATTGGTACCTCCACATTGCCCTCAGTGGGTCCATATTTACCAGCATGCATCTTCTAACAGGCATGTGTTTTGGTTTAATCACTCTCATACTGACTCTATGTTGTTGCAGCAAATAGCTTGATGAAAGAGATCCTGAGATCTGGAGAAGGGGGCCGTCTTCAGGGTTCCTCCCATGTTCACTGCAGTTTTGTCTCATGCGCAGGATTTGCCCTGCATTTGGAAATATGAAATTCTCTGAAAAAGAGAATCACAGAATCATAGAATGGTTAGCGATGGAAGGGACTTTAAAGATAATCTAGTTCCAAGCCCCCTGCCATGGGCAGGAACACTTCCCACTAGAGCAGGTTGCTCAAAGCCCCATCCAGCCTGGCCTTGAACATTTCCAGGGATGGGACATCCACAACTTCTCTGGGCAACCTGTTCTAGTGCCTCACTTCCTTCACAGGAAAGAATATTTTCGTAGTATCTAGTCTAAATCTCCCCTCTTTCAGTTTAAAACGGTTACCTGTCATCCTATCACTCCACTCCCTGATAAAGAATCCTTCTCCATCTCTCCTGTAGGCCCTCTTTAGGTACTGAAAGGCTGATGTAAGGTCTCCCTGGAGCCTTCTCTTCTCCAGACTGAACAACCCCAACTCTCTCAGTAGGAGAGGTCCTCCGGCCCTGTGATCATCTTCATGGCCCTCCACTGAACCTGTTCTAACAGACCCACATATTTCCTGTGCTGAGGACTCCGGAGCTTATGCAGTACTCCAGGTGGGGTCTCACCAGAGACAAAGAGCTGGCCAGAAGGCAAAGAGCTGGCTTTTGTTAGTGTGTCCAGCACTCTCATCTGCTCACCCCACTGTCAGCAGCTTTCTTCACAGGTTTTGCATGTGCTGAGGAGTGAGAGCTACAGGTTTTGATGTGGTAAGAGCATTACCTACTGAGGCTGTGCCCACTTTCCCAGAAACATCCAGAAGCCCTGCTCAAAAATCCATGAGCAGACAGAAACACTTCAGCCACTCCTGTGGTGAGCAGGTGGTGCCTATTGCCATTGCCTGGTCTTTCTGAGGTGAGCTGAAGAGCTGTATGACACGCTGGTGTTGCATTCCCTGCAGGGGTTCCAGGCAGGGGGCTACACTGGTGCCACCCTCTGCCAGGGAGTTGGATGATGTAGGGAGGTGCAGCTGCTGAGTGCTGGACCACCAGCAGTCCAAGGCTAAGGACTGCAGCACCAGGATCAAACCACCACTGATTGACACACCTTATTCCCTGCTTGCTTGCACACATGCTGAATCTCAAGTCACCCCAAGAAGTCAAAAGACAGCACAATAGACAGAGCTGAGAATCAGATAAAATAGAATTGAGACCTCTAAAAGCCTTAGTCATGAGTATCCCACAGAAGAGTGTCTTTCAACTCCAGCCTTGTATCATCAGTGCTTTGCTTGTCAAAATCGGCAACTTTTGATTTGCTCCACCATGAATGTTGGCTGTGAGCAGGTTTCTTTGCCCATTTACAAATCAGTACAAATTGAATGCATCTTAGGCACTTGATGAAGTCCAAATACATGGGGAGGGCTTAGCTACCTCCAGGCCCCCAGTTGAGTTGTGCTGTTTAGTTCTGGTACCTTCCCAAGCACAGAGACACCAAACACAGCTGAAAGACCCCACCGAGCTAAAAACCAACAAAAATTGCTTCTCAGTTCCTGTCCATACAGATTTGTCTTGCCTGCCTCCACTGGTTTCTTTTCAGGTTAATCACAACTGCAAAAACTATCTGTTTCTCCAGCTAAGAAGTTAACTAATGGACAGGATGTGCTTAATGACATGGGTGTGGGTTGTTCACCCCTGACATGGGGTTTTTAGTAAAGCCCATTGGGTTCCTGAGTTTTTTATGGCCCACAAACAAGTCAGTGTGCTAGGAAAAACATGCAAATTGCCAAGCCTGGTTACACGACTAATTACACAGTTAGTGACATGCAGTGAAGGAAGCCAAGCCCAGCTTTTCCTACACCAACACTGGGATTCAAAAAATTATTGCCCTCAGACTAGATACACCTGGCTGCATGCAATCCTCTTTCACCCTCTTGTCACAGGGCAGTAGCTGGATCTCCTCAGGCTTTGATGGAGGCTGCCTGGAGGAGGGTCCCAAGGGCAGTGCTGGAGGGACCTCTGGTGAGACCTGGGGTGGGGGACAGTCAGAAACCATCTGGACCTGTCCTTGGGGCATGCTCAGCCTGAGCATCACAGCTGCATGGTCAACCTCTGCCAAACCTCAGTGTGCTGTCCCCAGCATGACACTGCAAGTGAAGTCAAACCTGTCACATCACATGTAGTCCAGTAAAATCACATACGAATCAAATGCTAGGTTTATATTCCCCTTTAAACATACTTCCATGTTAAGCCTTCTTCAGTCAAACCTAACAGGCTCTTCCCTAAAATCAGACTTTTTTTGCTAGGAATGATATTTTTATATATATATACATATATAAGTACATCCACATTTTTATATACACATATATTTCACATTTGACAGATCGAAAGCTATAAATATTTGCTCTCAATCTCCTGGCTCTTCACATCCACACCTGCTTCACACTGATTATATTCTGGGTATATTCACAAACCTCAGTTGAGATTCTGCATGTCATGATGCTCATTTTCACATTTCTCTGTTCTCACTGACATTGCTTACTGAGGTTCACAGGATCTTTTGCCTTGGGAACACAGGTAAATCCTTTTGTGATTTTTTTTTTTTTTTTCTGAGGTCCATGATTTTTCTCATCTGAAATTCGTAACTGGCTTCATATCTAAAATACCATTTGAATGTGCAGTTTGTTTCCACTGAACTCAAGCCTGCCACAGCTGAATGACCTTGAAACCCCTGTTAAATCATGGATTACCTGCTGTTTTTCCAATGGGACTGTACAGAAAAGAAGTACATAGTCAAAGTACCCACTGCAGCAGGCACCTACACGAGGCTTGCTGTAGTATTTTAGTGGTAAATCTTGGGGCCAGCCCATCATCATGTAAATCCACGCTCCTTTGTTGGTGTTGTTTTGTAGGATTTTAGTACCATTAGTGTCTCCCCAAGTCCAACAAAACGGCTCATCTGTGGGGAACCCACCAGCCCTGCTTTGCAAGTGAAAGGCTCATCATGAAGTCTTTCAATATCAGCAGGCTATTTAAAAATGGAATTTGTGGCACTCTGCAAGAGACTTCTGTAATTTCAATTAGGCTTTCTTTGGAATGGGCTATCTGAGAAAGGAACAGTTTTGGAAAATAAAGGCTTTATCTACTTATTAGCAAGTCAATAAAAGCCATGAAGACTCCAAACTTCTGCTTTGGCTTTGTGTTCCTATACAGGCCAAACAACCTAGCTTCATTTGAAACTGGTTTCAAATTACTTGCAGATGGCTGGACATAGATGAAAGACTGCATAAAGGTGTTCCTTATTCTATTCTCTACTCCCTAGACTATTGGGCTATGTGCTGACACTTGGATGCTTGTTTTACAATATCATTTGACATGTGGGATTTATGTGTCAAAATTTCATTTAAAGCCAAGAAAATGTCAACTAGCAAGTACAGAGAAGCAGCAAAAAGACTGTGCTTTTCAAGACAGAAGTCAGTGAGTTGGACACTGCCAAGTCTTAACCCTGTACCAAGCACACATAGACAAAAATTTGACCCAACTGCCAGCAAACACTCCTTTGGTGTGTTCTGTTGAGATTCCATTACTGCCTTTATCATTAAGAAAATAATGTAATAAAATCAGACCTTTTCCCTGAATGCATTAATAAAGATAACTTGTTGGTCAAGCTCCAAAACCACTGGAGCCACATTTAATTTACTGCTTTTATGGATTTAGGATTTGGTTTGCTGCTATGTTCAGTCCACTGCAACAATATAATGGGAAATTGTAATGGCATGTTTAAAAGAAAGGGTTCATAATCTATCACTGAAGCTTTAAAATGTCTTGTGCAGACACCCACAATTAAATGATACCAAAAATGGGCATTTCACATGGCTTCACCACAGCTCACCAAAAGGAGAAAGCAGGAAGATCCAAATAATCATCAGTATAGCTTTTTGTGCTAGTTACCTTAAAACAGTTTGTGGAAGAGAACTGCTAAAACAGCTTTTAAGAGCTTGCAACCCCATTCTGCTGCTCCTCATATTAAGAATGTCTGTGTTACTTCATAAAATATCAGATGGCATACCACTTTATTTCCAATCAATAAAAATGAGTAATGTGAATGTCTTTCTGGTATCTTATGACTAGTTGTTCAGAAAGGCACTGGTCTTTTGTCCATGCCTAGTTCAGGTGGTGGAGGCTTTGTCAGCACCAACACATAAAGCATTGAGAAAACCAGAGCACCTGTGGAGTGCAGGACCATGGGCCTGCCACATCATGACAGGGATAAAGGCGGCATGAAAAACTCATATCCCATCAATCTCCGCATAAAAAGAACCCAGCTTCTTAAAAGCCTGACTTTGCAGCCTCCTGTGTTGATTGGAAACTGTTCCAACAGCTGTATTCACTTGGGCTTGCTGTTGTCTTGCCATGTGGGAATAATGGGGAACTGAGTATTGGTTTGTTTGAAATGTCCCTTACCTGTAAAGGTGATTGTTCTTCAAATGAGGTTTTAAGGTGAAATCTGAAGGATTAGACATAAACTGTCACAGCTTCCGTTCACAAGCAAAAGATGGACCCAAGCTATCCTCCGAATGCATGTGTGTTTCTTCCCTCCTCCTTCTCCTCCTCAGGCATCCAGAGACCCCTCTTTCTCCTGCTTTGGCTTTGGGAGATGACAGCTGGAGCAATCTTGCCACAGTGCTGGGCAGGCTCCTGCTCACACGGCCGCGATGTGATCCAGCCCTGGGTGAAAACAAATAAAAGCTCTTGACAAAAAGCGAACACCAAACCCACTTGGTTCCTTTGGATTTATTTTAAGATTGTGGGTTTCAGTAAAGAATGTCTGACAAATCCTTTCAAATTGTATTAGGAAACATGCCTGCCTCTTCACTTTGGGGAAGGGAGGAAGGACTGTGCCATCTCAATTTTACCATAAGGATTGATTAAAAACTTTGTAGGTCATGCTGAAAAAAAGGCATTCTTCAACCTAGTTGACAAAAAAGCCCTATATAGAAGACGTAGCTTCTACAGAGTCTTGTTCTAGCTGCAGAATTAAACAAACACATTGTTTTTTATTTGCATTCAGGAGTTCCATCTGTGAAGCTCTTGTCAGAAGATTGAAGAGGTCTGTGATGTTTAATTTACTGTTTAGTGATCTCAAAGAAGAGTGTTTGGATTCTCATTGATATTTGATTTTTATTGCTCATTTTGTTATTGGGGAGGTTTCCACATGTAGCTTTATATAAATTCGGTTTGGTTTCTTGTTCTGTCCTAGCTGGGATATAGCACATCTTGCTTCACTAAGACTTTGGAAACAAACGTCCTGGGATTTTTGGGTTTGGTTTGCTTTTCTTCCTCTCTACAGCTCATGATTATACCATCTATTAATTACTCGCTGAAGATAATTTCTTTACTGTTGGGATTTCTGTCAGTGGTTTTGGGACTCCTCATTCTTTCAGACTTGACTAGCCAGACTCCCCGCAGCGGCCGCACTTCTGCATGTCCTAAAACCTACCTGAAGCCTGCAGGCTTGTGTCTCCATCATGGGCCCACAGTGGCCAGCAATAAATGGGTGGACTGTCTGATCACACCAGAGCAGTTTCTGCCAGCTCAGGTTTATTGCCATACGGATGCTGTGAAGTCTACCCTTACCGAAGAGGCTTTTAGGAAGGTCTAAGAGATGGAAGTCCCCCAAAAAAGTCCTGAGAGACCTAAAGTGGGGCTTGGATAAAGTTTAGAATGTTAAATTCAAAACACTAATTCTGATGGCTTATGTTCATGCTTTCTGACCTGCCTGGGAGCATCAGGACCGGGATGCCCCATCGATAAGGGCTGAGCAAGATCCTCCTGCCCACACTGGGAGCTACCCCAAGCTTTGCCAGCTCATCAAGTGTAAGCTGAGTCAAGGTCCACTAGTGAGACCCCCTTAGAGCCCTCACTCCAGTAGATATGCAAGGGCATGCCCATTGGATGTTGCCAGAATAGGACTTTCTACAAAATATAGCAACAATGCTTTTGGAAGGTGGACAGAGGGAGGCTGTACCCCTTTGCACAACAGCTGAGTGACTGTAATGCTCTGCCAGGAAGCAAGCAAACCCACTTCATTTCCTCCTCCCTGTGGAGGGCTTACAGCTCACCAGGTTCTCCTGATTGTGTTTCACCTGGGCACCTAATCAAACAAACCCTTCATGAAATAAGAGCTGACCGAGCAATATTTCAAAAGCTGCAAGTCTACATACAATAGAAGTTGTTTTAAAATTACTTGCCAAATTAGCTCAAGCGAGCCAGAAGCACTAGCTCCTAGCCAAAGCTCTCAGTGCAAGTTTGAAAGTTGAAATAAAACTTTTAGGGCTCTTGAAAGAATGGGAGATGAGGGAAATGGCATTCACATTTATTACAAAAATGTAATTCATAGTCCCAGCAGTGGGAATTCTGTCTTTTGATTGATTACAGCGATTTATTTGTGAAAGCAAAAAGTTCTCTGGACCTGAAGACACAACAAAGAGCAAGTGAAATGTCCTGTTGTCATGGCTATGACTCAGGAAAGCAGTTAGGTATGCGCTCTAACTTAAGTACCTGCTTAAGTGCTTTGCTGAATAGGGTTGTGCTTTAGCCTTTGTCTTGCCTTGTTCTTAGTGAACACTTTCTGTTTCTGCTTCGTTTGATTTTTAAGAAAAAGAGTTTTCCAGAAATAAAAACATTTTCAAAGCGTTATCACTAATGTTTTTTTTTTTATTTCCATTAATAAAGCATACAATAACTGTCTCTAAAAATTAGCACTGACTTCATTATATCTATCATCCCAAAAGAAAAGCATGTGTCTTCAACACAAAATCTCTGGACACCTCTCTTGACACTAGATAATTTCACTCTAGTTAATTTTTAACTCTGTCTCTTCCTGCACGTTGGCTTGCAGCATGGTAAGTCTGTGGCAAGCAGAAGTACCTGTCTTGTTCTGTAGGTGTTCTACCATGATGTATGAGCCACCTCCTATTTACTGCTCTGTTTATAGAAAGTGTGGTTTATTTTTTGTCACAGACACACACAGATAATACTGAAGGCCAAAAAGACATCAAGAAAAGTCTGAGTTGCAATGCGATTGTATTGCATTCCTCACTGACCCTCTTCATGAGTACCTGGTGCAGCACACATGGCCCTTTAGGCCATCATCCAGCAAAGCACTTAAGCGCTCCCCTAACTTTAAGCATATGATTAGTCCCATCGATGTCTATGATAAATAATATGCTTCCTCTCACCGCCTCTGCAGTAGATATGGGAGAGGAGAGATCAGATTTTACCAGGGCCACGTATATTTGGAATAATAGATAAAATCGTATCTCATGACCACATGTTGTATAATTTTCTATCCTTGATAAACTCTCCAACTTTTAGAAACGGGTAACTTGGCCCTGACCATATTCCTCTCTGACAACTAGGTGCTTGCTAGGTTTGAGGTTTTAAACCCACACCATCCTTCAGTCAGTCTCCTACAAGAAATGCTGCAATTTTTAATTTAATGGGAAAATGTCTAAGTGGATTTTTCTAAAAGTTTCACATAGAAGTATGTGTCATTGCTATCTTGGAGGGAAGGACTTAAAAGTACCTGCAACCAAAATCTTCAAAAGGAAAGTGCCATGCTGAAACATAAGCAGAATGGTTTCAGTGTCATTTTCCTGAGCCTCAGCAGTAATGCAAACAGTGACCATTCAAAGACTTAGAAGGGTGGCAATCATTTATTATGATTCCTGTAAATTTCTCCTATGAATAAGTATGCTTTCAGATTAAGAACTAGTAATATATCTCTATCTCTGCTTCATTCTTGTTGCTTCATCTACACCCCCCACCCTGGGGATCACAACAGGGGGTGACTGCCTGCATCTGACAACTCCCCCAAAAATAATAATTAAAAAAATACCGAAACCAGAAAAAGAGGGGAAAACAAGAGAGAAAGGAATATAATTACTAAAACATGGGCTGTACTCAGAAATTACTTTTTTTTCCCAAGTAATATACATTGGAATCTCAAGTAAATGGAGTGTATAATTCTTTGTGAAATGGACACAGAGTTAACACAGAAACAAATACTCAGAAACACAAATCGGCACATGCACACATATGGATATGTCTGTGTTTTACTCAGACACACAGAGAAACTATGATTCCTTTTATCCAGTTAATTGTGTGTCTTTCCCTAACATCTTACTTTTTGTATTTTCAAAGCTTTATGTTTTAATTAAAAACACTTAATTTTTTTATATTTTTTTTTTTAACAGCAAAGCCACAGAGACTTGTGGTAGGCTGCTGGAGTGCAATTACCCAATTCCTCAGCACCAGTCCCTTTTCTTTTTGGATGGTAGTCACAGACTCCAGATGCCAATGTACTGAGGCTAATTTTTTCCATCAGCAACATCTAGCTATTTGGCAGGCTGCACTAGCAGTTTTGCTGGCTGCCTCAGAGCGGTTAAATGGCAGCCTGTATTCCATGTATTGCCTGGGAAGCTGATTTACCTGGGTGGTATTTTAATCAATGTTTTGCCTTACCCATACATTTTATGCAATAGCTTCCTACTAATAAACATGCCTGAGAATTATTTTCTCATTAGATTTCCACAAAGACACAATTTTTATTTGTAGTCAGAGTCCTGTGCTTAAATGTTCTTTTGCGATTCACAGGCTTCTGTGGTCACAAAACCAGCGTACAAGGATTCTTACACCCCTAGGTTGAAGGGCAGTGGATGCCATACAATTAATTCTCCTCAGTTCACCAGCCAACCCAAGAGAGACAGAGGAGAATTTATTTCAGATTAATCCCAATTTCAAATTGCATTTGTTTGTTTCACCAGCAGAATACTTCCCTTCTCAGTGTTATTTCCAGTTGACTAAAATGTTCAACATAATTCAAAACTTTTGGAATAAACTGATTTCCAGTTAAAAAACTATTAAAAATTTATTTTTTCAAATTCACTTAGCAAATGTTGAAAATAGTGTTCTTTTTGTTTGTTTTTCCTTCCTTGTTTCTGACCAGAAGTGTTAATGAAATTTTATATGAATTTTAGTAAATTTAGTTGCCTTAAAGCTTCCTCTTCTTTTGTGTGTCTAAAACAGGTCATTAACTTCATGTTGTATAAAGATGGTATAAAAATACTGGTGCTAAGTTCATATATATGTGTAATCACATATATACACACACGTATATGTACACACATATATATGTATGTGTGCTATTAGGTGCCTAACATCCATAATTTACTTGAAAATATATACTGTTGAAGCTGACTCTCACAAAATTGGACCTCAGAAAGGAAAAGTAGAGGCCACCATTCAGTCAGGACAAAGGCAAGGCTGCAAGGAGAATCAAGGCTCTTGGTGCCCACATGGCTCTAGATGAACCTGCATCTGCTGACATTTCAGTTAGATACCAAAGAAAAAGTTCTCACAACAGAGCTAACCTCTGTCCAAGTTTACTAAAGATCAGACGCAAGAAGTGCCCTTTGAAAAAGGTATGGTTGGTGTTGCAGAGTGACAGGGAAGACCATCTGGGTGGTCCCTGAGCACAATTTCCACCCCGAGCTCTGTAAGCCTGCTCTCCTGGCTGTCCTCATCTCTTTCTTTCACTGGAATTTGCCTCCCTTGCAAGCCAGAGACGACAGGCCATTGCTTACATCCTCTACAATCAAAACATCAGGCGCTTTCCAGGGAATGACAAACAGTAGTCTCTCTTCTCAGGAAGCCAACGATGTGCTGCTGTTCAGTTGAAACACTGGACGTCTCTCCCGTGAGCTGAGTCACAATGATTAAGCCTTCTGCTGGTTTGTATATTAAACCTTGACATTTTAATTAGGGGTTCAGGAGGCAGGCTATTTTCTTTGGAAGGGGAAGGATGTCATTTTCATTTTTTCCCTCTGGCACTCCCTCCTTTTGGGAAAGTCTCCCCATGGAGCTGAAGCACGGATAATTTGCATTAAAAGCATCCTCTGTGGAGCATGTACTCCATACTCCAGAGGACAAAGCATCCCTTCGCTCAGGTAGTGTGCTTTGGGGTGCCTGGCTGGCAACCAGGTCTCCCACTGTCCACTATGGGAAGTGCTGCTCTTTTCACCACCTGCATGCTGCTCTGAGCAAACAGGAGGTCTCCTACCTGCACATATCTCTTCTCATCTGTGCCATGCAGGTGCAGAAAGTGTCCAGGAAAAACACCTACAACCCATTATTAACATGCACACAGACACCTCCATGTCCTTCCAGAGCAATAGCACTGCTAGATTTATGTTCCATGATGGGCTTTCTCCACAAGAGAAACAGGTTCTTTATGCTGGGACTTTTCCTCCTGTGCATTTTTTCTGCAATCCCAGCTGTTTTCAGTGTTGTCAGAGCCTTCACAAGAACTGCACCAACCTCCCCTGGAGCTGGTGACATGTCACATGAATGACCACAAGAACATTTTGTCTCCTTCCTATGCCTGGAGCCTTTGTCCTCCCCACCCCAAACCACAGCCTTACCCAGAGCTGGGGAATGGAGGTGAAGCATTAAAACACATTTTGCTCCATGACAGTGAAAAAAGATGTAGTAAGCAGTCATTTTTTTGGTAAAAAAGTAACAAACAAGCATGTTTTTGTAGGACTGAGTGCATCAGGATGACAAGAAATACCTCTTGAACTTTCTCTGAAGCAAGATTTCATATTCATTCTGACATGGTAGCATAGGATGTCCATCTTCTCACCAACGTACCACAGTAGGAAGAAATTATTTCCTGTGAGGGTGGTAAGGCACTGGAACATGTTGCCCAGAGAAGCTGGGGCTGCTCCATCCCTGGAAGTGTTCAAGGCCAGGCTGGATGGGGCTTTGAGCAGCTTGGTCTAGTGGGAGGTGTCCCCAGGGGTTGGAACTAGCTGAGCTTTAAGAGCCCTTCCAACCCAAACCATTTAATGATTCTATGATACGACTGGAACAATCCGTACTTTTAATTTTGAAATAATGTAGAGCAGGTCCTCTCTAGGATGAATTGAAAAGTCTCCCTTTTGCCTTCTCCCATGATTTAATTTAATGTTCTGGACTGTACCTGAGTGCTGCCAAACCACCTGCAGGCTGGTGCCTCCTTGCTGCAGCTGTACCCCCTGGACAAGAACTGGCAGTGCCAGGGGTCCCACTGGAAAACCAGGACATCTGTTCCCTCCATTTATCAGCTGTACAAGGAGCTTGCCACCAGCTTTGGGCATCTACATGCTCCTGCAAATCCGGTTCCACTGTCAAATGTGATATTTTATGCGGTGAAAAATAATTTTGTTCCTTAAGAGCAGAATTTAAGAAATCTGACTCGTGTCAAAAGTGATTTTGCAAAATTCTGTATCATTTATGAGCAATTATGTATTACTCACAGCCAGACCTCCAGGGCTACTTAGGAATCACAATTCCCATTTCACTCACCTGGGTCACTACATTCTCCAATGCCTTTGGCACAGTTCTATTGCCTTACAAAAGATAAGTTTACAGATGGAGACCCAAGTGTTAAATTGTGTGGGATGTGAGAGCAAGATAAACCTATGGAGGCCTAAAGAAGTCATGGTCTGATGTCAGCCATTACTTTGTGCTGGCATTCTTAGGTCATTCAGCAGTTATGTTGGCATGTTCCACAAGCATGCTCTGTTGACAATGCTTTATGTCCCATGAAGTGTTTCTCCTTGGCTAGTACCAAGTCAGATCCTGGGACATAAATCCCAACGCTATTTTATCACTGAGCGCTGCCACACAGAAGATAAAACCTGTTCCTCTCCCCTTTTTGCTGTCAGCCCCTTTTCCCCCAGCAGCTTGTCGCATGCCATTCACAGATTACACAGCTTTCATCTGCCCAGCAGCAGACGCCCATCTACTATGATTTCACGTGTCCATGGCTGTAGGTCACAGGGAAGACTCAACACCATTCATGACACCGATGCAGCTCAGCTGATGACTGCCCCATCGCATAGCCCACTGGCAAGCCACCGGCAAAAGGAAGATCCAGCACTTACAGTAAGCAGGAACATCAACTTTGTCATGCTGTTGTGTAAACTTCAAACTTAAGGCTGCAGCTTCGCATGTCTTTAGCCAGTAATGATTTGACAACTGCCTTCACACCAGCTGGGCTCCAGCACTGCAGGGCTTCATCGTTCCAGGAGCGGCAGCAGTGGATAGAAAATACAAAGAAATTGGAGAGAGCAGTGTGACAGGCGGAGAGCTTTGCTTGAGTGTGGCAGTGCCTCATCCTTAATTTTTACTGCATTATCTGTCACAGATGTCCATAGGCTACGGCTTCCCTGACTCCCATAAGATAAGGCTCTGAAAAGGAGAGACCAGATGAAGGTCTTTAAGCAAGGGAGAGAAATCAATTACCATGATAGATGGGTTGTAGCAGCTGGAGGTGAAGAAATGAAACAACAGCCAGCCAGCTCTCCTACAGGAAAAGTCCATGTGAAGCAGTTGTAGTTCCCTTTTGGGAGATGTTTCCAGCTGTGTGAAGCACCTGTGGCCAGCAGAGCCAACGTCCACCACTGGCTAAGCACAGCAGCAAGGGGAGCGCTTCTCACCCTGCTCTCTGCCACCCCTGTAGCAAGGACAAGCTCAAGAGCAGCTCTTGGCCAACTTGTGGAAACTTCTGAAAATATGGTTAGGAAGAGATCATGCTGGTTTTCATCTGCTTGTGTACTTTAGAAAGTAGTCATCCATCAGCAAGGAAAAGTGCTGGTGAAGAAAAAACTTTTTCTTCCTTGGGTAAATCTGCCAATTTTCTAAATATTTTTTTCATTATTTTTATTAATGAAAGGAGACAAAATTAAAAAATAATAGCACTAACTATATCACAACTTAGATATTCAACATAAGAGGCCCTAACAGGGGATGTGTTTGTGTCAGGGCTTCAAAAAGCATCAAGCAGTAACCCCAGAATGAATGCTTTCTAAAGCTTTTTCAGTATAGGTACTCAAGAAATTGGACCTCTGGAATTAGAGTTTATTTTTTAAAATGTTTCTGTAACGTGTGAATAATTTAATCCAGAATTTTGACATAGCGATAATTAATCAATAAAATCCTGCTGGATATTTGTACACATAGTCATTGTCAAGATCATTACTTTCTTATATCTTATTGAGCTAATATTAATATTCAATTGCTTGAACAGAACAGATTTACTTAGGTTTAAAATAGCTCATTTTTTATATTAAAAAGCCCTGCTTATCTCCTGTACTTTCTGTTCGGCAGAAGATTTGAAACACAATGGTTTTTCAATATCAAGGAAAATATTCTACCTGAGATGGTTTCTCAGTGTTCAATGAGAAAAACAGGCCTTGCCAGATATGAATGCAGCCATGTGTTAGATGATGCAGCTTCAATGCGCTTGTTTAATTTGCAATCATACACAAACTTAACAGTAAACAACCTCAGCAAATAATAAGTATTTGATGTAGAGGATTTTTTACTAGAGACAACAAGCATGAAAGTCAAGATGAATACATTGCTTCAATTTCATGGACAATGTGAATTAGAAACAGGCTGCATACATTCTGTTTTAACTTAGAGAATCAAATGTTTTCATTGGTCTAAAAGCTAGATTTATTTTCAATAACACTCAAACCCCATTTTTCTTTCTTCTTGTGATTTTCTCAACATTTTTGCAATGAGGTTGTAGCTGTCTTAAATATGGCAAATTAATTTTGTTGCTTAGTTGGCTGTGAGACAGCAAACAATAACTTTCTTGCTATTAATTGATAGCCACAGAAAAGATGCAATGGATCACCTCAGACAGCTCAGATCAATCTTTTTGTGTTTAATATTTGCTTTGAAAGCACAACTCTGCAAGTGATTGATGCGAGAAAAATTGGCTAGAGTCTCTTTTCTGCTATATTGGCTATATTTAACACCTAACAGACTAAATTCAATGTTTGGTCTTACTCAAGTTTCTCCCGTGTACCTATCCCAGCCTGTATCTGAAGGTAGCTGAAGGACGCTACAACAAGAGTGATAGTTCATGGTATTTTCAGAGGTAAGAAAGAAGTAGGTGGAAGCCCCACTCCTATTCCTGCTGTCCTATGTGACAGCTGAGTGACTTCAAGCCACTTGTCCTTGTATCCCTACCCTTGCCTCCCTTGCAGCACAGAGCAAGGAGCACCACCACTCTCCTTGCTCAATGGCTGCCTAGCACCAGCCCAAGGGGCTTTATTTGATCCCTCTGTGCCCACCACTAAAGCAATTACACCAGCAGATTGCAAGGGAGAGCAAAAAAAGATGCAAAATCCACCAAGATGAGCCAAATCTGCCCAAGCCTACAAAGTAAAAACCACATTCTTATTCTAAGAAAGAAAAGGCTGCAGCACAAGTGCCCCCATAGATGTAAAACGTGCATGGGAAAGAACACTGCAACTCAGTAAAGCAAGGGGAGAAAAGCACATTGAGAAGAGTGCAGGAGTGGCAGGGCAGGGGCTGCCCTAAATGATAAACAAGCAGGAGGATGGGAAGCAAACCCTGGAATAAGAGAAAAAAGGACAAAGAACAGATGGTGGTGAATAAATAAAGGCAGAAACCTAGTAAGGATTATAAAATATTTTTATATAAACATCAATAGAGGACAGAGCCCATAAGACTGGTAAAGTACCATTTATTAACTCACAGTCAGTGCATTTTATAGTGCCCACCTGATTGGCAGGTGTATGAGCCCAATTCCCACAGAGAAAACTCACTCTTCAGATGTATCGCTGCATCTGGAGGGAGCTGTTTTGTAGTTATTTTAATGTGGATTTTTGCCTACATCCACAGGCTGCGATTTTGCTCAGAAGTCCCCCAAATGCCCCCAGGAAAGGAACTGCCAAAGACCATTCAATTTGCAGCTAGGACCAGGGGCCTCTCTCCCAAGTCTCTGTAAAAAAAGTGGGTTTTCCCAGTCCTTTGTGGGGAATGAGTATAGATGTCACTCTCACATAGGACATTCAAATTAAAGGACTGAATTGTTTAGAGGAAGCAAACATTTGGGGAAAGCTTGAGCTCTCTGAAATTGGAAAATATTGTAGGTCTGGAAAGAGCAGAGGAAGCAGTCCATCCTTAGTATGCCAAATGTCTCCACAACAGAGACGACGTGCTAATAACTACCTCACCTAACAGCTATTCATGAAACTGCAAAAATGTGTTGTTTTTACTGAAGCAACAAAAGTGAGGCATATGGAAGGACAATGCATGCTGGTACCTCTGTACAGGGGCATGGCGTCAGACACCTCGCAGTGCAAACTCTGTGCTAGGCCATGAGTAGAGGGTGAGGCTCAATCCGTTTATTTAATGAGACTGACTCTGTGGTCAGTGTCAGTGTGGTCTGGGGCTAATGAGAAATTATAACTAGTGAGTTAAGACTGAGAGAGCTAACCCAAGAACTGTGTTTTATGACTGCACTGGATCCTACAAAGGCTATTTTACTATAAAAGCAAAGCCTTATATAAAGGCTATATTACCTTTTACTAATTAATACTGATGGGACAAACAACCCCTGCAGTGCCTTTTGTTGTTGCTTGGTCCTGCCATTCCCCTTGAAACAGCTAAAGCAGATGTGAAAAAACAGTGAAAAAAACAGTAACCCTGTTAGCCATTGTACTTGGTTGTGTTTAACGTGCTGTGGTTATCTCATGGTATTTGTGTGGTATGTTGTTATGGGCATCTTTCTACGGTACTCCTCTTGCTTGAAATCACTGCAGAAACCCAGTGTGAACGTGTTGTATCCCGAGACAACAAATCACGGGGGTTTGTTGTGGTTGTGTTTAACCTTTATCAGCTCATAATGTTGCCTTGTTCCAGTTTCTCCTGTCTCAGTTGCCAAAGTTACAGGAACTCTAGCTCTCAGCTTTTTGTTTAAAAAATATACATGAGAAGCAGGTTTTATTATTGCTGTCTTGACATTTCTATAAGGACTAGATGTGGAGAGAGACAGAGAGAGAGCTGTGCAGTTTTCTTCAGGAGCCTTTATATTATTTACTAATGTTTTTCCCCATGCAGTAGATTGAACCCAACAAAGGTCAATAGTTATTGATCCAAAACTGCCACTTTATGGTGAACTGGCTAAAATCATGCCTCCTGCCTGAAAAGGCACATGTAAAGCATTGTACGAGTACAATAAAACCCCAAAGGCTACATATGAAGTGGATAACATTTAATGACAAAAAGATAAATTGTTGAGTCATATCTGAATAAATTAGATGCTTCCTATTTCTGTTCAGCTATAGTCCCCTCTAGCAGGGGCTATCACAGGGGACTGACAATACCTGTTGAAAATGAGAACTCAGTTTTTTGCAGTAAATGTAAACTGAGAAGAGATTCATTCAGCTCTGCCCCCTGGGAGGGGGCAGGGATTTTTCTTGGCCACCGACATTAACTCTTTCCTTTGCCTGGGTACACATTCTTGGCGTGTGGAATCAGCATTATTGGTTTCATCTATTCTTTTAAGGAGAGAATGAAATTTCTTTCCTTGAGTTCACACTTTGCAATTGACACAAGCTTAAGATTTTGAATATGCTTCCCTCCATACCATCTATCAGGCATCCTAAGGAAGTCCTGCATGGGGCAGGTGGGAGATGCAGTCCCAGTTAGCCTCGCTAACAGCCTCGGTGACTTTCCAAAGCATTTCAGCCCCATACCATGACCAGCCACCACAGACTGTACTTCCTCAGAGCCTATTTGCAAGGTTTCTTACATCAAACTGATGTGTACTACTCCTAGTTCTTTTCCACAAATGCCGCAGGAAATGATTCTGCAGATACCAAATCTCTTCCAAGCTTGCATTAATTTGCAAGTGCTGTACACATCTGTGTGTTTGTCATCTGGAGGTGAGGGAAGGGCACTGCAAAGGCCCCTTTTGGCAATGTCAGGACATTATTTGTGCCAGTTAACATGGGTTTCCCACAAATAAAGATACTGAACCTTTAGCACCATAGCCACAGCTGCCTTCTTTCTTTAAAGTTTTTGACTGTAAAACACTTTATAGTGTTTGTTAGTGTCTGCAGTACATACTGCTGATCTAATGCTTTAGGTTTTAAATCAAGTTGACACTTGTATCAGTCTTAGTAATTCATTTGTGGTCAGACAGAAGTATTCCCAAACATACACATCACCCAAACCAATTCATTCTGAAGAGAAAGGAAGGCCTTTTCCCACACAGAGCATGATTAAATGGTGAAATGCACTGTCGTCACCTTATGGAAAACAGAAGTTTAAAGGGATTCAGAAAGAGATTAGGGTAGTTAACAGAAAACAGGTTAGCACGGTGGCTCTCAAACACAATTCTGACCATACAGCTTGCAGCTTACCATGTGTCATGGCAGATGCCAGACCCCTGATGGACCATACTGTGCTGGTTTTGATACTCTTCTCCTGGGCATCTTCTGCTGGCCACAGCTGGTGCAGAACACAGCGCAGTTCCTATGATCTTCGCCGCCATCCTTGGGAGCTGTGGGTAATGCAAGCTGCCTCTGGAGCAAAGCTACGACATTCTGGGAAGAGACCACCAAGGCATTTAGGCTGCGTCCTTGGGACCAGATGCCCTTTACTCTTTCTTCTGGTGGTATGCATTTCAGCTGCAGTACCATCACTGAGTAAGATTGGGCTAGATGTGCACATAGGTGCTAAGAAAAGGAGAGCTTTTGCAAAACCAGATACTACCATGGTCCCTCCACTCTGGGACTGTTGATGAATGTTTAAGTGCACAGCACTGACTGTTCATTAGCAAAAGCTGTCATTTTTTCATCTGAGATCACTTAGCTGAAGTGTTTTGCCAGTAAATTTCTGGCACCCCTCTTCATGAGGAATGCCAGACACAGCAAACTCCTCACTACTTGCTGCATCTACACTTTTAAATAATTGACAGTTCCATTTTGTTCATTTTTACAGAGACATTGATGTATCTGGCAGTTCCTTAAGAGCTGCCTCTGTGCTCAAACTGCAGCCACATCTGAAGAAAGAGCAGACTGGAGGTGTAATGTTTCTTTCTGCTCGTCCTCCTTAATCTAAATACCTTCAGCCTGAAATGCCATATATTGGACTCTAACAACTCTTTTATCTTTCTATGTATAATAAAACGGAAACGTATTTCCAAAGATGACATCTTTATTTTGAAGTAACTGGTTGCTTTTAAAAATACTGTTTGAATTCCCCCTCCTTTTGTAAACTTTTCAAAGTCTACCCAAACTGACTTTGACTTTTCTAACGCTGTCCCATCATTAAAAAAAAAAATTTAAAATAAATAAATAAAAAAATAAAAAAATATATATAATATATTGGAGATTGGAGCACACATTATTTAAATATTACTAAAATCCACAAGGGCTTTTCTACAATCTCTGACTTGTTTCTTTTTTGAGGAAAACCTGATTGAGAAGAGCTGGAGGGAGGGAGCATCTGGGAGGGGTCAAGCAGTGGTTGATGGGAGGTTTGAAGACATGCTTTGTGAATGGCAGTTCTGAAGGCAGGAGAGACAGAGGTTTCCCTATCTCTGCTCAAGAGAGCCACTCTCTACGCTTGCCTGATCTCTTCCAGACGCTGGTGACTGAATGCTGTTGGGTGTGCCGGCCTGCAATGTTGCAGCTGTGCTGGTGGCCCACTGAAATCCAGCCTTTTAATGTAACTGGGACTTGACTGATTAACATGGTGGGAGACTGGGGCCTAAGCCTTAAGCCAGCATCCAAACCTAAGACCGAGCAGAAGGACCTGAACGTGGGCTCAAAGTGCTCACCACATGGAGAAGGCAGCCACATGCTGCAATCCTAACCATCTTGTTAGATGTTAGAACCAACTATTCTCTTCAATCCTGATGTATCCATATCTAATACCCTACTGGACCCCACAGTAACAAACAAAACCAGAATGAAAACTTGCAGATCAATAGATGTACTCTGAGCTTTTGAAAACTAGACCACTTGGATTAAACTGCCTAACTTCTTCATTTTGGTGGGGTGGGGAGGGAACTTTAGCCTTACACTCTTTAGTTTATTGTCACATCTAAGGTCTTGCTCACATTTTTGATAAGATGAAGCAGATATACTCAAGGGGGAATATAATTTTATGGTGGAGTCTTTACATATTTTGTGTAACAAATTAATGATTTTACTTGGCTTGTTTATAATATTCTGTTGACTAGAGAAGGGTGACAAATTTTTGGAAGAAATGCTTTTCCTTTGAAAAATGTTTATTTAAGTAAACCAAAAATCTTTGTGATTTGGCTGATAGGTTTTTTGGCCAAAAATAATTAAACTTTCAAATATTCCAGAAGTTTAAATATTTTGATTTGTCATTAACTTAAACAGTTTTGCTTCCTATTTCACTAGGACTTTTTAAAAATAAAAATGCTTTTATTCAGCTCTCAATTAAATCCATTTTTGGTGGTAGTGATGATTTTACAATGACTCGATTCATTTAACCTTTTTCACCCCTTCCTTCCAGTTTTGAGGGTTGTCTACCTAAATCAAAAGATCGTTATCTTAGCATCCATGCCATTCAGACAGGCACGAATAACTGTTTGTCCTGCTTACTGCAATTTAGAAATGCCTTCCTAGTAAGGCTTGCTGCTGCAAAGCTAATCCAGCTGATCCCCAAGAGAGATTGTAGGCAAAGTGACAGGGCTCAAAACACTGTTCAGGGAACTTAGATCTCTGCATAGGCACTATGCTCCAGACTTGGGTGCACGGTTTCCTTAGAATTGTTTTACCTACACAAAACTGTTTGTGTGTCTAGAACTTCTTTTATTTTATTAAACATCTCACACAGGAACTTCTTAATGGCCTCTTGGCCTTACTTGTCATTCCAGCAGAGGCAGCCTCGCACTTGTCAGGCTATTGCCTCCTATCAGTGTTTCAGTGTTTTAAATTCAGCAGTTGCCTTGGAGGTAAAGGACCTAATGATCGTCTTACAGGGTCAGAATCACTCCCACAAGGGCTTTCTCATCTGGCCAAATCTGGATTTATTTGGTGTTCACTGGCACAACTTCAGCAGAGTGAAATGAGTGTCACTTAACAACGCTGATATCACTATTATGGCTGACCTCTAAACCCGACCCTTATCCAATATATTCTTGAATAGCAAGAGCCAGAAAAGGACAGAATTTGCACAGCAGTCACTGTGCTAAGTACTAACATGAAAAGGTCTGCACACCACGTAATATCTCGATTATAATACAAGGCTGAAGGCTTAGCTCATCTACTTTAGCCAGAGGATTGTACAGGGAGCCTGGGTCATTAGTCACCATGATTCCCAGCTTTTTCTTTGTATCACTGAGTACTATGACAAACGTGGTCAGCATTGCGCCAAGACAGGCTGGGTGCCAGAGAGGAAAGTATCAGACTGAGCCTTTTTTGACATAACACGTCCCTTGACTACTGTTCATTCAGCAATCTCCTGGTCAACTGAAACTTACATTTTCAGGCCATTGACAATAGGTAGGAAACCGCATTATTCAAAGATCTGCTCCTGGTTGTTTCTTTGACTAGGTCATGTAAATTTTGCACTCTTCTTGTGTTGGGACTAAAACATAGCAAAGAAAACAATACCAGGAACCTCACATCAGTACAGCAATCATTACCAAGTAAATTCACAGCCTCATCAAAGTTTTATCAAATTAAATTGGTACATTCTCTTTTCCCTCACCTCAACTCTCTGTTTCAGCCTTTGTGAACTAGCAATTATATATTTTGCTGCTGTTAATTCCCAACTGAGTCACACCTCAGCCTTTCCAGTGTTTTGTTCAGGCAGGCCAGTGAGTCCACAGCAATGAGTTCAATTGTCTCCATTTAAATATTGGCTTAATATTTACCTTTATATGAGTCCCCCAAGACATGTGGGATCACCATATTTAAAAAACAACCCCTTCTCAGGTATCTCATTCAAAACTCTTACCTAGTTATTGAGATCTGCAGCTTAGCCTACTTGACTACTGCGTTAGTGGAAGGCATTTCACCATCAGCCAGCATAAAAGCATTGCCTCCTTGCTTCTCCTATCTGTCAGCTCCAGCAGTTGCCTGACATGAACTTCAGTGCTAAGTCTTTCTGCTTAGCTTCATCCGCTGTGGCTGACCCAGCGGGATTAGCAGCTTGAGTCATTCAACAGCAAAGCCAGCCGCAGACCCAAGAACTAACCCCCAGCTCCTCATCTGCACACAGCTGCAAGAAGGCAAGATCCTTCACCAATTACCCTGCACAGGAGCTCACCGAGAACAAACTCGGCACATTCACTGAACTCCGAAGCAGGGTGCTAAAAGCACTCAGGATATTTGCAGCTGCACTGGGAGAGCTAAGCCTGTGTTTCTTCTATGGAACTCAGGACAAAGCTGTCAATATTCAATCTTCTCACATTAAGTTTCTCTTCATGCTGCTGTTGTTTTGTTCACTCAAGTCTGAGTGTACTGGATCAAAGGTTCATCTAAACCAGCAAATCTAGTTTTTCCAGAGTATGTTTCCAAGCTCCAGCCAGTTGTGGCTGAAGGATTTCCTGAGCCAGAAGCAATGTCTTTCTATTAAGACCCATGAGTGGACTTTTCTTCCACAAACCCTTTCAAGAACTGTTAAACCTTACATACAAACATAGGCAAATATATACGTATGGCACATTTTTGTTGCTACAGATTCATTAGTTTAGAGGAGACAAGTATCATTGATAAGTAAAATTATTATTAGAGCAGCTGCTTGATAGGGGCCAAATTGTTACATAAGCAAAATGAATCCAATTAAAAGCCCATTTTTTGCACAACCACAGTCTTCTGAATCATTCATTGTTCAGGCTGAAGTTTTCCATGCCTAAAAAGAGTTTTTTTTCTTATCCCCTTGAAGTCAAAGCAAAATCCCTGCAACCATTTTTAGGTTATGGGAGAGTGATTCTAACCAAACTTTTTCCAGAAGAACTACAGTAAAAACAGATGAAGTTTGAAACTTGGCCATAACTGAGTAATCAATGAAAATTAGTGCTTTTGCATGCTTTGAAAAGAATTGGCTTTAATTTAGCAAAGTTGTGGCTTTTCAAAATTAGTGTACTGTATACTCATGGTTAAGATGTTGTCTGTAGGTAGACATACCTCAAGGGTCAATGGTTTCAAAGAGATTCCTACGTTGCTGCTGAATTTGCCAGTCACTGAAGTCAACATGTAGAAGAAAAATTCTCTTTTATGGGTATGATGTTAAAGAAATATCATCCACGGCTTGCTTTCACAAGCAAGCTCTCCAGTCCTTGAACCTCCTCCAACCTCCATCAGGTGTGAAAGGGTCCTGTGCATGCTCAGACTGTGGGAATAGGGTGGCAGAGGTAAAAGGGAAGGAATCAAGAAACCAACTGTCTTTTCCAAGACCTCTATTGAGTCTGAAAGAAATAGTTTCTCACTCTTCTGTGAAGGAAGAAATCCTTGCATCAGCTCAGTTTTTGCAGGGGGTGGCGGGGGGAGGGGGCGGGTGAGAAGACAAAGAAAGTCCTGCCTCAAAAAACCTAGTGGTCCCTTGTGGTCAGGGATGCCTCTGGACAGAAATTGTGGTGATTAGGACCCCTTAAGGTAAGACTTACCTCATAACTCTTATTTTTGGATGAGTGCTTTAACTCCTTTGCAGACCACGAACAGGATGAGTCCTGGATGAACAGAAGCAACTGGGTTTTCTTCATGTTCTCTGTGCACTCTGTGGGACGAAGACAGTGGCCATCTCATTTTCTGAGTGCAAGTAGTTTCTTCAGGGAACCAAAACATTTAAACAGCCGATTGCTTATCTGCAGATCTCCTGTTGCCTCTGTAAGGAATTCACTAAGTAAATAATTTAGACTAGGCAAGAACTTTGTTAGGGGCCAAACACTTAGAAAATAGACAAGCTTGAGTGGTGAGCCTGTCTGAACTCATCAAGTTTAACACAGCCAAGTGCAAGGTTCTGCACATGGGTAGTGGCTTGGGAGCACTACTGCAGGCTGGGCAGAGAACGGTTTGAGAACAGTCCTGCTGAGAAGGACTTGGGGTTGTTGCTGGAAGAGAAGCTCAACATGAGCCAAAATGTGTACCTGCATCCCAGAAAGCCAACTACATTCTGCACTGCATCAGAAGAAGTGTGGCCAGCAGGCTGAGGGAGGTGATTCTGTCCCTTTACTCTGCCCTGGTGAGACCCACACCTGCAATATTGTGTCCAGCCCTGGAGCCCTCAGCACAGGAAAGACACAGACCTGTTGGAATGGGTTCAGGCCATAAAGACAATTAATTAGAGGGCTGAAACACCTCTCCCACAAGGTCAGGCTGACAGAGTTGGGGTTGTTCAGCCTGGAGAAGAGAAGGCTCTGGAGACACCTCATAGCAGCCTTCCAGTACCAAAGGGGGACTACAGGAAATCTAGAGCAGGAGTCTGTATTTTTCTATTTTGTGGTTTTCTTTTTTTTTTTAATTTTATTTTTATTTTTCTATTTCATTTTTGATTGTAGCAATGGGACAAGGGGCAACAGTTTTAAATTAAAAGAGGGTAGATTTGATATTAAGNCTGGAGACACCTCATAGCAGCCTTCCAGTACCAAAGGGGGACTACAGGAAATCTAGAGCAGGAGTCTGTATTTTTCTATTTTGTGGTTTTCTTTTTTTTTATTATTTTTATTTTTATTTTTCTATTTTATTTTTGATTGTAGCAATGGGACAAGGGGCAACAGTTTTAAATTAAAAGAGGGTAGATTTGATATTAAGAAGAAATTCTTACTGTGAAGGTGATGAGGCATTGGAACAGGTTGCCCAGGGAAACAGTGGATGCCCCATCCCTGGAAGTGTTCAAGGCCAGGCTGTATGGGCCACTGAGCAACTTGGTCTAGTGGGAGGTGTCCCTGCCCATGGCAGGGGGGTTGGAACTCGATGATCTTTAAGGTCCTTTCCAACCCAAACCATTCTATAATTCTATAAAATTGATGGGCCAGTGACAAAGTTAGGCTCCTTGAACTTCCTCCTCTGCCTTTTGGAGTGAATATTTCCTTTTTAAAGGATTCTTTTTAAAGGATGGTTGTGCTTGAAACAATATAAGAAAGTGTGTAAGACAATGTCCAGCAAAGCAACAAACAAAAAACCAGTTCCAGCTTTACCCAATGACATTTTCTGATAGTTCTTCTAAAATCTCTCATTATGCTTAGGTACCAGTCATTTGCACATCTTTACTTACTTTACATGAATAAATGGTTCCCACAATGTCTGAAAAGTTTCAGTTCTGGCATTAATCTTCAAAGAAATTCTTATGGAGCAATTTCCGCCATGTCAATTCATAGATCTTCAAAATATGATTCCTCTTCTGGGAATCATTTCCTTGGACAGCTAATTACAAGAGCAGCCCACTTTGGCAGAATTTATAAATACAAGAACAAAGAAAGATAACACCGTTCTGATTCATCTCAAAATTGCTATTGTGCTTTCTTCCTATTTTTAAAGTATTTATAGCATTTGGATAATGCATGACAGATTACTACCTGGAATTTATGCATGACCAGGAAACACTTGTATCCAACAGTCGATACTGAAATACAGAATTCTAGAAGTTATTGATATGATTTACACTTATTTTACTTTTTTTTTTTTTCCCAAGAGCTCATCTGTTCTTCCAGTTTAATATATTTATCTATTTTGTCCTTCATCAAAGCACACAATGCCATGTTCTATGATCTAAGACCTTTGAGAAATTGAAGTGCACAAAAAGTTTGGCAAAAAATATCACATGCAGTACTATTCAAGAACATGATGCTAGAATCCCTTTTAATATTAAAAATGCGTAACAGGGTTAGTTATGAAGAAAAGAAAATTTCTTAAATTCTACAAAATCTTAGGGTTTGGCTGCTTTACAGGTTTCAACTCTTGCAAATATGCAGCTATAAGTGAATAAAACCTCTTAACTTAAATCTGAATATAAACCATCTATGACAATTCCTCTTTCTTTCAAAATGCAGAATTACTTTCAATATTAATTTCAACAGCATTCCAGATTGAAGTATAGTAAATATCTGATACAAAATAAGCAAATATTTTAACATTGGGTTAACCTCTACCAGTGTACGAAGGACTAGAATATTCTGAAGCACCTCAGTGTAGGCAAGCAAGAATCAAGTCAGACCCAAGAAGAGTCAGCTTTGAAGTGCTTTGGCACAATATATAATTGTTTCTGNCAAAAAATATTTTAACATTGGGTTAACCTCTACCAGTGTACGAAGGACTAGAATATTCTGAAGCACCTCAGTGTAGGCAAGCAAGAATCAAGTCAGACCCAAGAAGAGTCAGCTTTGAAGTGCTTTGGCACAATATATAATTGTTTCTGTTAAAAAAAACTAAGTTACCTTTTCTTTCATGGGCTCCCAATCCCACTAGTTGAGTTCTTAATTTTTGTCACATGACATAGAAAGGCTTTGATCATGGACTAAATGATTTTACAGTAAGTGGGTAGGACTGCAAGTAGCAAGATACTAATAAGAAATTAATCCTCAAGAGTCTTTCTCATTTTGATGAGTTGCCTTTGATCCCATGAACACTGAATTACAACTTTAAAGTCCATCCTAGAGGTGGGTGGATCACCTCAGGAATCGACCAGAGAACAAAGCACATTCCAAAGATGGAAATTGTAGGACCTGGCTCAGAAATCTGAGCTGCAATTCACAGACTTCACCAAAAAAAGAAACCTGACACTTGTGCCAAGCCATCTGACAACCACAGAATTTGGGAGAGCATTCAGCTCACTTCCTTTTATATCTGTCCAGCCTCCAGCTTTCCCCTTCAAGATCACCAGGTTCTCTCTTCAGCAGCCCCTGTACAAAGAGTTCTTCCTCGAATCGCATTCTGTTTTGCCTATACTTTCTGCAAATGACAGGAACCCTTTAACATTTATGGGAATGTAACAGAGAAAAGAATCTGGCCCTCCATTCCTTAGGACAGCTGAAATACTGACGATGCTTTTACAGTGTTGAAATACTTCAAAACCAAGGAATCAGAAGACAAAAAAGTGAGAAAAGCATTCAAGATGCCTACAACAGAAGAAAGAGAAGGAAATAAAACAAGTGAAAGATTTATTTTTCCTTTGGTGAAAGCCAGCAGTGAATTCTTGAAATTCTTTAAGCTACATTGGGCTACATCTTCTAAATCTAAATATGAAACTGCACAGGATTTAAGCACATGCTTCCAAAGGCATTTCAACCACTGGCAATTTCTGCTCTCACAGGAAGGTTACCTCTTTTCTTCTCATTCCTCTACATCTTCTACAGTGTCTTCATTAAAGTTGTTTCTGATTCATAAATTTGGGTCCTAAGTAGTGACCCAAATTGATTTTATGATTTTGTGAAAATCATAAAACANCTGATTCATAAATTTGGGTCCTAAGTAGTGACTTTTGTGAAAATCATAAAACGATAGATTTATTGCTGAGGGAAGCATAAAATGATGTAAATTTTGTGTTGTGAACACTGCTCCATGTACCCGAGAGAACTATCCTGTGTGAGAATTCCCACTGATGCTGTGGGGGAGAATTGGACTCAACTGAATTATTCCCAGATGATTATTCCCAGTTAGAGTTTTATACTTACAGATACTGAAAAGAAGGAAACCTTGTGGATGATGCCAAGAAGCAGAAAAGATATTAGAGACAAGAAAAAAAGAGTGGGACGTCTCCCTCCTGTGTCCCATCACAGAAATAGGCCCCTGGTTCGAAAGCCATTTGAGAAGTGAAACTGTTTGCATTGTGTTTGTATTGTAGCACTCTGACCAGGAGTCATCCATAGGAAAAAAAACAGTTAATCAAACCACCAACAAATCCCTTCAAACAATAGCAAAACCAGCTAAAAAAGATCCTGGGGAGGAGATACTACTGTTATATGTTTCCTCTGAAATTTCCACAGAAAACCATTCAAATATTAGACACTAATACATAGTGTCCAGTGACTGACTCAGACCTTGGGCCACAAAGTTCTGCAAATAATTTTTAGAGGTTTGTAAATGCATTATTTATAAGTTCCTTTCCTCTCCCAGAATTCTTTACGGTTGGAATTGTAGCATTAATGGAGCTTGGTTTTACAGGCAAAGACAAAAATAGAAACAATAAAAATTTAAAACTTACTAAAATATTTTATGAATAAGCTGCTGTAAAATATCAGGCATCTACACACTGTGGCATGAAATACTCTAAAGGTCTTATTGTTACTTCTTGGATATGACCTACATAACTTGCTCACAGCATCTTCACTTGGAAATAGTGCATCTTTCCAAATACACGCTGCAAAAGTTTTTCACACCACATTCAATGAACGTTACAATCTTTATTTATATCCCATATATATATCTCTTACTTCCACATCTCTAAAATGGAGTGAGACGACTCAGTAATGCAACACTTAATAGAAAAACATGCTTTCAGTCATCTGACTACAGGTCCCCAATTTGTGTTTAATTCCCAAAACAATTTTGGCAGAAGAGTTATTTGGCGGGGCAGGGGGAAAGCGGGGGGTGGGAAACAGAGGCAGGGAAACAGAAGATTCATGAAATTGGAAGCTTAAATAAAATGTGCCTGCCATTGAATTTTTATGCATTATTTATTAAATGTGATCATCCCTATTACATTTGAAAATACCTTGAGAAAAATTCAAACAAAATATTTTTACATATCTGAATCCCTGGGCAAATTTTCAATCAACTATATTGATCCAAAATGCACATCAAGAAATGGCAGTTCTGGATAGCCTAATGGATTAAACAGAGCTCTGCGAGTTATTGTGCCTTTAAGAGTACTGAAGTCCGTGCCAGTACTCATGATCCCGCACACTATCATCACAGTACATTCTTTTTTTGTATTTGCATTCATGTTTTATGCAACTTTTTCAAATAATAGTATTTTCTTTCTCTGTACAAAGGTAAATTCTTTCTTCAAATACAACTGTGTGAAGCACTATTAATTCCAAAATGTTCAATGCACCTTTCTGATTTGTACTACTGAAGAAACATGAAGAACATCCAATGTTATTTAGAGGCAACAAACATTACCTGGCTCACTATTAAGCGAAAGGAATGGTACGAGGATGTATACAGCTGAATTAAGAGCTGGGGTATTTTGTATTCAAGAATAAAATAAGAAATGGCTGCAAATGCTTCAGGTCTACTAATGTTAAGTTGCAATAATTTTGGTACTATAAAAGTATTCAAATGACAACTGAATTCAATTTCAAGTTGGTGAAAAAGTAGGTTCTGATGAGAGCCAGAGAAAATACTTAAGGACTATAGAAAATGACTCACAGACTCACGGTGTGACAGTAGAAAAGGTCAATACTATTAGTAAGTAAAATAAATAAATAAATAAATAAATAAAAAGATTCAAATATTCAAATATATTTGGCTACAGTGAGCAATCATATCAGAAATCCAGGTACTCCCTAATCTAGAGCAGAACAAGGTATTACAAGAATCAATAGCTGGAAAATGAAGTTTGACAAATTCATATATGAAATTAATCCAAATTTCTGCTTATAAACTGACAGAGTTCTCTTCCAATCAGGCTTGTTTCTGTCTCTGGCTCTATTTGAAAATATTAAGCAGTATAAAAGGGTTTAATAGCTTTATTCTGTTATAGATAAGGCATGAAACCTTAGAGTAGTTTTGTCTAGTTTTAAAACTTTTGGATGTTTGCTTATCTTGAAGAACTAACCCTCTATGAGCAGAACAGGAGCAAAACAAAACCCAAGGCTACCAAACTCACCGAAACCAGACCTGAGGCCTGGATGAGCTCCCGGGATGATCTGAGCTTGCTCAAGACACCAGGGGTGAAAAGTTTACGGTGAGGAAGACTACTGACTTCATCATTGAGACCCCTAATAACCACTACCAAGAAGCATGGCACAGATGCAGAGGGGCGGAGAACTAATTTTAATACAAAGTGGGGATAGCTACTGAATACGTATAGGTGTATTATGTAATCTTATAAATATGTAACATTTAGGACATATAACCACAGAAAATGACCATGCTCAGTGCACGCACCTTTGGGAGTGATCCTGTGTGCGTCCAGCACTGAATAAACATACCTTTTTTATAACCCTCTAAGGTTGTGAAGCTGTTGTTCCACACATCAGCAGTCCAGAAAAATCTATCTGTGAAAAAAAAATCCAGAAAAATTTATCTGTCTCTATCAATGACCTTACTCTGGTTCTGTTCTTCCCTTTTTAAAGGTCGCCCTTTGCTCCCTCTCTAGTAGTGCTCTCCCCACTGCACTGTTCATCTAACTGACAACAGACTGCAGTAAATGTTTAATGATGTAACTCCAGAATTAATTCTTACTTGTCTCTGTGTCAAATGCTTTTCTGAAACTCAATTACATTAATTCAATATTCATTATCTATTGAATAATCTCCTCAAAGATTGTAGGGTTTGAGCACATGACCTACCCTGAAACCTGTAGACAATATTATTGCATCTTGTCATGATTTTTCTCCAAAGCTGATTCTACTCCAACAGAGGGAACCATCTGAGGTTTGTGTGAATCACTTCGTTTTCCCCTTCTTTGCATTTTCTAGTGGCATGTTCTTATCCCTTCCTTGATGAAATTATTTAAATGTTACAACGTACCACGTTGTTGGCCATGTTAACTCCACATACAAATACTCAGTCATGATCTTAGGACAAGAACTGTTCTTTCCCCTCCATCTGAGTGCATTAAGATCTTAGAAGTATGTTTTCACCTTATGTGTGGTCTCTTTTCCTTATCTTCTCAGATCTGTCCTATCATTCATCCCATGGTCAACATCATCACTAGCTTTACTGCAAACTAAGATTAAAAAATGCTTTCATTTGATACAGGAGAGATTATTTTTAAACTCTACCTCTTTTTTTTTTTTTTTTTTTTTTTTCCTGGGATCCTACTTCTTTTCTTCCTTTTTTTTATGAGCAAAGAGCTTTTGCCAGTTTCTTGTAGTTTCCTTAAGTCTATTCCCTGACTTTTTTGCAATCCTTAATCCTTGTCCCTTTTAAAACACAAACACCCCTTACTAGACTATCCATGCCCTGTTTTCTTTGTCCTGGATAATCTCTGCTATCCAGACAGTTCCAGCTAATGTTCACATCTTTGGCTTGATAGAATTTTAAACTTCCTCAGCATTCATGCTGCTGTGTCCCAATGTCTGCACTTCTATATTTATGAAAGTTTTCTCTTTGAAGTTGGTAATCCTAGAATTTATCTTACATAACACAGTAGGGAATATGATCAAAGCTATTTTGGGTAGTGTAGCTATGTCAGTGTGATGTTCCACTTCAGCAAATATACTTTGAATCTGGTAGCCGGAGCAAAGCATGTGGCAGTACAGCTGCAGATAGTCAAATCAGCACATTCAGAACTAGTTTGGTTCTCTATGCTGGCTAGATACTGTTGTGTAGACACAATTCTAGTTATTTCTTTTATCTGAACAGGTATTTAAAAAAAAAATTAAACAAAACTTTTGATTATGGATACAAGCTTGTTTTCTACAGTCAGGTCTTCCATAGTGTGTTAATTACTTATCAAAATAAAAATTAGTATAGTAATTAATGGTGCGAATAAATGTTTTAGCTCTATATAGTTCTAGCATGATTAGCAATATCTGTTCACCACATATGCATATATTACTACAGGGAAACATCCCAGTAGTAGAATTGCAGAAAATCCCACAGGTATGTATATACCCGTGTCTAAGCCAACTTGAGACACTACAGCAGGCTTTATACCCAACCAAAACCAAAAGGAACTCTTTGTTTACCTTTCTGAGGCAGTAATCCAAAAGAGCTTTAATTTTGCTATCCCTTCCCATTTCTTTAAGTCCTACCACTTTAATAATGTACAGTGCTACAGCATCACATTTTGCCATTAGTTGTGCTCTCTCTAGACAGCGCACATTTTTTTGATACTTACGTTCCGATTGTAATTATTATACTTGATTTCATCTCCTGCATGAGCACTTGACATTTCACCATGTCGCAAAGTATCTTTTCAAGAAACATACATGAACCTCAGCTGTGTCTGTCTAAACTCATTCAATATCATAGCTGACCTTTTGTCACCCACTGCATTATCTACCTGATCACTACTATTGGTGGTAATGCTTCTTTCTTACCATAATAGAGTTACAGAATAATTTAGGGCAGAAATGATCTCTTCAAGTCTATAATTCAATCTCCAGCTCAAAGCAGTGTGAGCTTTGAAGTTACATGAATTTGATCAGGGCCACATTCAGGTTTGCAAATCTCCAAATCCCTTGTCCATTCTCCTGGCCTCTGTGACTCCTTTCTCCCTTATTCCCTCCCCACTCACCTGATTTTTCTCTTCCCTGTGACAAAACTGGGCTTGAGAAATTATGCGTGTCCTCCCTGAACTTCTCCCCACTGTCTTCTCCTATTGACATCTTCTTGACAGGGAGAACTCTGCTGTAAGTCAGCCAGGCTGTGAGGTCTTGAAGCCTCAGCTTCTAATCACGATCCTTGATGGACTCCACTGTCTTCAGATTGTTTCTTTTGTTGTGAGATCAGAGGTGAGCACAAGAAGCTTTTTTTGTTCCTCAGAGATTGTTTCTCAGTGTCACACCTTCAGCATGTAATTCTGCCCCTGGCAGGTGATACAACACTCTCTCTGGAGTGAGCTGGCAGGCACAGTTAAGAAAAAGGTGTTCTTCTTAACAGAGAGTCCTCAGTAGTAGACATCTGCTCCATGTCTCTATGTATCTTTGCTGTTCCTTTCAATTGCAGTTTATCCCTTCTTCTATGTCATAGACTTTCTCGTACCACCCTCTTTGTTCATCGCTGAGACTTGTAACATCTCCACTTAAAAGATACATTGGATAGACAAATGTACACACATTTCAGAAGCATGTAATCGGCAGTCACTTAAAGGGTTTTCCTCAGATTATTCATAATGATTTACTCTTTTAGAAGAATACCCCATAATCCATCTTTTTTATTATTTATTTGTGGCAGTATTTTTGTAAATTAATCAGCTCAGCAGGTGATGAGTCTGATGCTGTTCTACCAGAACACCACTATCACCACAAAGCCTCACTGATTCTGCCATGGGATACAATACCAGGCACTTTTATTTATACACATGAGCCTTATCATTGCTACAATAGAGCTGTAACAAACAACCATCAGCTCTAGGCTCCCCAAAGCACCACCTAGCAGTCTTGACTATTTACAAGATCTTCCTAAGCAGTTAATGTCTCAAGCAGGCGGGTGAACAGGACGTGCCTTTTACTCAGTCTTGTGTTTTAAAATTAAATTATCAAGATGTCCTCCTTGCTTCATCATTTCATCTTTACACTACTTGCAGTAATCAAATTTCCGTGTTGCTTTTTGTTTCTATGGTATAAACATCACTACATAACTCAATTTAAGTCACAAAATACCTCATTAAACCCCATGCAGAAACTGTTGGTAAGAGGAGGCTTGAGTTACTAAACCCTCATTTATATCTAATTATATTGATGGAACATACCACATTCTTTTAACAGGAAATATCCACAAGTTGGCTTCACACCTCAGCTGATTAGGGATCAGAATCTCCAATTTTCAGTTATTAAAATCAAGTTACAAGAAACATACTAGATGAAAATGGTAGACACTGGAACATTTTAGCTAGATATGGAAAAATCTGGAAGAAAAGCGGGTGACTTCAAATGTATCAGTGGTCAAGCACAATGTATGATACTCAGCAACAACGTTACATTAAGTTTTCTGCAATTCTGCTGCCAGAGAACAGAAGGCTGCGGAAACTTATCTTTACCCAGTGAATGTATGATCAGCCAAAGGCACGAGATACTCCATTACCCTGACAGAAGCCAAAATTCAAAGCACAAAAGCTGTATCACTCAGAGTTCAGATTAAAACTGAAAAAACATACGTGTCTCTCAAAAAACCCTAACCCCTCATCCCCCAAAACTCAAACTACCCCTCAACCCCCAACAACCACTTAACAACCCACTCAACAAAACCAACACTTCTCCTGGTTACCTTAATGTTAAGAGTTATTAGGATCAGTTTGAAGACTAATTCTACCCAGCACTTGAACTCAGGTGAAGTGCTTACAAGACAAAGACAGGTAGAGAAATTCCTGTCTTTTCTGCACATTCAGTAAAAGCAGTAGCAAATCAGGCACCAGACTGTAGTTTACATAAAAGTAGAATGAGGAAACAGTAAGTGACCTTTCCCTTACAGACCTTCTCAGACTTCTCTAAAAGTTACTCCAAAATAAGCATATAAAGCAAGGCTTGCATCAATCACCATGAAGCATAGAGGAACCTCCTCTCCAAATCCTCTCACCCCCACCCCATGCTGGTTCTACTCTCTTTTCCAGGCTCTTGATTTCCCTTCTTTTAATGCTCCTTCCTGCTGGTTTACAGCCCTGCATGCTGGGGAGCCAGCTCTCTGCTGCCAGTAACTCCTGTTACAGTACCAGGGACGCACACATGTTGTCCATTTCTTCCAGGTGTGTTTTTTTATTCAAGTGAGAAATCAGTGAGAGAAGTCTTGGGGTGTTGGATCAGAATCCAGTATTTTCAAACCTTTTGAAATTAAATGAACCCTACAGTTTGTTAAAAAGTAGATGCTGGAAATGAGTCTACACCCAGCTAGACAGTGCTTGAGACAGGAATTTCTGAGATCAGTGCAAGCAAGCTTGCCACTTAGTTTGATTTTTTTTTTTTTTTTTTTTTTTTTTTTGTGGTTAGGGCACCAATAACACCATTTTAGAAACTCTTTTGATTTTCCCACTTGAAAGTTTTCAATGAAATGCTATAGACATATATAAGTAACAGCAAGGTATTCCTCCAGGTTGGGCTAGCGAGGGGACATCATCTAGCCCCATCCATTCTCAAACATCACCTTTATATAACAGCTACTGTTGACTGATCAGCTCTCACAATTAAGAGCTCAACTTTCATCTTCTGAGAGATTTTCATAGGCAATTAACATACAATGTTAGAAAGGGTGACCAGCATTGTGTTAAATACTCTGAGCTTCAAAAAAATTGTTAAATATAAATTTATTTTTAAGTGGATAAGGTGCAGGGATATGGCTGACAGTTTTAAGTGTAATTTGTAGTGCAGCAATCTGTTGCTTTGAAAATAATATTAAAGACATTTGACTTTTCTAATTGTAATGAGATTTTCAACTGATGTTTTGAATACCACAGTGGATTATTTCAGTCACTTGTTTTGGCATCTAATGTTTCCTCTGGCACAGGACTTGTATGGATCAATCAAACATTTATACAGTAATGGGGCAGCAATTTTGATTTTTGTGACTATCATCAGTTAAAGGACTTAGTATTTTCTACATTGCTTAAGTAATTCATGTATGTCAAGAAACAGAACCATTTCTCAATTCTAGCTTAACCTGATGTCTCTCTGTATTCCTTACAGATTCTCTTCTATTACCTTTATTACATGTTAGAAGAAAAGCATCTGACATTTTTAGGAGAAATAGCCCTAGCAGCAAGGTAAAGTTCAAGTCTAAACCAGAAAGTTTTCCTTGCCATAAGGCCTCTTTTCTTTTGTTTAGGCATCCCCATTTTCCCCAACATTTTAAAAGATTGTATGTATTTATGCTGGAATTTTCAAAGCCACCAAGAGGATTTGGATGCCAGACTGCAGCTCTTTTTTAACAAGATCTGAACATCCAAATCCATACACAGATTGAATATACATTAGGCTTTATATATGTGCTAGCATACAGCTACCAGAGCTAGCAGCTATGCAACACCCAAAAATATGGTCAATTTGATCCTGCAACACCTTAGTTATTCCAAACAGATCATCTAGAGGGAACTAGGCCACATACTACCATAGTGAGTTGGTTCTGTTGTGCTAGAAACTGAGAGCAAGAAGCTGCAAAGCTATTTCACTTGCAAAGTAAGCCAAATTCTAAATATAAACCTCCCACCACAGTATATTCAATTACAAGGTCACAACTGCCTTCTATTCCAATTAGCCTTTTTACTGGATTTTAGGGAACGCCACCCTCCATCCTCAGCCAATCAGTGCCAATTCTCTTAAGTGAGGATTCCTCTGTGTCCTTCACCCTCAGAGGGCCAGTTTTCAAGGACTGATGTAGTCAGCGCACATCAGGAGGAGACCTAATCCCAATGGCCCCGTATGACTACAATGGCCAACCAGATTGCTAATTTGACTCCATGAGCTGTAGAAGCATAAAGCCATATGGGCACAATCATCCGCCTGCTGCTAGCTGGTGTTCTAGTAATATTTTTTGTCAGGGCAGCATTTTTTGGCTTATAGGTCTCCTAAAGGAAAGAGTTAACCATTGTTCTTCAGGAAGCTACATGCCACTTAAAAAAAAAAGTGACATACAGCACAGAGAATTGATGCAACCAAGTATAAGTGATCGTAAGAATTGGCAGTGCAATAGACAGCAGCAAGGGTTCATTTTTATTGGAACTACTTTTATCTAAAACTTAGGAACAATACCTGTCTTCAGTTGAAGATAAAATACAAACTAAATATGAACTTGTGTAGGGAACTAGTGGGTTTAGTATCATTTTAGAAAAAAAATATATATTTATATATATATTTATAATCTGCAAATGATGATTCCCTAAAAATATGAAGGTTTTTCCTCTTTGCACAGGAATCCGCTTCAACATCAATTTAATGATTACTACTGGTAGATGGAATTTTGATATCCATTTGGTAGTGATTTACACCAGTGTTTTCAGGGCTGCCAACAAGCAAATCCAGAAGGCAGGCAGCCAAGATTCCAGAAGAGACAACTGTCTTTTATTTTATAGCTTATGCATTTTGAGCTTAATATGATTTTCCACTAACAAGTTCTGTACCTTCTCCAAAGTGCTAAAACTGGTGTGCAGAATTGCAAAGTAACACAGCCTCTTCAAGGCAAGCTAATATTAAACTCATGGTAAATTATAGAAGTTATACTGTTTACTCAGGGAAAAAAAAGAAACCAGTAAGGTTAAAAGAACCACACATGATTTATTGCAGACACTTGTTTCAATGGTCACACTTTTAAGCTTGACTATGTAAGAATCAATGATATATCAGCTAACTATTGTTTCCTGTTTGATACAGAATGTGCAAATACCTAAGAGAGAAGGAAAAGATCGCTGTAATGAGAGGAATACAGAGTGTGCATTGGTTACATCGTATGCTTGATAAACAGGATGCAAATCATATCAAATCTTTTCAGAAACGCATCAAAACCAAGCTGCATTTGAAGAAGCGAAAAGGGCACAAACAGGAACTGTTTTCTCACTTTTCAAGCAGAACTATAGGAGGTGGGCACATTAGCCTGGTGAGATCTGAGTCTTGTACTAAATAAGATGACTAAACGCTTTCTAATGGCGATAATACTATGCAAATAGTACTCCATTTGCAACAGCAGTATTATTGAAGAAAAAGCTATTCATCCATTAGTCTAGGCTCTATATACATAAAATGAGGTATTATCTACCACTTCATATCCATCAATGTGAAAGATCAAACACAGTTTTGATGTTTAAAGGATTTATCCTTCCATTGATCACCTAATAAAATGATGACACCTATCGGAAAGGTGACACCTATCAGGGCAGCATGTGCTCATTGCTCCTTGGAGCAATAACTACCACTTTTTTGTTATCAACTGAAACTAAAATTGGATGAACTAAGTTGTTGACAATATAGAAAAGGTAGTTCTGTGTGCTGTATTTCCCTCCTGAAACAATAACTGCACAGAATTGAACACCACAAAGAACATCTCCCATTCTATTAGAAATTATTTTACAAGTTAAGACACATAGGTCAAAACAGAACAGGCTGCATAATCTAAACAGGTAGAAAAAAATATTTACTCTGAAATAACAACCTTAAACTGATATTCTATGTTCAGATATGAGCGGGAAACATCTCCCCTTCTTTGCTTTTCTCTTCCTGGCACAGGCTTTTGCCTGACTGCAAAACTTACCATCTCATCTCCTTTCTTAGTAATCTTTGTCTATCCCAATGAATTCCCAAATTACGTCTCATTTTACAGTCCATGGAGCTACAAACGCCAGCTTTAAATAAGGACTCTTCCATAGCAGCATGTATCCTGTTGTATGATAGTACAGTGCAGTCGTAGCCTTAGAACAGGATCTCATTCAAAGACATCTTGACTGAGGCAACAACAAAAGCCACTGCGGACTTGATGCTGATCCCACAAGATTACTGATTCTAACTACACTATATGCTTTTCCTCCACCTGCTAGGACCTGTACAATATCTACCTCTGTAAATATCCAACTTGTAATAGATTCCCAGGCACCAATTAGACCCTTCCCTATGGCAGAGTTTTAATAAACATGATGCAAATAGACACTGCAGAGAAACCAGAGTTACTGTAGGTGTATTTTCTGTGTATTTTATTGATCTGATACAATATACAGGCATACACAGCAGTACAGGCATATGCATGTATCTGGATACACATACATACACAAAATGCCATATGTATGATACATACAACAAACAAGGCCAGATTATCTGGTCTTGCAGAGATATGCCCAGCACAGGATCAAGACCAGGGTGGAGGCATACAAGCCCTTCAGAACTGTGATACAGTCTGTTCTGTAACAGGACAGAAAGCCAATGGGTATCTACCTTAGATCTAGTAAGAGAGAAGATGATTTTTTTTTATCTTATCACTGGTTATTCTGTTTTTCAAGGGTGATCCATTATTATTCAGATAATCATGGCTTGCTGGCTTTACAACAGGAGATAAATAAAAGGTGCACAGAAACTGCTAAGTGGGATTCCACAGCACAAAGATGGGTAATAAAGCATGTCAGGGAGCCATGGCAGATGAAGAAACTGCACTGGGCCCAACAGGTTGTTGGGACCCAGAGGCTGAGATGTGGGAAGCCTGGGCAAACACTTGAGAAAGAGCTCAATAGGAATCCTTGCTTTATCCTCTGTCCATCCCCAATCCTGCCATACTTATACATCCTTCTAGTACCTTCTTCTAATACCACCACAGAAGCAGTAAGAACCCACCAACATGCTATTAAAGTTTGCCCACAGTAAAGAATTACTACCATTTATTTGTTATTGACATATTTTATGAGAAAAAACAGTAGAATTGGTCGAGTTGGTTATCAGGCACCTGGTTGTGTGATCTATATCGGAAACCACAGTTGCTGGGAGCTGAAAGAGGAGAAGTCTCATGGCCTCACAGTGTATTCTGGGAAGAACAAACTGGATAGTTACCAAGTTTGTGGCTATTTGATATTTTAATTTTCCCAGCTTGTGAAAACAGAAAGAATATCGGTGATATAGCTCTGACAGGCATATTTTGCTATTTAAAAAATAACAGAATACATTTTAAGCCTTATTTTTTATCATAAACTACTGTCAGTTAATAACCTAGACTTGAATTTCTTCCTCTGTGGCAAGTTCATGGCTTGGATCAATAAGACATGTTCCTATCATTTTCCCATCAGACATTACTGGAGAAGCAGTAGGTATCTGGACGGTAAGTAAAGAGAGAGAAGGAGAAAAACTGGGGGTCATGGTTGGTGAAGGGTATCTGAGATTATGGATAATAGGAGAACGAGGGTTTTTTTTAAATGCTTGCCCTGATGTTATATTGGGCATTTGTGGTGGCACTGTCCTTATGCCAGGCTGAGCGACTGATGTTATCAAGGGAGGAGGGAAAACAAGAGATTTCCTCTCCTTAGGGAGGCTATGAATGTGTATGCTTTCATCTTTCAGCTTTGCAATATCATTAAACACCGAGGCAAGAGATTGAAATCTGGGTTCCCAGCTGAGCACATAATCCCAGTTATATCCACCTCCAAGATCCCCATCAGAGGTGCCAAGAGTTGCAAGCGAATCACACCCAGAGTCCTGCCTATCTGACACCAAGATGTATTCTCTTGTGAGGTCTGTCATTATGTCTTCCTCTTTTATTCCAGTTTTCTTTAGTGCTTGAGACAACATTTTATGTGAGTAGGCTGTGTCACAGGCTTCTCTGCCTTCTCCTTTAATGGCCTGTATGTTCTCCATGCTTTGCATGGTAGTCGCAACATCTGTTTCTCCAGACTGACAAGAGAGCTGATCAGACTCTCTTGGGATCCCCGAATCTGGCATCCGTGAGCCACACTCACTCAGCACTGAGCCAGCACTCTTTCTGCAAGGATGCTCATTGATCCTTTTGATTTCCTCATCCTCTGCAGTTTCTCCTTCAGCAGAAGTGTGGCCACTGGCATCTGAATGCCTGCAGGGGACACCATCATCCTTCCCCTCTCGGATTCCTGCTAGGCTCAGCCATTCTGCAATGGCACCCATGGGAAGCATACTGCATTCAGTACTTTGGATTTTCTGGCAGTCCTTATCGTTGCTGGATGAATTCACATCGGTAGCTGAGGAGGATACTGTTTCCTTTTTCACACAAGAGTTCATCAGATCTTTCCTCTTATGGGTCAGAATAAGTGCAATAAGACTGACTACAAGCAGTAGGAACACCAGCAAGGAGAATGAAATGCTAATGGTCAAGCTGTATGCTGATGCTATGGGATAACTCTCTGGAGAATTGGAAACATTTACCAGAACAGTGCATACTGTGAACTTTGACTCAATTTTGGGGCTATGAGCTCTTATCAACAATTCCAGAGTGTCATCATTCCTTTTGCTGCCATTTTTCATTCTGTGTACAGTCTGAGTCAAATAAATATTACCAGTGGTTTGATTCACAGAAAAGAATGGAGAAGTTTTTATCAGGGAGTAATGAACAACTCCATCCAGTCCACCATCGCTGTCTGATGCTGCCACTCTGCCAAGCAACTGTCCCACTTCATTCTTCTCAGGAAGATTAAAGAAATACTTATCTTGTGTAAAGACTGGGTCAAATTCATCTCTCCCCTCAATATCTACCTGAACTGTAATGGTAGCCAGTGAGTCACCTTTGTCTTTTGCTTGGATTATGAGACAGTACCTATTCTGACTTTCATAGTCAAACATTTGCTTTGTATGAATATCTCCTGTCAAAGGATCTATGAAGAACATGTCATGGTCTCTAGGAGCTTCACGATGAGCCAAACACGAAGACTGGATGGAGTAGGTAAGGTGTCCATAGGAGCCTTTATCAAAATCCAGTGCATTAACAGAGCACACAAAAGAAAAGGTAGGGAGATTTTCACTGACAATGCAGCTCAGGCTGGGAAACAGAAACAGGGGGGCATAATCATTGTCATCTAGGATGTTAATAGTAACAACAGAAAAAGCCACATTTTTTACATCAGTTCCTCCATCTGTGGCTTGGATGACCAAAGTGTATTTCATGGTATCCTCATAATCCAGCGTTTTCATCAAATCCACTGATCCTGTTTTCCCATCCAAGTGAAAATGTCCTCTGTCATTTCCAGAGATGATAGCATAGGTGATCTCTGCATTAGTGCCTGCATCACGGTCACTTGCTGAAACTTCAGTGATGTGGCTACCAACAGGGATGCTTTCTTTGATGTGAATATGGTACTCTGGGCTGCTAAATACTGGAGGATTATCATTAACATCCAGCACAGTTATTAACACAGTAGCAGTTGAATTCAAGGAAGGTGTTCCACGATCAGAAGCAAGTAGAACCAAACAGTGAGAAGAAGCCAATTCCTTGTCGAGAACATTGCTCAAAACAAGACTGCCAACAAGTTTGTAAGATGTTTCTGACTCCATGACACCAGTTTCCACAGAGAATAAATTCTCAGCATTGCCATCAATAATAGAGTATTCAATATATGTGTTTTCACGTGTCAAATCGTAGTCGATGGCTGAAAACGTGAGGATGCTTTCTCCAAGCGAGGCATCCTCACTCACACTAAGATTGTACAGAATCCTTGTGAACTGAGGGGCATAGTTATTTACATCTTCTACATGCACCTCTATGGAGGTAACTGCACTTAGAGTGGGACTGCCACCATCCATGGCTTCTATCAGGAGCTGAATAATGGAAATCTTTTCCAGCTGTGTCACTGGTCCTGTAGTAAACACTGAACCTGAAAATAAAACAGAATTAATGAAAGCCCACACTTCACACTCACTAAGACAAGTAAATGTCATTCCAAAAGTTGAATCTAATGACTCAACTGTAATGGTTGCACACCCCAAAGTAACTTGCACATCAAGAGAGTAGTAGGTCAACGACTCAATGTTTCGATGGAGATCAGTGATGACTGGTGTTCCTTGGGGGTCTGCATTTGGACCATCACTCTTCAATATCTTCATCAATGACACAGCGGGATCAAGTGCACCCTCAGCAAGTTTGTAGATGACACCAAGCTAAGTGGTACAGCTGACACACCAGAGGGACAGGATGCCATCCAGAGGGACCTGGACAAGCTTGAGAACTGGGCCTATGTGAACTTCATGAGGTTCAACAAGGCCAAGTGCAGGGTCCTGCACCTGGGTCAAGGCAACCAACCAGTATCAATACAGGCTGAGGAGTGAAGGGATTGAGAGCAGCCCTGCAGAGAAGGACTTGGGGATAATGGCAGATGAAAAGCTGGATACGAGCTGGCAATGTGCATTCAAAACCCAGAAAGCCAACCACATCCTGGACTGCATCAAAAGAAGCATGATCAGCAGGTCAAGGGAGGTGATTCTCCCCTTCTATACTACTCTCACAGACCCCACTTAAAGCACTGTGTCCAGCTCCGGGGTCCTTAGCACGGGAAAGACATGGACCTGCTAGAGCAGATTCAGAGGAGGGCCACAAAGATGACCAGAGGACTGGAGCACCTCTCCTATGAGAACAGGCTGAGAATTGGGGTCCTTCAGCCTGGAGAAAAGAAGGTTTCAGGGAGACCTTTAAGTACTGCCTTTCAGTACTTAAAGGGGACTTAAAAGGAAGATGGGGACAGACTTTTTAGTAAAGCCTGTTTCAATATAGCAAAGTGTCATGGTTCTAATTGAAAAGAGGGTAGATTTAGACTAGATACAAGGATGGAATTTTTTACAATGAGGGTGGTGAAACACTGGAACAGGTTGCCAAGAGAGATGGTAGATGCTCCATCACTGGAAACATTCAGTCAGGTTGGACAGGGCTCTGAGTGACCTGATCTATTGCAGGGGGGTTGGACTAGAGGACCTTTAGAAGTCCCTTAAAATCCAACTATTCTACGATCCTAAGAAATCATAGCTTGGCTTCACAGCACTAAGAATTCACAGTGCTGTGAAGCCAAGGCCTACCCATGATGATGCAGTATTTACATTTAGACCATCATAACCTTCTCTTCTTAGCAACAGGCCAAACACGCAAACAGCATAAAATTAAAGGCAAAACAAAACTAAGGAAAAATAGGCTCCTTATGAGAGGTGGCTATGCTGTGTGAGTTCGTTACTGAAGGTCACTAGTTCTCCTGTTTTGCTTGCAACCCAGTAACAGCATTATGGCCTGTTTTGTTATTTAGATAGGTTTGCCAGTAAGTTATGTAAACACCTTTAATTCAAATTGCTCATCTAAACATGAGGATTAGACTGTTCTTTTAAAGGTCCCTTCCAATCTATTCCATTCAATGACTCTATGTTCATAAACGATCTACTTCTACTTCATTCTTCACAGTATACAGCTAAGCACCACAGAGACAACGCTGTGACAACTTTCTGTCACAGCTGAAAACAGCGAAACATAAAGACAGGTTGGTGAACACAGAGTAACAAATAGGTAAATCCCCCCCCAGCTTTAACTGGGTGTGACTTCTGCATGTTTGGTGTTTGTAGCTACCATCACCCAACAAAGATTGCATTTATAAATTGACCTCATGTGAACACCTGGGAATGGCAAATATGCAGTAAGAACTTGCTCAGTGAACAAGTTACACATAATTTTTGTAGTATCTAGTAATCTCTGAAGCTGATAGTCCCCAAAATCTTATGTACGTGTCCATGCAAAGAAAGAGACACACAGAGTTTTCTACCTGCCAGAGTGTTACATTAGGCCAGAAAATTTAAATCAGTGAACCTCTTAACTATTGAAGAAAATTATGTACTTTGGAGAGCATTCTCAATCTAGAAAACTTTTACATTCTATTTAGAATTGCAGGATAGCATATGCTCTCTAAAGAAGAAATCCTAAAAACATACTGCCCAAGCTGTAGAGAAGCAACATTATGAGAGATTCAACATATACTGAAAAATAATATGTATGAACTTAAATTGAATGAAATGTAATACATGAGCTGAAGTGGTATGAATCAATGCAAAACGTACAGCAACTTGTTTATCAAATCACATCAGAGATATGTTGTGACTAGCTGCCTCGTGCATGGTTCAGGGACAAACTTATAACTCCAGTCTTTGATCTGATCACTTCTTCAGCAGTAATGGCAGATTTAACCAAAACATGTGGTGGACTTTGGACACCAAAGACTTTCAGAACTCAAGTGATCACCAGCAACAGGCGAGGAAGTGCAATAGCACTCTTCAATATCCACTGAAAGAGTTAAAATAATAAACCACGCTTACAGACTCACCATTCTCGTGATCAATGGAAAATCCCTCAGAGGAAGAGAGGATTTTGTAGGAAATCATTCCATTATGGTTCGAATCCCTATCCACAGCAGAGACTGTCAGAACAGTGGCATCCATAGAAATGAGCTCTGGCAAGCTCACCTGACATATAAAGAAAAATTACAGTTTTGACAGAGCTTAATAAAAAGATTTTGAACACAAAAATTACATTTTCCTTCATTTGATCTTATAAGAGAAAATAAAAAAAAAAAGGAAACATAGTTATCAGCTTGGGAAAAAGTTTCACCTAGCTGTTTTCTTCTGGAACAAAATGATCAAGAGTTGAGATATTGCAAATGATGCATACAGTAGAGCCCAAACTTATAGTAAACTTTAAGCAGTAGTAAAATCTATCTAGCTCCAGTTCATTATGACAATGAGTTTAGTGAATCACTGAATTTCTTTTTTCAATAATACACTGAATGGATGGTGAATGAAGTTGAACGAATGGAAGGAATACCTACAATGGACAGCAACTAAAATAAGTTGCTGTCACTAAAATACAGCAACTAAAATACAGTCTGCAGTCACCAGCTGGAGTATATGGTTGACCATATATTAAAAAAAAACAACACACACACCCTGAAACTTCCAGCATCAGAGCACTTAATCATGATTGGATTATTCCTAGAATTTAGTTATTAAAAACGCTCCATTTTTTCATCATATAAGTTAGGAAACCAAGGAAGTCCTTTCCCTTCTTAAGCACTTCAATTATGTGAAGTCCAGATACAGTATTTTTGCGACCAAAGTTTCCTTCCACTTTATAAATCTAACTCCAAACGAACAGTAGGGTAGAGCAGCTACCTTTGACATGATTTCAAGTGCTAGTTTAAATCATTTTAACAGAGTGATTACATGTATATAATACCCATATATATGTATATATATGAAACTATGAAAAGTTTAAATATGAAAACTTTTGAAAGGACAATAAAAGGGTAAAAATTACAGGATGATGAATAGGGAATTACACATATCATCAACCAAAGAGAAACAGTGTATCTTATTGTCTAAGCAACAAATCAAAACATCAGGATTGTAGAGAGAAAAGCTCAGCTGTTTATGTTGGCATAGTCAATACAGCTACACTGTTTTGCATCAGTCAATAATCCTGCCTTTAATATCTGCTCTGATCTATCAAAAAATCCCTAGCACTTGCACAAGCAAGTACGTGCCTAAACTGTTGTCCAAAACCAGACACATATGAGGGTTAAGGAAAACTTAAGGCAAGGTCTAAAAATCCCTTGAGCATTATTATATGAGTCCGAGTCCTTTTTTTTTTTCTTGCAGAATTTAGACTTATGAGTTTAAGTGGACAATTTACACAAATACTGACAACTCAAGCACCTGAAAGTTTCACAAGTACCTACAGTCTCTCCCATAGTTATCCAAGTGACTAAACTGCTGTGCCTGCACATGCTCAGAGGCTGAAATTTTTTGACTAAGCCAAATATTTAGACTTATTTCTTGACTAAATATGTCTGAGATTTATAAATGAAGCATTATTAAATCCAAGTCTTCTGTGGTGCCTCATATTTTTGGCTCTGAGCACATCTACCACACACGAAAACCACGAAGTCAAGCAAACAGCTCTGTTCACAGGACTGCAGAATGGCTGGGGCTTGCAGGCACCTCTGTCCAGAACTTGTTCAGAGCATGGTGCCTATAACTCTGTATAGTTGAATTTTGAGTATCTCTGGGGATGGAGACTACACAACCTCTTTGGGCCACCTGTGTCAGTACTCAGTCACTGTTAGAGTTTAAAAAAAAGAAAAGTTTTCCTAATGTTTAAACAGAACTGCCTGTATTTCAGTTTGCACCCACTGCATCTTGACCTGTCACTGGACACCACAGAGGAGAGTCTGACTCTGTCTTTTTTACTCCCCCCTCTAGTATTCACACACATTGGTAAGATCCTCCCTGAGCCTTCTCTTTTCCAGGCTGAAGGATCCATGTTCTAGGGTCTCTTGGGCCCCAGCCCAAGCCGCACAGCCTAGCCCCACACAAACAAGACCAAAGGAACACCTCCTCTGGCAGCCTCACCTTTCCTGTGACAGCCTTACTGCAGTCCAACTTCACCTGGACCTCCAGGCTTTGTCCCTCTCCCATCCGTAACCTTAACTCCAAGCCATTACATGTGCTCAGCCTTAGCCCAAGCCCCACAGCCTTAGGGCGGATAAAGTCAGGACAAAACCCTTTTAGCAGCCTACCCTTGGGAGCCTTGAATCATATTGTGCTTGCTTCAGTAACCTATATACCAGAACTGAACAATACAGAGATTAGCATGGTCTCTATGCTAGAATGACATGCAAATTCATGAAGTGTTACATGTTAGCTTAGGGATCTGCGTGTGCTGGCTGACAACAGGCTCAGTAAGAGTCAGCAATGTGCCCTAGCAGCCAAGAATGAAAACTGCATCCTGGGTGCATCAAACACAGCATAAGCCAAAGGAGGTGATTATCTTGCTGTATTTAGTGTTGGTGCAACCTCTCCTCAAATACTGTGTGCAGTTTCGGGGCCCACAATTTAAGAAGCATGTTCAGGTCCTTGAATGCATCCAGAAGAGTTGGATGCTGGTGAAAGGGCTGGAAGGAATGTCCTATGAGGAGCAGCTATGGACTTTGAGCTTGTCTAGTTTGGAGAAAAGAAGCCTGAGAGAGGCAACCTCATTGCTTTCTACAGTTTTCTGAAGCAGGGAAGGGGAGAGGGAGGTGCTGATCCCTTCTACCTGGTAGTGACAGGATTAGTGGGAATGGTTCAAAGCTGGGCCAGGTGAGGTTTAGACTGGACATTAGGAAGCATTTCTTTAGGCTAGTCAAACACTGGAACAGGCTTCCTAGAGAGGTGTTCAATGCCCCAAGCTTTTCAATGTATAAGAGGCATTTGGACAATGCCCTTAACAACATGCTTTAACTTTTGATCAGCCCTGAATTTGTCAGGCAGTTGGACAAGAAGATCATTGTAACTGAAAGAGTCTATTCTATAACATCTATGTTTCAATTCATTAAATCCTTTTAGTTGTCCCTAGTTGGCCTACAGTCATCCCATAGTTGTCCAAACACCTTTGTTTCAAAACACCGTTGGACAACTTGACTTCTACAACAGTCTAGCAGTTCAAATGCTTGTCCAGAAGTCCAGAAGCTGAGCTCTGTCCCCTCAGTCCTTCACTCTCTAGAAAAGTGCCATTGCTATACTGCAGGCTTACACATTAGAAACTATATATGCATAATCACAGTGACACAAGCTACACCTCTTGTGAAATTGTGTAACTTAAAATGAAGAAATTCATGCCATAGTAACAGAACCAGAATAAATGTACCAACTTGTTTACCATTCTCTCAAAGGAAGGAAGTTTTGGACATTGAATCCGGCTCCCCAAACTGGTTTGGATTATATCTGGTAACTCCTAGTGATGAATGTATGGTGTGTGGAGTACAGCTAGCATTCACACCACTTTCCTTCTGAAGTCAGAAGCCACAAATGTGAAAACTGAATAATTGCCTCAGTCCTTTTAGCAGAATTTCTAGGAAGGGGGTGGGGTTTCCCAGAAAAGTTCTCTGTTCTGCTTCTGATCAGTAATAGTTTGCAGAGACCTTCCTTCTCAGTGCTCAAATGGATTTTTAAGACAAATATAAACATGTACTCCTACTATTTATTCTCATATTCGGAAAGACATCACATGTTTGTTGTACATTTGCCACGCTCCTACCTGATATGAATCCTGAGTAAACACGGGTGGGTTATCATTGACGTCCAAAACAAGGATGGTAAGTTCTGCTTCTGTTTGGTGTACAGAATCTGAAACTGTAATTCTCAGCTTATACACAGCAGTTTCTTCAAAATCTAATGGTTCCACCACCGTGACTACACCAGTGTATTGATCGATGGCAAATTTCATTCCAGGACTATCACCATAAATAAAACCAAACTGAAGTGCTGGCCTGGCGTCTGCATCACTTGCTGACACCTGAGTCACTATAAAACCAGGCAGGGCATCTGAAACAATAATTTTCATAATAAGTCACAGCTAAAAGATGATGTTAAAATTACTAAAGATTTTGCCAATTTTGTAATATTGAATCTTAGATATATGTAATCTTTCTGTATTAGCTTTTGGCATATTTTGACTTTGTGTTTCAGAATCAGATCAGTACACAGAAATGCTACAGAAACAGTAGCGCATTTCTTCAAATGCATCTGCACTATCTCAATTTTAATTTGGGTTTTCTTTCATCTTTCCCAGATCCAGTGTAGCCATAATTTTTTCTTCACCAGCAACAGGAACTTCCATAGTTTTCCACAAGCATTTAGGTGACATGAATTTATTTAACAGTGGCACAAACTTCCACAAGAATATTTAAATGAGGCATCAGAGTCCCCTGGTCTGTGTAGAACCAGCAAATGCAATTCCGAAGCCTCTTCGAAGGAGGAGAAGGCCACTAGAGAGAAATGAGACCTCTATCATGACCTACTTGCACAAAAATCTTAAGTGCTCAAGCTACAGTCCTATGAGACCGAGAAACTGGGTACAGAAAGCTTTTGTCATGTGCCAAATTGACAGTACAAGGGATTGCAAATGGAACCTATTAGCAATCATCTAAAAAAGCCTGGAGCTAACAGAAACAAAATAATTTCTCATTTGCATGCCTGGGGCATTAAGCCTCAAAAACAAGACCAGGCTGGATAGGGCTTTGACCAACCTGGTCTAGTGGGAGGTGTCACTGCCCATGGCAGGTGGGTTGGAACTATATGATCTTTAAGGTCCCTTCCAACACAAGCCATTCTACGATTCTATGAAAAATGTTGTGCAAGTGCTCTTAAACAGAATACGAAATACCTAAATAAGTAGCCAGTAGTTTACAGCTGCTGTGCATCTATGACTGCCATACTTGTTATAATCAGTAGGAATTAAGACTACAAAAGGATAAAAAATATCACTAGAAAGACAGCCTTGATATCTTTTGCTAACAGGAGTATGGGAATTTCAGCACCTAAATCTTAATAAATTTTCTGCTGTGTATATTAGTGTATCACATGTATGATGTCTGTATTTGAAAATACTGGGCTTAAGACTCAAGGTCTGCAAATGTTGAGCTAATGTCACCAGATGTATGCTGGGTGAGAATTCAGGAGGTCCTGGCTCCTCCTGATCAAGCTATACAGCATTTTAAAGCTTCATTCATATTTACAGAAATTATTTCTTTCATCACAGTGAAATTCAAAATGTCTCATTTCTAGCGATGCTGGTTTTAAAACCAAGTATTTTTATTGGAGAAAAGCAGAAATTGAAGACATCTGAAGAAGATGACACTGGAGTCCAAAACGAACAGATTGCAGATGTATTTCTGCAGTTTGTTTTCTTCTTTCTGAATTGCCTATGGTTTTGTTCCAAACTATTCTTAAACATGTCTAAAGATTAAGAATAATGCCTCTGAGAACAAAAGCAGATCACAGTCTACTTTGATATTTCAGTATTAATACAATCCATTATCCTTTTTACTATAGTTGCTTGGTTACACAAATCACCAAGAGCACTGTTGTTGTCTGACAAATCCCAATCTTAAACCTTAGCTGTAGTATGACACTTACTTTCTGGGACCTCCACTTCACCTAGTGGTTGGACAACTGGAGCATTGTCATTAACATCTAACACCTGTATCCTTACAATACTCGTTGCAGAAAGTTTGGGGTTTCCCTTATCAGCAGCTTGTACAACCAATCTACAATTAAAGGAAGCAGAAATTGTTACTAACATCTCAGAAATCACAGAATTATACCCCAATGGAAAAGAAAAGTTACGAGCAAAAAGATTAGTCTGCTCCACATTGCAACTCTTAAGTTCCATCTTTTCTTTCTGTAAGGGTGACTGTCTAGAGTTTAATTTTTTGTGTCTTGCAGTAAAAATGTCCCAGAGATTCTAGATACGGAAAAAAATAACAAAATCATACAAAGAAAAGGAAATATTAATCTGCATTCATTTCACCCAATTTCTTTCCAAATATAAGCGGTTAAACAAGCTCTTCCAAGTAAGACACGTTTCTCCAGCTCGTAATTCAGAGCAGGAATTAAAACTTCAGCACTAAATTGTCCTTTGGAGGAACCTGACTCTCCTCATTCTTTATAAAAAGACAACAGGAATATGAAAATTGGGTAATATGAAAATATCCCAAGTAATATTCAACCAAAGTGTCTGCCGGCATTTGCAGAATTGTGAGCAGAATATATGTATCATTTGACAATTGCAAAGTTCCCACTGATTTTAGCGGGACCAGAGTCTCACTATTGGAATAGTACGCTGCCATCTTACACCTGCATAAGGGTGGCTAGTAGATTCTGTTAACAACCTTTTGATTTCCACAAACACTGGAGCAAAGAAAACAGTAAGCAACAATCTGATAAATAAGGATAAAAGGATGTTTACTCTCTGTGGGAACTAGCTTCCTAACAACAAAGAGCAAACATAAACGGGAAGCCAAGATATTTTGGAAGACTTTACCCCTCCCCACTACTAAAATCTAACCAGAAGGGAATTCAAAATTGTATCTAACTCAACAGGTGCTCTGAAAAAAGGAACAGACAAAACATCTGGCTATGTGAAAGGATATAAAGTCAGAGTCCGGCATCTCAATTAAAGGCTTTGTGTACTAACAACTGTTTGGATGTCGCACCATATTTTCTGGGTCTCCCTGCAGATCTTTGGAATGCTTTATTTCTCCCATTTTCTAAGTCACAGTTTCTTTTTAAAGTGTCAAATAGATACTGCTTCTGTGTTCACATGACAGTATGGAATACCAAATCTCTAAACTCAAGTCCTGGATTGCAGCACTTCTGCTCCTGAACCACAGCAGTTCTACTCTGTGTGTCCTTGTGGTTTCTGTTGCCAACAGAACACATACCTTGAATTGCAGGCTAGTATTCAATCAGTGACCATATATAATTCCATATAGAAAGCATATATTTTTTTAGAGTGAATATTGGTAAGGTATACACATGGAAATATTTTCCTAAAAATAAACACTTTCTAAGGTTTCAGGAAAAAGCTCTCATAGAAACATTTCAACCCAGGCATTAAAATTAAGGTTCTGTCAACACTTTCATTATAACTCCTATTATAAGGGACTTAGAACTTCTGGGGATGAAAATGTTCAATTTAGATAAAATAAACAACTCCTTGCAAATTTGAAAGAACCAGTGGTAACATTTTGAAATTAAACAGAAAAACAGTTTTGCAAGCCTCTTTTGCTATTCACTTCTCACCTAACAATGTACAGATTAAAGCATATTAATAAAGAGAAAGAATATAAAGCTTCAGATTCCTCAAACAAACGGTCCATTTAAAAGGTTAGAATTCCTATATAAACACAGAAATAAATCAGGCTCCCAGTTAAAGACAGATATAAGAATTATTACGTTTACGTGTTCAATGCTTCCTTCCTTTGAAGGATTTATTCTAGGCATACTTTTAAAGCACTAGTTACAAATAAAATACATTATGATATTTAAATGTCTGAAAATCAGAACTGATGTTTTTGATTCAGTGAAAAACCGAAAAATAAAATCCAAATGAAGTGTTCTGTATATTAAGTTAGAACAAAGTATTTCCTTTAGGACACTATTATCAAATTACACTGATATTTACAAAAAAAAATCATATTCTGTTGATCTTTTTGATGTGGTTCTTTAAGACTTGTTCTGGTTCATAAGAATTCTGATTGGTTGTTTAAAACTTTGAGGCCCCAGAGGATAAGAAAACTTGCAAATACTGTAGCTGATGTCACAACCATATGGGGAGGGGAACAAAAAAGGCAATTTCTATGACACACACAGAAATCTACTTTTTGCACAGACTGCAAGACATAAAAAGAGAGTATTAATTAATCTGCATATTCATATTTTCTCTTCAAAGCATGATTTATTTGCTTTCTAATTCCAACTATGGCATGACCTGTAAAGAAAAACTGGTATGTCCACTTGATCATATTTACTCACAGTTTCTTGGAAAACAAGAAAAAATTAATACTTTGTACAAGACATCTTATAGATGGAAACAGTTTACAGAAGCATCTTTATCAGATTATTGAGAAGAAAATTTGGACTATATCCTAATTAAAGAACAGAACATGTCCCTGTTTCTTGGATTTGGTTTGAGTGCTTTATCTATGTCTTTAAATATTTATAAAAACTGGTTCCAGAGAGGGAATGGCTGTACCGTTCTTAATAAACTAAAATTCAGGAACCGTCAATCATTCCTACAGCGAATCATCACATTTATATCAGTAAGAGTCACCATCAATTAAACAAGACTATATTTCTCCCCCTGAATTTTAGAAGTGTGTAAGAATCCATGGTACAAATGGGAATCTTTAGTGCTGTTTTCAGTGCTGCACCCAGGCTCTGTGGATAACAAATATCAACAGAAAAGTATAAAATACATAAGAAGAGCAATCTCAAGTTAGAGTCAAAAAAAAGAAGAAAACCTTTTTATAATAACCTTGCATACAAACCTGTAAGATGAAGTGTTTTCATGATCTAGGACTGTATTAGTTGCTAAAATCCCTCGTGCTGAATCAATTAGAAATGTTGCATTTTCATTACCAGATAAAATTGAGTATTCAGTTTCTCCATTCAGCCCACTGTCAAGGTCAGTTGCAAATACCTGTTTGGGAGCAAAAATGAGGCTTAATTCAAAATGGCAGAATAAGATTTCAGAAAGAAAATCCTTATACTACAGTTTCTGGTTACTTTCCTTTCAGCTGCACAGATGCACAGATTAAGCAAATAATCACATTGGTCCCAAACATGTCACGTGAGGCCACCAAATCAGCTCATGAATTGCCATAGGATGCACATGAATCCTTTCCCTGAGTAATTTAGAATCCGGCTACATAAAGCACCAGGGCTGAATGTAATCATCATTGCTTATATTACTATATGGTTTGTGTTAGAATACTGTCTCTATTTAGTGCATAAAAACGTACTTTCTCAGGGGTCTGGGACGGATCCTAAAAGTATTACTGCTATACAAATAGATAAAGGATAACATAATAAAATTATTATGTTTTCAGAGCTTTCATAGAGTAATTAATTAATTACTTTTTAAAATATGATCCAGAAAATATAAAACTGGCAGAGGCAAGCTATAAAACCAACAGAACAAATACCATGCAACGGCAGTGAACAGGTTTCTCAAAGACTCCTCTGACTCTGAAGAATTATCTTTGTATTTTTCTGGTTGCTGCACAAGCATTATAATGAGTACAGGATCAGGACCATAGCAGAGGCAACCAGTCAGACTGAATAAAGGAAACATAATAGAATGTACTCTGTCATAAAATTTTGACTACACATCTGGGTTGACTGCCTTTTGATTTTTCTTCATTCCTGGACATATGTTTCTCTAAATACAATGTCCATCAGTTTCTAATCACTTTGCCCTGGAGGCATTTGTAGCTTTCCATTTATTTATTCTCTAGAGGAGGAATATCTTTAGTACCTGACATGACCCTCACTGTGACCTGACTTGCAATGTAAGAACATGTACTGAGGAAATTATGCGTTCTTCTGGCCCAACTGATGTCTTCTTTTGCTCTAACACGGGCAGCTGGAAACACTTTTGGAGAATGGATCCATTCAGAGGAAGAAGTGTTTGCACATTTAAATTGAGACAAGCTGCTCTTTAGACATCAGATTTTAAATTGAACACTTGGGTTTGACTCTACTAGTCTGATGAGTTGAAACTATTCTTTTTATTGCTATAGCCCTTTCAGTAGATGCATCAATGCAAGACTCAGCCTATATTGTAACCAGAACCACAGCTTTACATGGTGTTTTTCAAATACTTGAAGAAAGAAACAGAAAATTAAAAAAAAAAATAAAAAATTGAAGTCCAGATGCACAACTATTAAGAAGACAGAGAATTCTCTTTTGACTTCACAAGATCTGAAATGTGGTCTAGAAAAAAAATTACTGAATAATTTAAATATCTAAGCACAACAGTAGCAACATCAAGAACCCCACTCTCAATTTTTAAGTTACGTAGGTCCAGAAAAGACCTGACAGGACTGTAGTTAGGAATGGATCAACCAAATGCCTTTTTATCTACAGCACTAAGTTTTGGAAGATATAATTCCACTTACCTGTAAAATGTCTGTTTTAGGACTTTGGCCTTCCCATACTGATACTTTGTAATAGCTTTGCTCAAATTTAGGTACATTGTCATTTACATCTTGAATCAAAACTGTCACTCCACAGAGTGCTGAATTCACGCTATTTTCAGCCAAAATTGAAAGATGTATCTTATTCTTAACTTCATAATCAAGAGACTTTGGGTTTTTTACTGTGATTTCACCTGGTTTATTAAAATAAAAATAAATTAAAAAAAATTATTCAATATGGGGCTTATGTAGTCAGGAGAAAACACCCACAAATGCAGTCATGAAATCCTTAATGTTTGTGGTCTCCTTCACTGAACACATGACAGAATTTCAGCAAGCTTCCCACCATGTCCTTCCTCTACCTAACATCACCCCCTGCACGATAGTTATTGTACAAATGCAGACAGCTGGGTTTTCACTGACCAACCACTATGCTGGCAATGTCCTAAAACAGAGCAGATCTACTCATAGAGGGATAGAAAGGAAGAAACTGGCTGTGTGCTGTGTGCTGCTTGACATGTGACACCTCTGTCTGTGGAGACTCTTGGCCCTCACCTGAGAGCTACATCCAGTTCTGCATCTGTACCCAAATCAGGCAATGGCTGTACCAATTTCTGTATCTGACTGACACACAGATAAAATGCTGACAGAATTCGGATGCAGTGAGTACACCCCACCTCTCCTGAATTGTTATTCTATCAAAAAGAATCAGTGAAAATTATTGGGCCTACAAGCATAACTAGACATAGAATCATGGAATGGTCTCAACGTTCAACCTGAAATGTGCTTGGAAATACATGGTCATTGTTTCAATGTTGTAGGTAATATAGTAATAGACTCACAATTCTTCATTACATCTAAACATCAAACATAGTTCATTTGCATGTTAATTTCATTAGAATTCAAATTCAGATTTGTATGGATTTTTCATTAATGATGATGGGAACACTGAATATCCCAAACCTGTGATAGCATAAGAACTTATCTACTGTGTTTCTCCAAGCTAGTGCTTGTTAGTTTTTATTTTCTAAGACAAGCAGCAATAATTGGTTACTGTTTACGGATCTGGCCAGTGTTCATGAATTCCACCTTGAGCATAAAGATTTCAAAACTGGCAGGTGGCCTCTCTTCAGCTTAAAAATTATCATGTTTTCTATGCAGAAAAAACAAAATAGTGACAGAAGGAATACACTTCAGGATGAGAGAGAGTAACTGAAAGATTCTAGTAGAGAGTGGATATAAATAAATAATTAAGTTTGAGGTACAGTACCCAGAATGAAATAGTGAAAGAACCATAGTTGCTCATTCTAGAGAAGGGCACAGGAAGAAGAACTAGGGTAACAGTCTTCAAATACATAAAGAATAGCTCTTTTTCACCTTTGTCTTATATCTATTGTTACTAGGTTAAGAAGTAATAATTTTAAATAATTTCAACACACATTCAAATAAATATGAATAAAAACTTTCCAACTGCTAAGACAGATTATTAAGATCATTTGCAGAATCACTATCACTGGAGGTTTTTAAGAACATGACAGACAAATTTCTGCCTATTTAGGCACAGCTGATTCCCTTTCTCTGTCAGACATCAGATAAATTCATGTCCTTGGGTCACTTCCTACATACTTTAAAAGATTCTATAATATATTAAATTCCATAGAATAAGAGAAAGTCTTCTCCAAAATGAAGCTAATTGATATCAGTGCTTGAAAAGACAAATAGAGCACACCTTTGGCTGTTTAGAATACATAAGATAAAAAGAGCATCAATACAGCTCAAAATACTTCTGCTGTAAAAACAATGGGTAGAGAGTTACTGGTTTCAAAATGAATGCTGAGGTAAGAACTGCTCTTAAAGGGTCCTGAAAGGCTACACTTCAATTAATGTTTTCTAAGAAACAGAAGACAGGTTTCAGAAGAAAGGAAACAGAAGTCACCACAATGGCTCAAGTATCTCAAAAGAAGACTTTATATGTCCACTGCTATACAAATTCCATGTTCATTTGTGAAGAGAGTGCTTATGAGACTCTTAAAAAAATCATGTAACCATTTTTCAGACTGGCTTGACAAAAAAACCAAAACAAAACAAGTTTCATTTGATTGTTTTCTGGAGGTGATATCACACAAGATTTACTTTCTTAGTGATAAACTTTCTAGCTCTAAGATGTTCTTTAAGATCAATATTTCTTGCTTTATTTCAGTGAAATAAGGACTTGGAAATCAAGTTTATGCACTTTAAGTGTCCCTCATCTAAAAAAAGCAAAATTATTTTAACTGTCCATCAGCATCAAACATGGTAACTTTAAAGGACTATACTGCTTGATGCCTGGAGACATCAGAATAATCAGCTACTAAAGCCTCCAGGAATTCAGGGAGAAAGGCATTTGTTAAGCGTACAACCTACTTAGACTGTTTCTGAGGAAAACTGCTGACAGCATCTATGCCATCCCAGAAGGACTCCACCTATTCAGAAAGCAAACTCTTTTGTTGCAGATATTTAGGAGCTGAGAGGTAACCAGATAACCTATGCTTTCTTACAAGCTTTACATGAGAGCACATAAATGCACAAGGGGAACGTACCACTCTCCTGCCATCAGAAGTTCCTGACTGGAGAGCAGGTGAATGCAGACCTGCTGCAGAACACAAATACAATCACCAAAAAAATATAAACCAGCATGACTTTCAGACTTGTCAAGGTTTGCCTGGTACAAAGAGCATTACACTTAACAAAGGTCTAATGCCTCCTACTTTAGGTGTATTTTGAAGGATTGCGTTTATGGAGTTTTTGGGCAACTTTATGATGAGAAAGAAGATGAAGTCTCAGCTTGTATTACAAAGCAGTAGTTTGGCAGGTCCAAACGCCTGGTGATCATTAGTTAATCAGAACTGAGTGTTTGAAATGGGTATACTAGTGTTCAACATCTTTCCACATCAAGTTTACAATAGTGCAGGTCTCTCCATATCCCTGGTTTACTAATGATTTATTCATTGCAACAGGAGAGTAATACGCTAAGAAATCTACACCTTGTTCTTGTGGTAGGAACTTACTACATTTTGGAGACCAGACTCTTTAAGCTACACACAGAGACTTGAGAAAAGTGTATATTTATAAAAATGTACCTGTAATGGGGTGTATGGAGAATATGTCTTCCTTGTCACTGAAGATGCGGTATTTTATGTTTTCTCCTGTAAATTTGTGTTCATAAGCTTCTACAGTTAGAAGTGATGTACCTATGGAAGCAATAAGACATTTTCGCTTTAGAAGGCTTTATTTTAATTCTATCTGACTGTGATTAATAGCAGATGCACAGCCAAACTCCTGTATACTCAGCTAGGTGCTTATTCAGGAATTAAAATAAAAACAACTCCCCCATGATTTTCACTGTACTACAGCTTCATAGGCAAGGCACTTGCTATACTTCCTTGCCTAGTAAAGTACTCATCTGATCACAATTTCATGACCTGCCTAAATAGAATTATGAGTTTTAACTTCTCCTTATTGCAAACTCCCACATACCAATGGTATTACCTCTTACCTGAAGTCTTATGTATTCCTTTTATTCAGGTCATACTGTCTTTGGTCACTTAAACCTCACCTTTTCATGAATTCTTTTAAGGGAAGTAGTCCTTTTTTGTGCACCATAGGAATACATGTTATCATAAAATATTTATTTATTCTTTACTTATCTGAAATCAATTTGGATTTTTAAACAATATTTTAAATGAAATATGCTTTGAAATTTTCATTAGCCATTTTCTAACAGAGAGAATGAAAAGATGAAACTACATGCATAGCTATGTGTCATGTCAGTTCAAGCAGAATCCAAATTCAATTAAAAGAACAATGATTTAATACAGAATACAAGAGACATGAAATAAAAATCCTGTTTGAAACAATATTAGAGGAAAAAAGTGGAACAGAATACATTATCCTGCTCAGAATCATCATGTTTAACAAAAATGTAGCAAGTTTACAAAGTGTTAGCAACATTTTGAAAAAAAATTCTTCTCAAGAGAGTTATGAAATTGTTTAGTGTATATGGTAACTGATTTTAAAGGATTTTAATTATGTTATTTAATTGTAATGGATTCCATGCAACTGTGATGGAATGAGGTCACTGTGCAACCTGAACTCTTCCAAAGACCATTTCAGACAACTAGCTATTTCATTACATTACAAAGGGCATGCTATTCACTCTCAATGTCCTGGATGTTGGAGGAAAGAATTTAACTTTAGTGTAAAAATGAGAGACAATGTTCCTCTTAAAACTATCTGGTACCTTTCTTATTTTAGCATTGTTACTTATTAATTTTTAAAATCAGGAAATTTTAAGTGGTTTATCATTTGCTCCTAAAATCTAACTCTCAAAAACAAAAAGATGCTGATTTTGACACATGTAATTTTCTTTGCAAGTCAACATATTTACTAGAAAAGTTCTGGATGTAAGATCCAACCTTCCAATAGATAAAGACTGATATGAATGCTGCACTGTTTTTTTAGGAACTAAAATAGGGGGTTGTAGGTTGAATTTTCATTGCTGGGCAATTTTGATTTACTACAGAAGCCTGGAAGGGAAATTGTCCTCAGAGCAGACTTAAAGATAAGAAAAAAACTCAAGGCCTGAAGAATGTCATTATTTATCTCCGAATGCTGTCAGCAGATTTTTTGTTTGCTTGCTTATGTGTTTAAGAAGAAAAACTACCAGAAGTAAAGGAAGCAGCAGCACTTCTACTTGAATCCCTGTTTCTCAGGAGTTCAGTTAATAAACTGTTGCTCTGACCCCCCAAATCCTAATCCTTTAAGTTTGATATTTTCATGAATTGTTTTCAAAATTTTTTTCAAAATCGTTTTTCAAAATTCAAAAATTTTCAAAATAGCAGAAAAAGAATTTTCTTGTTTCTGGTACCTCTCATAGAAAATGACTCCTTCAAACAGTCTATTTTTACAATTCACTGTCAAAAAATATGATCAAAAAGAAAGGAGGGAGAACAGGATCATAGCAGAATGCAGTCAGGTTGGCTTGAAACACTATGCAAACAATTTATGTATTAGTTAAGAATATTAAAGGAAGAATGATTTAAAATGTTTGTATTTAGGATATTAAAATAAGAATGATTTAAAATGTTTGTATTTAGGGTTATTTTCTAGTTCAATCAGACAACCTGATAGCATTTGAAATATTTCAAACACTTTAAATAGCCAACATAACAACCTTTACATTATACCTACTGATTTGAAACTGCAGCATAACAGCATGGACAGTATTTGCCTAAGTGGCCAAATAGACTCAAAAACTTCTGCTGTACTCTATGTCTGGACATAACATGCACACCAGAAATGAGCTACTGTAAAATCTGTATCATTGTTTTTCTTCTCTGTTCTGTACTCATTGTAGTAGTCTCTTTTTCTCTCCTTGTTCATCTAACCCCGGTTCATCCTTGTCATTATTTCTTGAGATGTCATAATTGCTAATGAAAGAAAAAAGCTCACTGAGCATAAGGAGTAAGAGATGACTTACAGAATAAGAGGTGACATATTTTATATCTATTAGGAAAAAAAAAATAAAATAGATAAGTCAAGAAGTTTTACTGGTGAATGAAGTGCTACGCAAACAACCATTCAAGTGAAAGCTCAGAGAAGAATAATGGTTTCTTACCCCCTGGAGACTGCAGTGACTTTATTTATTGACTGGCTTCTTTATTTAATGACTAGCAGTCATTATTTATTGACTGGCTTCTAAGTGTCTGTTGTAATGCAGTTTACAATACTTAAAAACATTAAATATTTAATATTAAACAAAAAGTAGAAGAATGGGGCTTTATGAAGGTCATCAGACTTGGAGGTCAAACACTTTAAGAAAATCTGACCATGAGGACCAGTTCCTGAGGTACTCACCAAATCAACAAGTTTAGACTAAATTAAAACTAAGGACCCTTGGCTTTGGCCTTCGTTGTTTATCCTATTCAGATTTTTTCATTGTTTTTCAAATAAACTTAAGTGTTTTCCCACTTAATTAATTAAGATAGAAATAAAATTAGGAGGAAAAGCCACATTTATTAATACCAGTTCTACAAATGATCAGTATGGAACATAAATCTCCCCTGGTCTGCATGCACTGGTACCAGCCATACTTGTAGGGGGTCCCAGGATCACATATATCCTGTGTGCTAACCTCTGTGAGAGTTTTAATTGTAATCATGCTTTTTTTCCCACTGAAATGTAAAATATTTTATATTTATTTATGTTTATATAAATAAGTAAATACTACAAACCGAGCCAAAACAATGTTAGTATTTGGTAAAATCTCTCATACTCTTAAAATAATTTGATCTTCTTAGCAAACAGGCTTTTATTAAATATACAAACTAAAATTTTGGGATGAAACCCTCCTGTTTGCCCTAAAGCTTTGCTAAATTTCTTTTAATCAAAACATCTTAAATTGAATCTTATTTACATTTTCTCAGATTGAATGGGAGAACAATCTGACTATGGCAATGTTACCTCAGTTCCTTGTGGCATTTCCTTAATTTCAGGCTGGATTATCTACCTTGATTTACAAATGTATCCACACTTTGGAAAATTTAGTATCAGATTAGCTTGTTTATTGCCGTAAAGCTCTGAATTTTATGTTCATTCTTTAAACTGATACTTGTTTCCTAACAACATCTATCTTTACTTTTATTATTTTTTCTAAACCAGAAAAAAATTTAATTCAGGATTAATGCAGGTTAAGCCCATGTCTCCTGAAAAGACTGAAACCCCAGGGTCTTGACCTTACTGACCCAGGAAAGCTGACAAATAGCTTCTCATGACACTTTCTGAAAATACAAGACTGCTGCAGCAAGAAAGAGACAATATTTGAGAGCCCAGGGCTTGTCTCTGGAAACACGCTGGTCTCTCAGCTTTTCAGACACCTAGGATGGAGGGCCCCCATACATCACCACAACTTACTCTCAATAGGTAGATCAATGGAAAAACAGAAAATGAGAGGTTAACACACATGGCTGTGACATGCGATCTGTATCTTCTGGAAGCAGCGATTCCCCCAAGGCAGACTCTCCTTTGCGAAGTGACACACAATTAATTACTGTATGGTGCTGAGGCTAGCAAAACAGGGCTTGAAGGCCTTGGGGTATCTGTGACTCATTCATACAGAAATGAATAAAAAGTAAATTTTAGGGTGTCCAACACAACTTGTAAATCCTGGACAAAGTCAAGGAATAAAAAGTGTTTTTTAAATGTCAGGACAAATGTGTTTAGGAATTTTTTTTTTTTTTTGCATTTGTAAGAGAAGCAATAAATGAAGCAATGTTTTAAAAAGAACTTCTTATCCCACAGGTCCTGTGCTCAGAGTACTCATTATGAAGCAAATGGGAAATGCTCCTGTTCCTGGGGAGACCTGAATCTACACCTTTCATATTTCAGGAGAGTGTTTTAACCACCAGGCAACTGCATGCTTCAGTCTTTCCTGTTGGAAGCCTTCCACATTTTCCAAAATCCCACATGTTTTTAGACAGATAGGGAGAGAGCTAGAAGGATGCTCTAGCCTGATCGTTTGATCACTCATCACAGCTTTTTAAAAATAGCCTAAACCAAAAATATTTCATGTATGGTTTAAAAAAGTCACTTAATTAAAAAAAAAAAAAAATTGCCTTAATGCCTAATCTTGATCTGTTGAAACATCAGTAATGCTCACAGCATTAGTTTTATCTTAAAATACACTGCTGAAAATTTGGCCTGTAGTTCCAAACAGGTACAGGGAAAGGAAAGGCTGAGTAAGCACAGCAGTAATTATTGCAACTCCCATCCTCACCCTTCATTCTCTATTCTGTTCATAATTATCCAAGAATATTGATTGTTTTTCCAAAATTATTAACATATTTCCTTTTTACTGATTCCTAATCAAATATATAGGCTGTTATTAAAGATCCAAGAATTCACTAGTCTCGTCATACTGTTAGGATATAAAGGAATATTGTTTTGATTTTACTGAGGGAAATTTGAACTATAAAGACAATAAATGACTTGCTCAAGGTAAATCTCATGGAGCATTGTTTGAATCAAGAATATCAGATCAGCAGGTCAGATCTCTGAATGTGTCTGGTCAATTGTACAGTGAAATCTGTGGGCAGAAAAATGTGAAAGACACTCCTTTCTGCCCCTCATTAGGATGAGCCCATCTTTTGAAGCAGAAAATGGTATCTACTTGGCAGGAGGCATAACTGCTAATATTCTCTGAATGATAAAAAGTAGAGCAGTAATTCTCCTTTTTATACAGAATAAAAATAAAGAAATCTGTAAGCAGCTTGTGACTGAAGCTGGCTTGTCTACAGGTAGCATTCAATGGCACAACCTATACTTGGAGATACACTGTAGAAGCCTGTTCGAGTGACAGTACCACAGTCTCCAAACCTCTCTCCCCGTCACCCCACCCTATGCCGCCATTCATCTGGGAAGTCAAAATCTTCAGTAAGGTTTTAGAGTATCTCTGAAAGCTTCTACAGTTCATGAAGGGTTTTTTCAAAAACAAGAAATGTCATGTTGCAACTGGAACACACCACTCACCAATCTTTTGTGCATTGACAAGTAAAATAACGAGTAAATGGTATCTATCCACCATTAAAGCTATTTTGCTAAAAAAGTGAACGCACTGATGCTCAGGTCTTCCCAGGCTGAGTGGTGGAAACATACCACATGGGAGCTTTCTGTTTAATGTGAGCATCACTGTTGTACAAGGGCAGCAAACTCAAGAACCAGACAACACCTCCAACTAACAGACAATACGTTTTGTTTCAAGCTGATGCACTGGATAAGGGCAGGTGGGTATTTGCTACATCCAAATAAACTTTTCCCTGCTACTGCATAGGAAAAAGGTTTCCCTATGCTATTCATTACCATTCCAAAAGGCGTGAAGATTGGCAACTGCAATAACACAAATTGGGATATGATACTCACCTGCTGCACTGTTCTCAGGCACACTTGCTTCATAGAGGCTACGGCTGAATGAAATCTTCTCCTCTTGTTCTTCTGTAAATATAATGACCATAGCTGTGGCTGTTCGAGGAGAGATACCTTGATCTGAAGCCGTCACTAGCAGCTGGGTACTGAAGTCCTTAGAAGCCAAGGGCTCCTGAAGAATGATGTCACCTGTCTTCATGTCAATCTGAAATACAGTTTCCGTTACCATCAAACTAAAAACAACGGCTCCATTTGATTCCAGATCCATGTCCTCTGCTCTCACGGTGGCTATAGTCTCATTCACGTGTGTTTCAGCAGGCAAAAAGGCCCTGATAGGATTCTCAAAAAAAAAGGGATCATTGTCATTGACATCATCAATATGCACCACAACGCTGACAGTGGTGCTTCTTGGCAAATGGGTGCTACAGTCACTTGCCACAGCCCTAAATGTATACTGAGATTTGGTCTCCCGGTCCAATGCCTTTGTAGTAACTATAGATCCTGTTACACTGTCAATAGCAAATGCTCCAAAGGTGTCATCGATGAGGGAGTACATAACTTCGCCATTCAGGCCGTCATCTTTGTCAGAAGCAAAGAGGTCCAGGATGGCTGAGCCTTCCTCTAGGTCTTCTCTCACGGAGATTTGATACTGGGTCTCTGCAAATGATGGGTTGTGGTCATTTTCATCCAAGACTGTTAGATAGAGCTGTGCAGTGGAGCTTCTCGAGGGACTGCCTAGGTCATGGCACTCAATTACAAGACTGAAATTGCTGACATCTTCTCTGTCTAAGCTACGAGTGACCAGCAGTTTTCCTGAAGTGTTATTTAGTGAGAAGTATTCGCCAACATTTCCACCTTTCAAACACATAAAAATTAAAATGATCACAAACAATTGCTTTTGAAAAAAGAATCCCTTGTGAATACTGCTATGTTACTTGCAATAACATGATCCAATTGCTCGTACAGCTGGTGCACTCCTGTGCCTTTCACATATTTTATTCCTCTTACACGAATTAAAACCTGCATTTCATTTAAATCAGTGGGTGGCAATGACAGTTAATGCAGAATGTCATATCAATTTACAGAGTGGCTATTTTGCCAGATGCATGTCCTTTTTTTCCCCAAAGCAGCACACCTTATAAAATCTCCTGCAACTATGCTGCTGCATAAAGTGACCCCTTCCCAACCTTACTTACAAATTCCATAAACCTATAAAACATTGCTGACAATTGTAATTACTTGCTTCTTGTTCTCTTCTACAAACCTGTCTCTTGAAAGTGAAGTTGTGCAAGGTCTTGATTTGGGGGATTTGGGAAGGGGAAGGTAAATATGAAGCAGTGGACAGAAAACTCAGCATTTTTGGTAACAGTGAATGGCATACATACTTTGTAACATGTAGAAAGACCAAAGGTAATTAAATTAAAGATAATAAAAGATTGTGAAAATAAACCCAAGAAAACATAAAGGAATTCATAACTATTTCTTCAAAGAAAAATGTGTTGGCTGTAACCACGGTAGCTATCTGTCTACGTTTGAGCTATTGCTGAGTCACAAACCAAAAGAAGCACAGCAAACTTGTATTTGTGCAAAGATATCACAGAAGGCTTTGAACAGCTGTGGAGCTTACATTGGCATAGTAGACACAGGGAGAGTTTGGCAATATGAAAACCAAGTATGACATTACTAATTGCTGGGTGAAAGAAGCTCTCATGAAATTAAATTAAATAACTAAAATTAAATAAATAAAATTAGATTAATTCTTGTACATATTTGCAAGAGTATATTTACATTCAGAACTTTCACAACTATAACAAAAAGGACAAAATTATGCCTTCATGATTAATGCCTCCTTCCAGCATTTGGTAGTTTTTTGTTTTTCTTTTCTCTATTATTTCAAATCCAGAAAGCAGACTGAAAGTATGCCTGGAAAGTGCTTATTAATGCTGACAAAGGGGTGAAAGATTTTTTTATCTTTTTTTTCCCACATGAAAGAAGCATGTGGATAAGACGGGAGCTAGGGAGGCCTGGTAAATTCAAGATTAGTTTAAAACATGGAGGCTCCTGTTTATATAATTCCTGATTTATACTAACAAAAATGATGGTGTGCAACTTACCAATTATTTTGAATCTTAGAGCTCCGTTATTGCCAGCATCCATATCTACAGCCCGGGTAATGTAAATGACAGAAGGCTGCTGGTTCTCTGGAATATGGATCTCAGAGATGGGATGAAGAAATGTGGGAGAGTGATCATTTTCATCCAGCACTGTGCAAATAACTGTCACCGTGCTTGACAGCCACGGGGTTCCACTGTCTCGAACCAGAACTAACATTAATAAAAAGAAAGCAAATTTTATCCAATTGTTGTGGGTGCAACAATAGATGTTCCTTAACAGCAGAACAGTAGAGTTATTTGTGCTATGCAAAAAGCATATGCACTTCTGTACCTGAAAATCTTACCACTTCCATCTTATTCAGACAGCATGGAAAAAAAGTAACACTGATAGTAACACCACACCCATTCTCACTTCACATTTTACAGGTATTCATAGGTATTTCACACTGTTACCTTTAATACTGAAAACCTCCTGGATTTCCCTGTCCAGTGGTACAGTTGTTACGAGTTCTCCACTGTCCTGGTTCATCTTGAAATTCTCATAACCAGCTCCTGGTAAGATTTCATACCGAAGCAAGGAATTCAGTCCTTAAAAGCAGAGTGGAAAACTTAGTGAAACACAGCCACTCTCCTCACATTCAGGTCCACAGATTTGCCTCTTTCTTCTCCTCCTCTCTGAGAAACAGGTTATGGATGAATTTTTTTATTTTTAATGCAGTGAGTAATTGCTTCTTAATAAGCATAAAAGATCTAAATCTAAAATTTGGATCTTAAAAATCCTTGTCCAGATGCTGTTTTGTGCCTAAGTTTTCCAGCCACTCAAAGTGAACCCAGCAACTTTTCTAGGTACTCAGGGCACGTCACCAAACAAGCTGACATATCAACCTGGTGCAAGAGAGCATTAACTTAGACCATGGAATCCCTGTGTTTGTCTTTCGATCTCCCTGAGGTAGTTAATTTCTCAGCAAGCTGTCAGGCAGAGTACCAAGCTGCTCTGGTTCTCTGCTTAACTTCACTCAGAGCCAATGCAGGTATCTCTATACAGTACCACACCGAACAGTATAACCATTCAGAGAAAATACCCACTTCTTGGTATGTCCACAAATTCTAAATATGGGTAATAGTGAGCTGGTGGGTGCCAAAGTCCCATCAGGGCTCACAAGGTAGCCATCTCCTAGTTGTCTTCAACAGAAATGCCAGTTTGGTGGACATTTCCACAGCACATCTCAAACCTTTTTGGACTGCTCCTTCTTCTAGCCAGTCTCTAAAATGATACTGCTTGTTTTTTTAAAGTTGTGCAGGATTTCCAGAAGGGAAGGTTAAAGAGTTTCCTTCCCTCCAAATTTTTCTGGACATCAATTCCATTCCATTCCTAATCAGACCTACCATTTGTTTGTACTACAAGGATATTAACTTTCCTGTCTTTCTCTAGAAAACATGATAAAACTGTACAGGCTTTTAAAAATCTTTCTTTCAAAGTTGCCCATCTGAATTGAACAAGAAATGTGATACCACAATCTTGCCTATTATGGTTATAAAATAATTTCTTTCATATTACTTCTAGTTTCAACACCTTCCTGAGGAAAGTATAATGTCATCTCCATCACACTTATATTATTAACTTTAATGAGTTTAATCCTACTTGAAGGTTTGTACTATTGTGCGCTTTTTCTTTTTTTTTTTTTTCCAATTTTTTTTTAAGTTTAATTCAATCATTCTGTGCTTTTCCAACCAATAATCAGTCTTTTAGTAGGTTAGAGAAGTTGGCACACCTGGAAAACTACAGCACTCCTAGTCATATGAAAACTGCTATTCACAGTCAAACACTGCCTGCCTGCTCTCATCTGCTGCAGTTGAAAACAGGACAATCTGCACTGGAGTTTACGGAGAAACACCAGTGTGAGAGAAGAAACAGAGCCTACAGTCCTAAGCATCCATGACTTCTTTTGTTTGCCTTTGAATAGCTTTGCTAGGTAGGTGACAACACTCTTGAAATCTGATTAAGAGAATTATTACTGTAAATGCATTTGCTCCTAAAGTCAAGGGAGGGACATATTCATACAGTACACAGCAGAAGAAAAAATTAGTTACAGAAATCCTTTCAGCTCTCCAGAATGAAGGAAAAAATCACAGCATAAGGACAATCAAGGAGAATGCCTTGAAAGTTTAAGGTTACCAACACACACTATCTTATATGCCCGTATTAGATAACATTCAACTACATTAAAAAAGATATTCGTAGCTCTGTCTGCATTTATCTACCCTTAATCACCAATGCTACAGATGGAAAAAAAGACACATGACACTGCAGGGCTGATAATAACTATTAATCTTTGGTCTCCTGCAACTAACTGCTTCAACCCTGTGCCTTCACTGGCAAATTTCACAATGGACATTAATTACAGACAGTACATAAAAACATACAGGTGCCATCCAAGTTGACTACTCACACACTGCTGAAATGAAAACTTTTACCTCTTAGGGAGCACAGGTATGTAACAACTTCATTACACCTATCTACCAAGTTCCTACTGCTTGCTTCCTCATATTGATCTCCTAGGAACATACACCTAGGAGAAAGCTGCAGGCTCTGCCCAAGAGAAGAGTGTGATGACTCTAGACATTCAGATACGATGGCACAGCAGGTGACACATTTGCACTTGATCCAAACTGTTGGTTAATTACTCAGTAGTACTAGACACATTTTGGGGGCTGAAACTACAAACTGAAATGAGAAACAAACCGGTCTTCCTGCACATTACAAGCTGGAGGAGGGACTAAGCCCCTTCCTTGCCACCGGTCTTCTTTCCCTGCAGGCCAAATGGCAGGTCGGACACATGGTGCCTGAGCTGCAGCCAGGGAAGAGCTTCAGCCCATCTCCCTGTTCCCCCACCACAGCACAGGCAGCCCCTGTGCTCCCACGCCTTCTTGGAAGCAGCAGCCATGGCATTACACTGTGGATACATCTAGTGCCAACACCAGTGAAGAGCAATAGGAACCTATTGTCCCCCCTACCCTAAATCTAAGCTCAAGTCTCATCTTCATAATACTGATATTGCTAAAACCATGATAATCCATGAATGTGAGCAAGACAAAATGTCCAGTGAATGGCAGTGAGCCCTGTCTTGTAACTAAGTCTTAACTTTCTGAGATTTTTCTTCTAAGGCTCCAGACATAACTACAGAGGTGCACATCAACTTAAAAGCAGACGTTGACAAATGTTAGTTCAATTCATTCAGATCGTCTACAAAGACATCTCAAGACAAACCCCCAATCTATCCTAAATATGCTGTATCTTTCCCATGTGTTGTATGCTTTCTCACATCCATATGGTAAGACATCCACATGAAAGAAAATCTTTACAAGCAAAAATTTTAGTAGTGATTTCCA
>VZRU01007432.1:101365-136912 GCA_013398155.1 Pedionomus torquatus | reverse complement strand
ATATGTGGAACAGTAAGGTGCAAAGGTAGACTGTAATGCTGCTCAGTTGTCATGAAGATTTTCATAAACAGGGATACTCACCCGTTCCTAACTTCTAAATATTTTACATGCTTGTGGTGAAATGTCTCTCTTATATATCACCTCTATTGAGCTCACATCGGCCTTTTGTAATCAATATGTGCTCTACAGTAAAACAATAAATCTTACTGAACACAAAAAATTATTTTGCTAACAAGATCTATTGTTTTACCTATTTTTGGATAGCACCACTCTAAGAAATTCTAAAAATGTGCAGAAAGTGCACCCAAAGTAAAAAGAAAGCCATTCACAAAGTCGGGGCAAACTTTGAGCCAATTGCAGCAATATTGTAATTTCTAGATTTTATTTTTACCACAGACTCTGTGTAACTGGTTAAGAGAACTGCATGCACTGTGCGTGGTCTCTCCAGCACACAGACAACCTGCAACATCATTCGAATTTCAATAGAGTGGGTGGTTGGAGAACTGGAAGGAATTTTTTGTTGCTTACCAAAGATTCTTGCACGTTTAGTCCTTAGCTGTGATTCAAAGAGTGCATGAACCAACCCTTCTTACTCGTCCATTCCGCATATATTTGAAAAGCAATGCATTAACATTCCCATGTATGTAAAAAACTATATGCAATCCCGAGCAGACTCCACTATCTCTTTACAGCTCAACTGGTTAGAAAACCTTGGATGACAGTGCCACTCGCTGGTCAGAAAAGATTAGTGCACATTTGCTTGTCCTGTTGTCTAGTGAAGTTTTAAAACTATTCAAAACGCTCTGATTAAGAGCAAAAATAGTTCAAATATTAACTTTGACTGAGTTGAACACTGTTTGCTGATTTAGAACCAGAGTGGGCTGTCTATCTTCACATGAAAGTTACAGTACATTGAGCTACTCTGCATCATGCAAGCACACACTTTACATTCAATATACCCATCAGAGCTGAAGCTACCCCAGTGTGCAAGTCACAATACCTCCAGGCCTTGAATAAAGGTTGAGAGTCTGAACCAAAAGCCATGCTTTGAAATTCAAAACTCATACATGACGTTGGGAAAAGCACAACTGTACATGCAGGCACAGCAGGCAGCAAGATTTGATCAGTCTACTATGGTCCACAATGAAATTAAGAGCAACAGGACAGAAGTTACCTGTATCCCTGTCCACAGCCTCCACTTTTATGACAAATTCCCCTGGATCTTGGTTTTCACGAACTGCAGTCTCATAATGTTGCTTTAGAAATATGGGTGTCTCATCATTCACATCAAGAACAATGATGGTTAGAACCTGTATGGTGGACAGAGCTGGGCTCCCGTCATCAACAGCCACGACTGTCAAATTGTAGCAGTCCTGAATCTCACGGTCCAGAAACCGGGCTGTAGTTAAGAGTCCTATTATAATAAAAGAAGGTATTAAAAATGTATTCTGGTGGAGGTTAAGATCCCAGTTGTTCCAGCACTCACAGCTTGAGTGCAGCATCACCATACATGCTGTGCCCCTGTGGAAGGCTTCCAGACTTTAGAGTTAAACATTACCTGTGATTCACTTTAGGGTGCTAATTGGCCCAGAAATACTCAATTTGACATGAAGTGAAACTGGGATTCGTCGAACATTCAAGTGAAGTTCGAAGTTCAGAGATTCCTTTTTATTTAGCTTTGGGTTTAACTTTTTAACTTTAACTTAAATATTTGTCTTCTTTTGCACCTAAATTATGCAACTAGGAGCTTTACAAATCAGTGTCAGCTGTATCACATAATGGATTAAAATTCAGAATAAGAACCAGAAAATACTGCAACAATTAGGGTAAGATTTGGATTTGTGTGCAGATGTTGTGAGACTTACAGAACTCATTCAGGCTCCAGAGAGTAACAGGGGGCTGAAGAATTAAATTCATCAGCACTTTGAGCCTCCACTGAATATATTCCATCCACAGTGTAATGCACATTCCGTGATCTTGACTTTGCCTTTCCTCGTGTGTACATACAGCAACATAATATGTATGCACTGTGCAAAAATCAGAATGAAGTACTACACTGCATGCACTTTCTTCCCGCACTCCCTAGTGTGCTATTGAAAGGCGCTCCAGTGATTCGATCTACACAATGCAGCAATAGTGTCATGCAGAAATTTTTGAGCTGAGTCTCACTGAGCTTTCCCACTGCATGCAGTACTGCCACGCTTGTGTGGTGCTCTGCCCAAGGTAAGCACCCCTGAGGACAGTGAATCAGCTGGGTAGGGTACCATAGTAATGGGGTATTTCAGTGTTGCCTTGTATGCATTCCGGAATACTACTGTGAGAAGCACACTATAAGAAACTCTACAGTACAGAAGTTACAGTACCTGTGATTTCATCCAATACAAATGCTTTGTTTTCGTTGCCTGAAAGAATGTGATATGTAACTTCTCCATTTCTTCCCTCATCAGGATCCTTTGCAATTATGTGGTGAACAAGGAAGCCCACCTCCACATCCTCCATGACATAGGAAAGAGGTGAAGATGTAAAACTGGGACTGTTGTCATTGATATCTAGAATCACAATTTTTGCAGCCAGGGAATCAAGCCTGCGATCAGTCAGATTTATTGCCTGATCTGCCGCAGACACTGTAAGGATCACCGAGTGAGTAATCTCCCTGTCTAGTGGAAAAGCTGTGGTCAAGGTGCCATACAAAGGGTGAATAAGAAATGGATTTTCACTCATGTTACCTATTTCTAGGGAATATTGTATTTTGCTGTTCAGAAAACTGCCATCTCCATCTTTCGCATTGAATGTGTAAACCAGAGTGCCAATAGGCACGTTTTCCTCTATGCCGATCACTACAAAGTCATCTTGAAAATATGGAGAATGATCATTCTGATCTTCTACATCAATACTTAGGAAGACAGTGTTATTCTGTGGAGGATTATTATTATAATCCTTTATAATAACTTGCAAAAGGAAGTGCGAAGCTGTTTCATAGTCAAGTTCCCTGGAAAGAAAAAGTTCTCCTGTCAAGCTATCTATTTCAAAATGAACATCATCGTCTTCTTTAGCAATACTGAAATGCAGTTTCCTGTTAGTTGCTAGATGGTTATCAGGCCACTTCAGAGAATTCAACACTTGTGCAGGTTTACAATTTTCAGGTAATACAAAGTGCTTGAAATCTTGAGAGAAGACAGATCCCCCACGAAGAAGTGGGATTACCTGCAACAAAAGCACAAAGACTGCAATATTTTCCCATTATTATTATGAGGAGTTTAAAGAAAATTGTTTCCCTTAACTGAGAGTTCAATCGTTTATTATTTGTGACTATACTCATCCTAAAGTATGCCTCAAAGCCACAAAACAAAGTCAACATGCTCCATGGTCAAATGGTTCTTGGCCAGTCATTCCATAACTCTATCTTTCATTCCCATATCAAAAAAAGGGACAAGACTGTCTCACTCTCTGAATCACAGAGGTCCAGAGACAGATGACATGAATACTGCTGTCTGTGCCCCTTACTCTGAAGCACTTAACTGTCTTTCCACACAGGACAGAATCACAGGGACAGATGTGACAAAGAAAGCACTGTATGTTATGCTGCTTGCCAAACACAGATAGCCGTGTTTTTTTGAGGATTGTTTCTGTCCTTACAGAGTTTCATTCATTAGGGACTGCTGCAGCTTCCCAAGTTAATGCTTTAAAATGAAGAAATCTCTTTAACTGCGGGAACTGCATTAGCCTTATCTTCACTGAAACTTTTTTTTTTTTCCCAAGCTATCTAAAATTAACCTTCTTTTGGGTGACATGAAAACAGCAGTCTCAGTGACATTCAGCCTCTGATAAAAGAGCACACAGGCAGCCTGGACAAAGCAGCCTTACTGTGGCTTGATGAACAGCAGGTGGCTAGATGTGGAAAGAGCACATGCTGGATTTCACACTCCCATGCAGAGCAGCACTGTATAAATGAGCACAAAGGAATAAGCTATCCTTATACTGGGTTACAGAGACAGAATTTAGAAAAGAGAGTAACAGTGGAGAAAAGAATTACCTACTCTCCCCCCAACTTTCAGTCTTTCCTGATACTTGCTTTTGATTCTGCCTACCTGGGTTTTTCCCTTCTCTTTTCCAGTGTTCATACTGACCTCCCACTAAACCACAAATATCTATTTGCAAGACAGCCCAGAATGCTGTCGTGTATTCTTAACAAATCAAAATGAGTCTGCCCTCTCATTTCCTCCCTCAACAGAAAAATGGCTAAGGAAAATTACCATGAAACAAAGTGCTAATAATTTTGAACTTCTTCCCTTCCTTAGCTTCACCCAAAATTGTTTTTTCAAAGAAACTAAGTATCTAACATAACTGTTCTATCTGCACAAAATAAGTAAGTACCTGGATGTAAACAGTAGCGTGTCCTTTAAGGGATGGCATCCCCTGGTCCCTGGCTGCGACCACCAACCTGTAGTCTGATCTCTCAGCATGTGACAGAGACTGGGTTGTTCTTAACTCCCCACTGACAGCATCAATCTGGAAGTATCCTATATCCTCTTCTATGGGAAAAAAAATGGGTATGAGTTACTGCAGATCTCTTCAGCTTGCCTCCATAGTGCTGAACATTGTAATTAACAGCAGGAAACAGCAGGACCCAGAGGAAAATGAACCTGCTGCACTCATTTGGATCTCTTTGGCTCATTTAGTTCACTTCTTCCCTCTTTGAGTACATAGTTATTATAAACCTCTTACTCTGGATTTAGAAAGCTACAGAGAGAAATGCTATGGAGCACTAAATTAACTGCTCAATTTTGTTCCAATGTTACTCACACCAATGGTACATGCATCAGAAGAGCAGCAAAGTCCCCAGGATTGGTACTACTACTTTCAGCATAAGTTGGCAGGCAGGGCCAGAGAAAGAATTACGTTTTAGTCTCTAATGGGCACAAAGGGTCAGGTAATTGATGCTGGATACACAGTTGGCTCACATCCCCTGCAGACTATGGGTTAGCAAAAAGCCCCATCTATCCCCCAGACACTGCAGCTACAGTGATGTTGCCTGCCTTGCCGGTGCTCTGAACCATGAGCTAACTGGGGCTAGCTGATATCTTATAGTAAATTGTTGCAGAGCAACATTTGAGTATTGGGAATTACACATACAGCCTTCATCAATGACCAGCCGCATACTAATAACAAGCAACTTCTAATTAAAATTACAACTTGCATCATACTACATTTATTCTATAATTCCAAAGAAAAACTCTACCATAGAAGAGCAAATAGCTCTTTGTGACTTAGAATCATAGAACCATTTATGTTGGAAAAGACCTTTAAGATCAGCAAGTCCAACCGTACACCTGGCGTCGCCAAGTCCACCACTAAGCCATGTTCCTGTCTCACATCTACACCTCTTTTAAATACCTCCAGGGACGCCGATTCACCCAGCCTGTTCCAGTGCCTGACAACCCTTTTAGTGAAGAATTTTTTCCTAATTTGCAATCTAAACCTCCCCTGCTACAACCTGAGGCCGTTTCCTCTCATCCTGTTACTTGTCACCTGGCAAAAGAGAGCAACGAACATCTCCCTCATTTTCAAGGAACGGAACATAAATTACTCTCTAATTTTTAGTAAAATGGGAATGTATCTATTACTTGGTATATCCTACGGGAAACTGAGAAAATCTAATTTGTCATAAATACTTCTCTCTTAAAATACTATGCAAACAACTTCCTGCTACGTGAATTTTTAATAAGTTGTGCCAGTGGGTTACACAAAGTCATGCAGCATAACAGCTCCTATTCTAATAAGCAACTGTAGTAAAAATAAATTTAGTGCAGGTATGGTATACAAAACACTCATAAAGAACTATATTTCCATAGGCATCTAAGTGAGCATAAAGTTGTTTACGTTCTAAAAAATCTACCCATGCAAATTAGTTAGCTGCTCATATAGATGTTCATTTTTGTATCCAATCACCTCACCTGCAACTGTAAAATATTTGCACTTGTAGAACTTGAAAAAGCACTGAGCAGGACAGTTAGAAAACAGGGTTTTCACAATCAACAAATAGGAGTTTTTCCAATATTTTTCTGCTATTTTTGACTGCAGAAGGTTTCTAATGCTCCATGAGTCCCTGCTGGGTTGACTCCTGCAGTCTGGAAATTAATGAGGAAATTGCCAACAAAAGGAAACAATATGTAGAGACAATCATATTGAATGAGACAGTCTTGCATTCTGCATTTTTCATGATAGTTTCAAAATATTAATGCTGCTATATTACTCTTTTAATAAATGGCTCTTGGTTACTTTCCTGGTTTAGGTCCCAACAGTATGTCTACATTCATATTTTGTTCCACATAATGCTTCATGACACAAAATCCCAACTAAGCAAAAGGCAGAGGACATATGAAAAACAGAACACATGATGTGAATTGCATGCATATATATTTAATATTTTGCTAAAACTGACATTTAAAATAACTGATATGGAGAACTAACAAAAAAAAAAAAAGACAAGCAGTAAACAGAAGTGCATAAAAACTATTCCCTTCATTTTTCTACCAAAATGGAGCTATAGTTTCTACCAAACTAAACCAAAGATAAAAAATAGCTTAAAAAAAAAAAGATCGGCGAACAAAAACATTGCAAGTGCATAATCACAATCTGAGCATGAGGCTGTGAGAATTCACCCTTGCTCCAGCAGTGATGAGGATAGTCTACCTCTTAGCAGAAAGACCAATACTTCTTTTCCTGTTTCAAGAGGTCAAATATAGATAGCTAAGCTCAACTAAAACAGAGCTTAGCTGTGTCAGTCACAGAGCTTCTGAAAGGAAATGGTCAAAATCAACATTTCTGAGTAAAATAAAAAAGAGCTGGTCAGAAAAGAAATAACCAATAGCGCTATTTACTAGAGACTACAATTCCACTAGAATACCCAAATACTGCATCAAGCAGTTTGTTTAGAGCATATTTTGGTGGCAATAGATATAACTGAAGAGTCTGATGATGTTGGAAAGAGATATTGTATAAAACTAAAACCCCTTGGGACTCCCATTTTGAAAGTGCTTCTTATTTTCATCTTTCTTATCTGGCATTGCACTATAAAGACAGTCAAAACGAAACACCTTATTTCTATTTTTCTGGTATTTTTATCAGTCTATTTTTAATTTATTCATGGACAATTTCAAAGCGTAGCCATTTGATTCCAGGTCAGAAAAAACTTCAGGGGAAAAAAACCTTATGAAATGGATTTCCCTTCATCCACAGACAGACTAATCAAACTTTTATACTACATTTTGTAGCTAAAGCAATTTCTTCAATTTCTGAATTTCAAAAGCCTAGATTGAGACACATCCTGCTTTTCAACTGATTTAATAGATGACGTACTGAGAGAAGAGATAAACCACTTTTGAATACATTTGTCTAAGATTACTGAGGGCAAGTGCATGTAAGCAACAGCTTGCTCACTTTCTAAATGCACTCCAAATGCTCCTCCTCATTCTTTCAGAAAACTGAGGAATAAGGGAAAAGGTAGTTTTAAGCTTCACACTCAAAAAACACATCAGTCATTACACAAAAAGCTCCTTGCACTTCCAGAAATATTTGCCCAGCTTTCATCTTTGGAGGTCACCTAAATTAGGCAGCTGCTGCTTATATCACACACCCTTAAAGATGTTCCTTTTAGTCTGAAGAGAAAAGGAAAAAAGTATAGGAGAAATGGCTAAGAAAGGAGATTGAGAAGAGCAGGTGAAGCATGGGATGGAAAATAATTAAATCTCTTGATAAGTAGATTTTAATGGCCCCAGTCCCTTCTTGCACTTGCAACTGTACCGATAAATAGATACAATTTTTCATTTAAATTTTCCACCTCTCCATTGTTCAAACTGTTGGCCAGGCTTCCATTTACATGAGGTTCTCCAAAGCCAAAGCCCAGGCACTTTCTCAACTCTGCACTCTCAAACACGGCCACAGAAACTGCAGTCATGGACCAAAAAAAAAAAGGAAAATGAAAAAAAGGCCCAGGAAACTCCAAGCAATGTATGGTTGTGAATTTTGGCAGAACATTCAAACCTTCCAGGGACTGGTATTCATGCAAAATGGCCTATAAAGCGTAAAGGAGACAGAAAGTAACACTAGAGTTTTCTCAGACACTTTGACCTATGCAGTGACAATGTCATATTTTTATCTAATTTCTTCAAGAACTTTATCTTTCCTAAGTCTTAAAATACTTAGTGCCTTGCCTGTCTCATTCTTCTTTAACATAAGAGTTGTTTCTCTTAATAGAAAAGGGGAAGGCAATTCCATGGCTACCAAATAGCTTGAACACATCAGGGCTGCTGTAGAAATGCAGTCCTCTGCAAGTCAGGAGCACCCCTGCATGCCAGCTGCAAGTCATGCTGGAGAACAAGTACTTATCCACAGACATACATACAACACTTGCCAATTTGTGTGTGTTGGCAGTGTAATCTTCTCCTAGCACTCTGGTGCTCAAGTGCTAATGTATCCGCAGAACTGGTTCAAATATAATTGTAAAAGCCCCTACTTTGCCAGTGCTGGTCTTAACACACAAAGCAATAGTTTATGATGCACTATAAATATGGGCTAATTATTGTCATAAATGTTATACTATAAGCTACCAATAGTCATAAAGAAGGCCAGGCAAATAACTTTGTAATTGCCAGCATCAGTAAGGAGTAATACACATTTAGTCCCTCTGAATTAGGTTACTCTGAGTGATAACACAAAAGTGGGGATATGGCCGCATGATTATGCATTCCATATACATGGATGTTTAAAGATGATTTTTTTTAAATTTTTTGGGAAGAGGGAGGGGCATTTTGAAGGAAACACTTCTCTGAAGGCTGAAATTAATCAGTTGTAGAAACCTCATAATTCTTTTATAGATTGTTCCTTACATAATTTGTTGGCATTTGTCATCAGCCCTCCTGCACAGCTGAATCTGTTGCTGCTATCTTGGCAGTTCTTTGAGGTCTCAAGAACATTAAAAATTACCCAGTGACTCTTGCAAGCTTAACAGCTGACACTCATAGCTTATAGCTCTTAATCTTGTGGCAGGCTGTCAACTGCTGAAAAGAGCACTGGTCTGCCTGCAGTCCTCCAATTAACCTGATTTTTTTAACAAATATGGCTGTAAATGAGATCATATTTCTTCTTCATATTTTAGTACTGAACAACATCCCAGAACTAGAAAATACTATTTTAAATATAAACCAGGAAAGAACTGCACCATGAAACTGAAGACCAGATGTTAAAGGCTGTGAGCCAACTAACAACAACAACAAAAATTAGTATCAGAGAAGCTCAGCTGTTTCTGGATTTGTTTATCGGAACAATATCTAGTTCCAAGGCTGGGAGGGCTCTTTTAGTGGTTTTTTTTGCTGCTGTTTTTATCCTTTTGTTCTTTCTAGAGAAAGCATTTACAAGACCAGTCATATTTTGCATTGCTAGTCATTTTTATAATTTGAACTCTTACTTACTCCCCTCTGGGGCTCTACAGTAAAGCCAGTAAGAAAATCCAATGTGCTGCTTGAAGGAAGGGGATACAGTTAGATATACAGACAGGCAGAGACCCCTGAAGAACACTTCCTGTGTTGCTGGGCCATCACCCTTCAAACAAAGGGTTGGGTATTACTCATTCCCTTTTTCTTAAGGGGAATCATTTTGTGCAAAATATTATTGTTCACAAAGCAGAAGTCCACTACTCCTTCCAATTCCCACTGGAAGAGGCAGTCACTTGTATCCAAATTAAGAGAATAATATTATGGCCATAAACTGACCCTACAGGCTTTTACTATCTACATATATTTCAACTGCAAAATTTTCAATAGAGCTGTTGAATGCCTCATTTTTTTAAGCATCTCTAGTGGAAGACAGCAAAGTTAGTTCCCTGGTCCTTCTGGATTTGGATCTTCCGCTACAGATTCCTTTGCTCTTTAAGAGTGAGGAATAATGTAGCTTTGCAGGATTTTGTTCTTTACTCTGCAATGACAAATAATCGCAATGACTTTAAACCAACCAAGCCCACATTTGAGTTCTGCCTACACAGAAAGGAACACCTGAGGAAAAGTACTGAGTGGATGGAGATACTGGAAATGTTTTCTTCCTCTGATGAAACAGTGTGGTCTATGCAAATTAACACAAACTATAAATACCAAGCTTAAAAGGTATTGATTACATTAAGCTGGTAGAATACAGCAAGTATCAAAATAAAATAAAATAAAAAAAAGTTCTGTTCTTGGGTCCTCTTGCTGTTTCCAACCAATAGTGGAGCAAAGCAGGAAAAGTAGACGTGTTTTCCTCACTAGTTACAGACAACTGTCTCTTGTGTAAAAGCATAGCAAGTGGTATGCAGCGACAGAGATCTCATCTGTCTCTTACCAGTATTAGTGCCCTAGTACCACACGTTCCAATGTAGGACTGATCTGTTATTGATTTCACTGCAAGCAAAACTGGATCCTATAGTTTACAGAAGTGAACTACTACATGTAGGAATTATTGAGAAAACTGAAGTCTTTTTAAATGGCCACACTATATCAGGCAAACAGAGTGCTAAACAAAGAGTGAAACATGAACTAAAAAACATAAGCCTCATTGCTTACCCAGATTATCTGCTGATCCTTCTGATCCCTGTCTCAGACTGTCATGAACCATTCTTTTAGCAGGAAAAATTTCAATTGGTCATGGGAAAAGGGAGATCATTTTTCCTTTAAGATGTTAAACAACTGACTGAAATGCTAAACCTTACAGTACAAGATCTAATCTTTTCTGAGTGCTGTTTCAATGCTCTCTGACTGGCCACAGAACCAACCAAACGCCTGGGAAAATGGGGCAGAGTGGGACAGGAGGAAAGGTAGCTGCTTGCACCTCCTCAGATAGTCCGTAAGATGTATGAGAGTCCTGATTCCTATTTACACAGGCACCTTTATTCTAACAGAGACAAAACAGATGAAGTCCTGTATGTGTACATGGCATCTGTAAAACTCTAGTTATTTCAATGTAACTTTTCTTACAAATAACACTTTAAATTCTTACCTGACTCTATTGAATATAAAACAACACCGTTGTTCCCAGAATCAGAGTCTTTTGCAAAGACAGTGGTAATAAGTGTTCCTGATGGCTGTCCTTCCAAAACCTATCATCAAGCAGTTTATCAATAATTTGCAAATACACAGAGAAAACAGTGATTCTTAAAATAAATTCCTTGTCATAACACAAGAATTTAGCTGTTGCTCTACTTTCCCTTTCAGTAATATTTACAGACAGTGCAAAGAGCATTTCAGGCAATGGTTAAATAATACAGTTCTAGCAATCCTCTGCTGCATCTCTATATATTGCTAACTCAAAAATCTTTAGTACGGCAAACTCGGAGATCTCAGAGAAATTAAAAAAGATTCTACTGCCTACATAGGTAAAATTATACAGGTATATTCTTCACATCTAGCAGTATACAAGGCAGAAAAGTGTAATCATTTGACAAATTTTAAAATTCCCAAATACACCCGAGTCTCAGACAAGAATGGGTTACGTTTCTACTTCGGGGCCGTACTGTCACCGTTTCACAGCAGGGGGGTTTGGGTTCCTGCCGCAGGGTGGTGCTCGGAGCCAGGCAGTACATCCCACCAGCAGCACCCACCTTGAGGCGCAGCTCCCGCCCAGGCGCTGCCTGGGGAAAGAGGGGCTCGTTGTCATTCAGGTCCCTCACTGTGATGTACACGGCTGCTGTGGTGTTAAGCTGTGGGGACCCATGGTCAGTCACTAGCACGGTCAGCTGGTGGTGAGCTTGTTTTTCACGGTCTAGTGCAACCCAGTTTATGATTTCACCTGGCAGACAAAATGAAGGAGAAAGGGAGTTTGATACTTACTATATGCTAGTACTCATCTTACTACATGCAGTTACACGTTTAACATGAAATAACGACATATGTCTTCTGATACACCTTACTGATGACATTAAAACCTCAGCTTTCCAGGCTCCTTTCCACAGAAACATGCAGTCAATCACAGCTTGCACTTGAACTTTAGTCCCATATTACATCCTTTACTGTACAGTGGATGCCCTGGAGCAAAGGTATAAAAGAGTAAGAACCAAGGCGCTGACCTTCCAAAGAAACCCATATGGCTTATTCTTCACCAAACTTCAGGACAGGTAATATATAAGCACAGGGTTTTAACTGCTGTCAAATGGCCTTTATTATGCTCCCGGGATAGGAAATTCTCAACAAAACATCTGTATATTAATCAGTAACCCTGATGTCTCCTATACATTCTAGTTAAGCAGTGAATAAATCTGACTCAGTCTTCTCTCTATCTGCTCAACCATACTCAGTATAACTCTACATCTGTGGTTGACTAAAGTCCTTCTTACAGATAACCACGTATTATTTTCAGATCTTCTTGGTCAACTCCTAGTACTCTATTTGCCTTTAAAATTCCATAAACGTACACAACATGAACCTGCTTTGAAATGACAATTTTATTTTGAGATTCATGCAGAGAAATTCTTGGGAGACCCTCAGCACTCCCCACAAGGACAGGACATCTGGGAACAAGAATTTTAAACAGCAGATCTCTGCTCATCATGTACCATTTTGGTAAACTGGATTGTTTACAGTTCCAGTGTTCCTTACAGAAATCTCTGCCTCTGGTCTTTCCGTGCCGTGGTCTGTGGCACTACATCGACGTAGTAATTACTACTTCAGGCATTTGGAATTTACTGCAGAGTACATCCTGTGCCCTAAAAAAATTCTCTGAGCCAATCTGATGTCTCTGGTGCCATGTACAACATGATCCCAGTTTTGCTGTAACTTACAAAAGTTTTCACAAATATTTTAAATCACTGTAACTGTCAAACATCATAATTACCTTCACAGTTATTTACGGCTGATCTGTACTTCTCAACTGCACTTGATCATGGGCAATTAAGTCGCTCATATGAACTATTGAAGCTGTAACTTCAAATTCCTTTTTATTTGTTACAAACACTGAAACTTATGACCAAGTGACCAGAATGAAGTAATAAAAAAATAAAACCCTAAAGGCTAGTTCATTCTTCATGAACATATATTAGATTTATTTCATTCCCTAAATTGTGAAACTCTGAATTAGAATATTCACATATCAACCCAAGAGATTCACAGCAGTTCCTGAATGGTTTGCACTTTACTTCCATTCCCTTAGGGAAGGGTGCTTTTTAAAAGTAGTATTAGGCAAATTAGAAATCATAAAATCCTACCTGTGTTGGAATTAATCTTGAAATACTTTCCATCAGACAGGAGGATATAGGAAAGTTGTCCATTTTCTCCTGAGTCTTTGTCAACAGCTGTAATGGTGCCAACCACACCCCTAGGAACTGGATTTTCCTCCATTTCAAAGAAGTAGCTCTCATGCATAAACATGGGAGAATTATCATTTTCATCCAGGACATTAACTATTACCAATGTACTTGCATTTTGCCTGAGGCTTTCATGCTTGGAGGTGCTGACCAGGACTCTAAAACTTAGTACCTGTGCACATTCATAGTTCAAATGTTTCCGAAGATAAATCCAGCCAGTATCAGAGCTGATTCTAAATGCAACAGAATCTGTGCTAGGCTCTAAGGAATACATCAGCTTGGAGGGAATGCTGTGTGGATCAAGGGAGTGGGCTTGAACCTGAAGGATCTGGGCATCTGGAGAGGTAGCTTCACTGATTTCTACTTGATACACCAAGTTTTGAAAAACCAAAGCAGGGCCCAACTTCTGCTCTTCGATAATCACCGTCAACATCAGTGAAGAAGTCAGAGGAGGAATTCCACAGTCTTCAGCTGCTATGGATAGAGTGTATTCCTGCTGCTTATCTGCAAACACTGTCCTGGTGAGATTTACCACCCCGAGGCTTGGATCAATGCTGAATGCATTTGACTGCTTGCTTGCAATACTGTATTTGATTGCCCCATTTAGGCCACTGTCTTTGTCTTCTGCATGAGCAATATAGACAGCAGTGCCAGGAGGCTGGGTATGTGAAATAATTACCTTATCCGATTGGGTCAGAAATACCGGAGGGTTGTCATTAATATCTATCACAGATATGTTGACCTGGGTGCTACTGTAGACAGGAGAGTTACCCAGCTGTGACTGCACGGTGAGCACCACAACAGACTGAGTTTCATGGTCAAGACGTTTTTTGGTGCGGATGATACCAAACTGGGGGTCAACAGAGAATCTTCCATGTGGATCACCAGAAGAAATTCTGTAAGAAACCACTTCTAGAGAATCTAGAAATGGAAATAACAACAACAAAAAAGTAATAAAATATGAAGTGATAACATTAAGGTTGGTAAGAACATCTGTGAAGAACACATGTTAAATTCAGTGGAATAAATGTAAGCTACACAGATGTTTGAATTTCTTGGGCTTTTTATGCTTCCTTCTTTCTCTCTTGGGAGCTCTTCGGTAAAATATGACTGTATACAGTTTGTCCACTTGTGCACCATTTGATTATCATCTCACTGGTATGATAAAACCCTATACAGAAAACAGTATAATGGCCTCTTGTTTCTCCCTGATCTAAAATACATAAAAACCACTCCTAGAAATTAGTCTTATGGGAACAATTTAACTACACACAGGCATTCATTACAGCAAATGAAACAGGTGGCAGTTCTGTAAAAGAACTGCATTTTACTGAACTTAGTTCATGGATAATCATTGCTAGAATACTTACACATCAGATGCTAACTAAAGCAAAACTTAGGTAAAGGTTCAGGCTTATTATCAAAGTTGCTCTGAGGACAGTGGTCAATGTACTGTTCTTCCAAGACGAAGACAATGGGAGGACCTGACTCATCAAACTTACATAAAATGTCTGCCTCTACCACCTACCATCATCAAGCTGGTACATGGACTCATGGCTCACACTGCTCTGCATAGGAACCAAATATATATGGCTCTCACAACAGCGTCTTTTATGACCATGGCCAGGTAGGAGCTAACCCATTTCCCTCTAAAATGATAATGAAACCAAATGGATTAAATATATTTTTTTCTAAAGGTCCCATAAATATTCACCTGGACTTCACCACTTAATTTGAGAAAATGTGTGTGTGTGTTGTTTGCTTGGGCCTGGGGAGGGTTTTTTTTTGTTTGACGTGTGGGTTTTTTTGCAACACCAATAGCAGTGCTTTCCATAGATTCTCTGAAACTTCTGAATGTTCTCTGATCATTAGTATTGCTCTGAGATTTGTCTTGCATGGCTACTGCTTTAACACAAGCCATACTGTCACAAAACCCCTTCCTTACACTTTCACAACATGGTTCCCACATCCCCATTTAGAATTTTAGAAATCCATCTGGAAGAAAATGGAGGCAGTTGCCAATCTCCATGGACCACCAAGGAGAGTACCACGAACCTCCATCTGTTCTGAAAAGCATCCTGATACAGCAGTAATTACACCAGTGGTCATAAATATTAACAGTAAATACTATTTAATGCTCAACAGACTGAACAAATAATACTGAAATTTAAAAAGAAAAAATAATCAACTGCAGATATTTCCAGGTAATGGTCACAACAAAAATGCAAAGTAATCTCTGACTGAGCATGCAACTTACTTGGAGGCTCTCTGGCCTTTACAGTGCCGACCAGGCTGTCTTCAGGGGCATCTTCAGGAACTGAAAAAGTGTACCTGGATCTCTCAAACATGGCAGGGGCCGAAGCAGTCTGAAGGATGTTTACTGTGACAGCTGCATTGGTGGCAGAGGGAAGGCCACCCCCATCCGACGCAGAAACAGTCAGGAAGAGCACAGAACGCCCCAGGTGGCCAAGAGTTGAGATCAGGTAAATGATTCCTGAAATTACACAGAAATAAAAGAGCAACAAAATCAGTTAAAATTCAGCAGGCTGTCAAAATAGTTTCAACATGTATCATTACTCCAAGAGAAGACTAGACAATGTAAACAGAAAGCAATTCCTTCTTGAGAGCCAAGTTTTTTCAAATTATATTGTCTTCACCATACAGGAAGTCAGACACACAGCAAGTTCTGTGTCAAAACACAGTGCCCATATTTCTGATTATCTTTAACAACTTCATTGAGTCAGTAGAGTCATTCTGAGTTTTCAAAAACATTAGGAAAACCAGACTTTTACCAGTACTAGTCTATAGGAATCTGAAACTGCATTAGCGGGACAAAAAACATTTTATCATTATGAAAGACTGATTTATCTTTGCAAACAGTAAAGTCAACTTTATTTCAAACAGGCTGCAGAAATAAAGTCTCCAAATAAAACATCATGGAGGACTGAAGCCCCAAAATACAAGTCAGTGGGCTCTGTGTAAAGTATCTGGGAAGCAATAACCTGCTCTACAATTACAAGTTCTGGTAAAAACCCCTTTACTAGTGAATTCTAAGGTCTATTTGAATTTGCAAACTCCTAACTATTACATTTTATATAAATGATAGGAAACAAGTAATTCTCTGAAAAGAAAATGCAATTCTCTGTCCTGAAACACAGCACTTTGGATGTGCCTTCCTCAAGATAAATTTATTTTCATCCTTTAACTCTGATGAAGGAGACTAGCTGTCTCCAAATACATTATCTCTGACTGCTAAAATAAGCACTTAGTAGTATCAGATAAGTATGCCCAATTTTCAAATACTCTTCATAGCTACAGAAACCCACATCTAACTATAGTTACCTAAGATGGTTGTATGGGTAGAAAGAATGGACATAGTAGGAATACTGTCTCATCTTCTTCTACAATAAAAGCTTGTATGAACTTCAAATAAAGCTTTGTTTGAGTGAAGACTTCAGTCCCATCAACAAGAATTACATCCAAACCATAGCTCTCTATGGGATGTTCATAACAGTACACAACAATTATTCAAAACTGATACTTATTAATGGTTCCATGAGAGACAGTCATTCATTGTACTTTGCAAGCAAATACAGGATTTCTAAATGAAAATATAAACCCAAAAATAAATCTTCAGCCTTCAGAGCACTCTGAATTGTCTGTTCTAGATGAAGTGAAGATAAATACTTTAAAAGGTAGGGGTAAGCACTAGATCATAAAGCAATACAGTATGCTTGTTAATTCATAAATTGTGTAACTAATCATAACCTGAGGTGCACAGTTGAAGACCAGGTAAAAGATGGAATAAGGAAATGTAATTACAACCTAGAGAGCATTGATACTGATTTGTTTTATCCTCTCCAGCACCTTCTCTACCATTGAGCAGGAGGATGAACACTTTCACTTATTCTGAGGTGACAGAAATATATCAATATTCTAAAACCCTTTGGTGGTCACAGATTTTGCAACACACAGAGAGCTATTTATAAATTAGGTTTCTCAACATGAAATTAAGATGAGAGGTGATCAAACAGAAGAAAATTCTTAGCAATGACTGTGTTTAACTAAAAAGACACTAAACGCTAAAATTGCAGGGAGCTAAGTAGTAAGACAGCAGTAAACTCAAGTGATTCAACTAGTAGGGACAACATTCTTCATACCAACAGGTATTTTCAAGAAATCAACTATGTCTTTTGCAGAAGCTGGTGAAGACACAAAACCTCCAGCAGCTCAGTAAACACAAAGCTTTAAACTCTGAGCTACCTTTGTGGTTTCCTGTCTCTCAAGACAGGTTTTGTAGAGGTTATATTTGGCATTCAAGTCAGACATTGAGTGGTCCTATTTGTCAGACAGGGTAAAAATTAGATTTAACTCAAAGTGCCTTATGAGAATTAACACATGATTCAACCACAATAAATCTTCTCAAAATTTAGTGTGAAGCCACAAACACTAATTTGCTATAATGCATTTTTAAGGAGAATAATGGAAAATATATAAAATCCTTATAAATATTCAAATGTGTATGTGGTATACTTTCCAATTATACTGCCAGGACATTATAATAACAAACTGCATCTTGGCATGTTTAAAATGCATTCAGAGGGTCTTCGGGATCAAGGAAGAATGGTTTCCACTAACAACAAAGGACACTTATTCCAGTGTGACAAACCACAGTAAAAAAACAACAAAGATACAAATGGGTTCAGAATTCATTGCTGAAACAAGCCCTGTGCCAACAACTGATGTACTACCAGGAGTCAAACTTATTTTGGCTTTTTTAAATTTTTTTTTTGTTTTCTGATTATTGGGTTTTATGATTAGTTAGGCAGCTCAACAAAGTAGTCTTCCAAGGACACAAACTTTTGGCATTTCCTGAGGTAATCTGGGCAACTGTAGCTTCAAGGAAAAAGGGCTTAAACCACTCTTTTCCCCAGAGGTTAAATGTATAAACATGGATTTTAAACACTGGTGCTGTCAAATTAAATGAAATTAATCAAATGGGCAGCGTTTTATTAACTTGACCTATTGGGTACTTTTCTATTGACAAGGCCAAAAATATCTCATTCCCATTTCGGATATTTCAGGATGTATGTGAAGAGTGGGAAAACTTCTACAAAAAAGCATCACATTGAAATTCTTACTCTCAAAGCAGTAACTAATGACTTCAGAACATCTCTTAGCAAGGGTGGAGCAAACTGTGCTCCACTCCAGGAACCCTGAAGACCTGGTGGAACAGATATATTTCAGAAACAAAACTCCTTCTTTGTTGACCTAGACAGATTACAGCATGGTCCATGCCATTTCAGCTATAGAAAGCAGACAGAAAATAAAATGGATGAGATTGTGCTTTCTCTCTTCATTCTTTTGCTGTGTCCTAGAGAGCTAAGGGAACAGGCACATCTTGTCAACTCTGTCCTCTCTTGCAGGACCAGGGACGACCTAAGAACAGTGGCAGATTCCAAGTAAAAAGTATATGTCTTCCATATGGCTCCTTCCAGCCTCACAACTGTAATATTCAGAAAAATTTATAACCCACTTTGACTTTTAATTATATACATTTTGTTTCTTTTAGCATTTGTAGAACCAGGCATTAGCTTTATGTAAGGTGATATATAACCTATCCAGACATTTGAGACAGCTCTACCATACATAGGGGAACACGCCACATTGGGCTGCACTACAGCACAATATGATGGGAAAGCAGCTGTAGAAGTAAGCAGCATCTGGGATCCTACTGAGTATATGGTTAGGTAAAATAAAATGGACAGGAATGACCGCTTGGGTCAAAAGTAGCTGCCAGCCCACCTCAGAGAAAGCTGGCTATATTTGATCTGCTGAAGTACAGTGCAGGAGATCCCCTAGTACTACACCACAAAGGCAGAATCATGCTAACTGCAAGAAATACACGCCAGGAACTATCTGTGTAAGTCACACATTGGGTGTGTGGAACTCGACAGAGGTATACCTCACCAAAAAACAGGCTGAAGATGAGTCACAGCTTTCCTTTTTTTTCCTGTTCTGTAATTAAGACAAGACAGCAGCTTATTATTGTTACAGTCACTTGCAGCCTGCAATCTGTGGCTTCAGAGAACTTAAAAGACAATTAGATTGTTGTGGTACAGAACGTATTTTTCCATTATGAAAAACAGTTTCTAGAGACGCTAATGATGGAAAAGGAATGATGAGATGGCTGCTCTGTGAGGAACATTTTATCAAGACCAAAACTCCTGACCACACAGACACAAGTGTAGTTCCACTTTAAGAAGCCACTGTGTAAAAAATGCCATCTTGTTTCTTACAGCTTAGCTCCCCATATTATATAGGCAGTCTTATCTGCTGCCTTTAATAATATTTAATTCCCCTTTTTTTGAAATTTATTGTTTATATTACTGCAGTGCCTTGAAGATTTTACTTCTGGTAATGCCTCATTCTGCACAAGAGAGAACTGGAACCAATTCTGCTTCACAGGCGAATATTCACATAATTACAGACTACGAAGCATTAACATCCAGCCTCTCTTATACCTTGGCAATCTCATTTTCTTGACTAGATTCACGTGGGTAGATTCACATGGCCTTCAGATACTAACCTTTATAAATCAAAAACATGACCCAGAGCCTATCGTGCTTTGCATACACATTTTAGACAGAATCTGCAATGCTGATTGCATGATAGCAACTGCCACTACAGACTTGAGTGTGTGAACTGCTCTGCACCAGCGCAGATGAGCTCAGCACAGCCACATTGAAAGTTACAGGGATGTTGCAGCAGAGCAATCTGTGCTTACTGGTGTAAATTTTTACAAGGGTTTCAGGGATTCAGTGTACTGTGAGAGCTAGTGTTAGTGAAGGGTGAAATCATAACTATCAACTCTTTAACCTGTTTCATCCTTCCTCGCTCACTGTCCATGCAAGAGCACTAACTTCCAGAAGGTTTTTGCTCTTTGCTTTGTGCTTATCAACAATGAAAGGCAAAATGAAGCCAATATCTACCCAGAACATGCAAAAGCATTAGTGAAAGATGGGACTCCAAGGCAACTGCCGTCCTCTGGCAATGACAAAATTTCTCATTGGATTTTTTTGTTCTTCTAGTGGAGATGCACCCTGCTCCACAGGTGGGCTAGCTGCTAAGTACTGCTTCTCAGAATCCAAAGCCAGGAGACAGGGTCCTGCATATGATTCTTTTAATATGTATTTATGACCTTCTTCATAATCCTGTGTTCATTCCTAACACTACAACAGCATAGATCACCAAAACAGGTTCATTCTCCAAAAACAGTATGTGGCAGAAACAGTACTGGTTATCCCAAGAGGATTTCTACACATAGCTGACCAGTCTGAAAATCTATCTGTTTTTCCACAGGGTACTCACATGAGCAAAACAAAAGTCCTACATGAATAGCTGTTTGTAGGTAAACAAAATGTTTTCCATTAATCAAGCACTGCAGAGGCAATATATAAATCAAGACACACTAAATTCAGCTAGGAAGTCTGTATTGCATAGAAATGTGTAGTCATTTAAATCGCTTCCATTATTTTCTCATTGTTCATGAAGTAAAAAAGCAAGTTTAAAACACAGCAAGAGGAATAAAATCAACATCAATAGTGTTCTCCATGGCCATGAAACTGAATACCCAATCAACTTTAAATGATGGCAGGATTTCTTCAGCAAATATGCTAGAATGGGTCAGCAGCATGACATGACACACAGCTCAGACAGAAAGCAGATGGCAAATAGGTGTGTAGAGTTCATTACCTCAATTCACCTTCAAAGCCGGCTGCTGGACCTGCTGTTTAACACTGCAGAGGTCAGTGCTGACCCACTGACCTGCTCAGAGCATGTCTCGCCCAACCCAGCGCACCAGCTTCTCAGTGCTGAGGCACACGTACAACTTTGCTTTTTACATGCTTTTTACGTGTCAGAAAAATATTCAGGATGAGCAGACAGGATGATCCTCCAAGAGGTGAATGCAGTTGGGAGTTGTAGACTTGCATTAACATTAAACTCACCATTGTTCTAGGGAACAACAATAGTGTTTCTGCTTGACATTTCTATTAAACTTTACCTGACTTGTTGCCTATCCTCTAAGCATCACATCTAGGTTCCTGTTTTAGCAATTTACCTGTATTTAAAATGCAATTTTTAATTGAAACCACATTATTGATGGTAACCATAGCAACACTCTGCAAAACACAGTTTGAAGATTTGTTTTAATAACTGTCAGGGGAAAGGAAAGAATTAATGAGGAATTACATTGTTATTTACAGCCTACCTACAGTAATATGTGCAGCTTCAGCTTATAGGAAAAGGCTTTAAAAAGCTTAATATTGATGACACAAACACTATCTTGAATTTCAGTACATAAGAGTACTGCAAGTTTGAAAGTATTCAGTATTTTAATCTTTTTGTGGCAAATAATTGATTCAATTTGTATCAGTCTCCTATCTACATTTGTACTTTAGAGTAATCTCATACCCTTCCACTGTTGAATGCTTTCAACAGCAACCCTCTCTTGTGCTTCTTAAAAAAGGAAATAAAAATAAGATACTTTAGTGTTTACAACCACTACTATTTAAACATACTCTGTTTAATCACAAGACTTTGCTTAGCATATGAAAGTCTGTTCCAGAGCACTTCTTTCAAATTCAATCAGGTTGGTGATCTGCAATGTAAGAAACCAGTACCTGGATCCATAAGGTAGTATACACAGTTTTAACACTGTGGTTCTCCCAGAAGCACAACATACTATTTTAAATACTACAGGTTACAATTGATTTTTGTGAGCTAGAAAGTATTTCTAATTTCTAATTAAGGCAGTTCCATTATTTACAAGTAGAACATCCACCTGAGCATCAGCCTCTAATGTCAGGCAAGAAAGTATAAGAATGTTTTTGTATCATCTAGGTAGACTCAGTTTTCTGTTACATACCAGTTTTTCAAAGTCTTTCAATGCACCGCTATTTGGCATGCAAGTTTTTTTTGTCTCTAGAGAATATACTCTACTATTCTAGGACATCACATGCCTCCTAGTGCTTTAGGACAGGTAAAGGAACATGTGAAGCTGGTCTCTTTCAGCCTTCCCATCTGCCATCTAACTGTGAATAGATTAAATGCAGTTATGCAACTTGAATCATAGAACCATAGAATTGTCTATTTTGGAAGGGACCTTTCAGATCATCGAGTCTAACTATCAACCTAGCACTGCCACGTCCAAAACTAAACCATGTCCACCATCTTTTAGCACCACATCTACTTGTCTTTTAAATATACCAGGGATGGTGACTCAACCACTTCCCTGGGCAGCCCACTCCAGTGTTTGATAACCCTTTTGGTGAAGAATTTTTTCCTAATATCCAATCTAAATCTCCCCTAGTGCAACTTGAAGTCATTTCCTCTTGTGCTATCCCTTGTAACTCGGGATAAGAGACCAACCCCTGCCTCACTACGGTCTTCTTTCAAGTAGTTGTACAGAGTGATAAGTTCTTCCACCTCAGTCTCCTTTTCTCCAGCCTAAACACCACCAGGTCCCTCAGCCTCTCCTCATAAGGCTTGTTCTCCAGATCCCTCACCAGCTTAATTGCCCTTCTCTGGTCATGCTCCAGTACCTCACCATCTTTTTTCCAGCGAGGAGCTCAAAAAAGACACAGTACTCAAGGTGAGGCCTCCCCAGTGCTACTACTCACTGTGTACTAAGAAAACTCTCATGAATGCTAAGTAAAAGGCAGCAGAAGTTGGTTTATGTTTATTTGAAAGTATTAGTAATTTAAACCTAGTTTGAAAAGAATGTAGAGCTCACACAGTGTACATTACAGCATACAAGCATTTAACTTATCTTCTCTGTTTCTTTCAACTATATATTTAAACTTGCCCTTCTGTGTAACCTACCAAAATTAGATGCCTAAAACAGAGGTTATAACCTTTTTTGTTTGTATTTTCCTGAGACTGTTGCTGTGAGTGTGGTGGGTTGATCCTGGCTGGATGCCAGGTGCCCCCTAAAGGTTTTCTATCACTTCCCTCAGCTGGACAGGGGAGAGAAAATACCATACAAGACTTGTGCATTAAGATAAGGATAGGGAGATCACTCAGCAGTTACTGTCATGAGCAAAACAGACTTGGGGGAAACTAATTTCATTTATTACCAATCAAAATCAGAGTAGGATAATGAGAACTAAAGCCAAATCTTAAAATGCCTTTCCCCCACCCCTCCCTTCTTCCCAGGCTCAATTTCACTCCCAATTTCTCTACCTCCTCCTGAGCAGCACCTCTCCCTCCAGGAATGGGTGTTGTCAGTTCAATGCATGTTGTCTCAGCTGCTCCTTTGTCCTCAGGGGGAGGACTCACTCTCGCCCTGCTCTAGTCTGAGGTCACTCCCAGGGGAGGCAGTCCTTCACAAACTTCTGCAATGAGAGTCCTTCCCATGGGCTGCAGTTCTCCACGAACGACTGCACTGTGGGTCCCTTCCACAGGTTGCAGTCCTTCAAGAGCAGACTGCTCCAGCATGAGTCCCCTAAGGGTCACCAGTCCTGCCAGCAAACCTGCTGCAACGTGGACTTCTCTTTCCGTGGTTCACAGATCCTGCCAAGATCCTGTTCCAGCACAAAAGTACAGCTTCTGCAAAATGAGCATTCCTTTAAAGAAATTTTGACTTGCTAAAAAAATAATTGATTTCCTGTAAGATGCATTCTGATCTCTTTTTAACTGAATAGCATAGGGTATCATGCAGTTAAAATGTTCTGTAAGAGAAGTAGAGCAGTTTAGGAGCTTAGTCCACTGGAGAAGAATAAAAACAAATTTAAGAATATAAGAATTGTTAATCAGCCAAAACATGGATTTTAGTCCAGCATCTTATCTTTTTAACAGTGTCTGGTAATGGATATGAAAAGAGGTACTAAGTGTAGAGCTTGTGCAGAACAGTCCCTCCACTGATACATCTGATATATATATATTTTGTTTTCTCAGTGTGCAATTTAGTGCTGTTCTGTTTCCATTACGGTACTATGGCACCATATGTAAATGCGATTTAATGTCAAACTGACTTAAAATAAACTTTTTTGATTTGGTTCAGAGCACCAGAATAAATTATTCCAGTTAAGAATGTTGACAAGTTTTGTGTTATGGAAGACCATTGAAATGTTGTTTAGCAGTCACATCTTAGGAGACTTTCATTGCATAAAAAAAGTTTTGCTTTATTTTTATTACAATACAGGTTGAAAACAGAAGTTGAAATACCAAAATTTCTTTTTTGGGGAAAAAAAAGAGCAAGTTTTGCTTAACTCTATACAGTGTTTAATATATAGCAGATTGTAATATGCATCAAAGTAAAATCGGGATGCATCCTTTTTAAAGAAGACAAGGCCATTTTTATTATGATTAATGATGTTTTCATATAGTATTGTAGGAAAAAATAGTTTAAAAATAAACTACTCTTGGCATTTTCATACAGCATGTAGTACATTTGCTAAACATATGAAGAGGTTCACATAAATAACATTTAAAATTAGGAGTGTTTTATTTCTGAGAGTTTCGAGGCCACTTTTTTTTCCTTAAAACTGCAGTTTCTTCAGTTGCTATTTTTCTGATCTTTCATATGAAATTGATAGCATATTCAGAATGCTGAAAATCAGATGAGTATGTCTGAGACACCGGCTTAGCTTACTGAGTTTACACCGAGTAATTTTTGGACATTTACCTTCACTAAGGTCTCATTTAATCAGAAATCTAAACATAAAGAATACAGGAAACAGTATATTCTTCTTGAAGCACACAAAATTTGCTGCAGTGGGTGTGAGAGTGCAGATTTTGGCCCTGAAAGAAAACTATGCATCAGAACAGCATGAAAAAATACCTGTAGTGCCAGCTCTTAATATATGTGTCTCTTTTTTCTTTTGTGAATAAAATCCAATAGAATCAACCATCTAGAAAGAGAAAAATTCCTACAAACTTTGTTCATATTGTGGTGACGTGTATTTGAGATGCGTTGTGCATGACACAATGCACAGTATTTACAAAAATACTCTAGCCCAGCCCCTTTCTTGTAGTTAAGTCAATGTCAGACCTCAGAAGCAAAGGAACCCACCAGATGAGACAAAGAGCAAACTTCCATGACATTGAGATGATGTGGGCTAATAACAAGAAAAATGGAAAAAAGGAAAAAATTGGGCCCAAAACTCCCATTTTGGAGGAGTAGTGAGAAATTTGTACTGTAAAGTTTAGAAAATCTACACTTTTATTTGATAGAGACTGTATGAGTCTGAAGTACACATGTACTTCATTTTCTCAGTTAAGCTAAAGAAAAGAAGAAAATGGAAGGTCACAAAAAGAGAGCAGATAACCTTGGCAAAATGCCTTCTATTGGACTGTTAAAAGGAGTGTAGTAGGGGAGTGTATTTGCTAGAAAATCAGTTTGTGAGGGTTAAGGTGAGCATCTGAAATGTTTCATAATGCTCTTGATACAAGAATAGCAGCTAAATCTTACTGGGCTTGTATTTAGCTTCATTCTGTGTTGGAAACATGCATCTTTTCATACAGTGCCTTTGAAGAAATACAATCTGCAGTTACTATGGCAGTTAAGTTTTGTTACCAAGTTGTGTATTGAGCTTTTTGTGGATCAGGAGGCTGACAGCTTCATTAAAAAGGTCCTTGATTAAAAAGATGTTTTTGGAAAATTTCAATAAACAAAGCAAGCAGAGGTGACCTGACAGTACTGGAGCTGTGTAGATTGTGCGGGGAAGGATCTGCCTTTGTCTTTGACAATACAGCAATTAGAGTCATAGAATCTAGAGTCATAGAATCATAGAATAGTTAAAGTTGGAAGGGACCTTGACGATCACCAAGTTCCAACTCCCATGCCATGGGCAGGGACACCTCCCACTAGACCAGGTTGCTCAAAGCCCCATCAAACATGACCTTGAACCCCTCCAGGGATGGGGCATCCACAACTTCTCTGGGCAACCTGTTCCAGTGTCTCACTGCCCTCACAGTAAAGAATTTCTTTCTAATATCTAATCTAAATCTCCCTTCTTCCAGTTTAAAACCATTACCCCTTGTCCTATCACTACAATTCACCAGCCAGAGTCCTGCCCACTTATTGGTGTATACTTTAACTTTTAGCGTGAGTTTTTTGTGGAAGTGTTCTCTTTGAATTCAGTCAGACAACAAATGTACTCATTTACTGCATGTCATGTCAGATTAAAGGAAACAAAACAAGGTAAAAACAGAGGAAATCTACCTGCAACAGCAAGTGATGTCTCTGCAGTTATACGCTGCTTTACTGACAAACTGGCGTGGTTTTTTATCGTTTTTTTTCTGTTAGGGAAGAATTATTTAAACATATAATAGTACAATATAGACAAAGCTACATCAAAGTAACACTTGTTTATTTCTGTATTAAGTTTAGTTTTGTTGTCCTATGGTGAGTCGTGAAACCTTTTTTTGTACTAACATTAGCATTATATTAAGCAAAAAACCTCCCAAACTCTAGTCCTGTCCTGTGAGGTTTACAGGAGGTTGAAATAGTGAGACAGCAAAGTATTAGCATGACAGTCAGTTCTGTATCTCCAGGTTTCTTCTCATATGTACATTAAAAAATGAGAATTTTTGAGGAGCTGAATGTTTGATTTGACAGCATTCTGAAGAATACCTAGAAAATACAAATTCGTTGACAGTTTGAGGGGGTTTTATGCTGAAATTTAAAATGAGGGAAAAAGAGTCAAGGAAAATGGTTCATTCTAAATGGAGGTTAGAAATAAAGGAAACAAAGCAAGAGATGCACGAGTAAGTGAGGAACAGAAATCCTTAACAAGTATAGTGGCTCCTGTAGTCACCAAAAAGACACAGTTGAGTTCTTCCTTTGCTTTGAGCAACATTGAATTTATTTGCATTCTGCTGGTGGTTACACCACCTAATTGAAGTGGGAGTTATAGGTCTCTTTTAATTTCCTTCCTCCCTCCCATCATGAGTATTTATTTAAGCATTTTGGGCAAAGTGGAGCAGCTCAGAATAGTCACATGTTGTGGGGACTTCATAGCTAAAGCGCTGCTCTCTTGCTGAATGGGAAGCATGAGGCCATTCTGCTGCTGGCTACTTGTTCAGACTGCTGCTGCCTGGCTTGTAGCTGGTGGGGGTATGTTCAGCTTGCTTTCCTCACTCTTCAGTGAGAGTTTGTTTGGTGAAAGATTCTTTTTAGAATCAATGTCAAAAGCTCTGAATGGGTCTGATCCAGCTTCTGGGTGAGAGCCTTCTTTGGTGGGCTCTTGTTGTTGCATACCTTTTCCTTAGGGTTACGTCATCATCCCTCATGAAATCAATAGGCAACTACGCTTTTTAAATACAGTAGTATTAATTGCTAGAACCGTTGCTCTAAAATTTTTGCCTTCTTTAAACTCTCAGCTTTTCAAAATAATTGGAAAAAAGCATTATGAATTTGGTTTACCTGTCTGCGATTTTTCATGGGATTTGTGAGCATTGCTTTAGGGTTGTCCAGCACTTGAAAACTTTTACGGAAGAGCCTATATAAATAAGTTTTTTCATTATGCTAACTTGATTTGCACTACTAGCAATGTTCTCAGAATATGAACGGACCATTTACCTGAAAACTGATAAGATGAACTCACACTGACACAAAATAATTTTCAAAGACTATTCTTAATTTTTTTAATTTGAAACAGCTTCCTTGGACCAAGGCTACAGTAAGATGATAGCCATCTTTTTATCCTGCTCTCAAGAAGGGTTTTACTAAGATCAATGGAAAAATGAATCATATGCCCTTGAGTGCAAGAAAATATTAATGTTTGTATCATAATGAAAGTTTAGAAATTCAATTGCTAATCCCAAAATCTTAAAACTAAGCACTGCATAGGTTTTCTGCCACACTTGTGATTGTATCCTATGACTTATATTTTTAATTACCTGCTCACCCATAACTATAAATACACTCTCTTTCAGATAGCTTGTTAGGTAACGATGGGAAAACAAGCTAACATATCTCAAACATTTTCTTAGCCAAAAGAGCTCTTCAACTTGCTCTGTTCTAATCAATTCACGAATGCTGTTCATAGATCATACATGGATCAGATATCTACAAAAGGAAACATAATGAAGCCAAGATGTTGTTTACACCAACACTAGAAACAAACGATAGCAAGAGTCACGAACTAGCAGAGGAAATGGTTTACAGTCCCCTATCCATGCATTTTTTTAGTTACAGTTCTTACAGTGATTTTTCTTGTGGACAGCCTATCAATCAAATGAAAAATTACTTCATTTCAAAATGCAATAAATATTGTTTATGAGTATAAGAGCATATCACAGTCAATAAGTGTAGTACCTAAAAGCCAAAATAGCAAACAAATACCAGTAAAAAAGACTTGTTTAGAATTCAAAAAACTTTTAATGGAATAATGATCTGCTCAGTAAAAGGCTCTTCCTTCCCTTTCCCATTGAATTTATCAATATATGACATCCATGTACTTGAAACAAAAGATGGAAACCCTTCAAGGAGCTGGGATGTGACTCAGCTTCACAATATCTACATATGAAAAGCACCATTGATACATTCTCTACAGTCAGTGGTTGACCAGCTGGTATGAAATCATGCATTGTGAACACTATGCAAAGCTAAAAGCTTTCTTGATCCATGTATACAATGGCTTTAAAAAAGCAATAGCCAGAAGCTATGAGGAATTTGGGTTACATTCTTTATTTTATTATTTTATCAATTTCTCTTTTAAAAATAAAAAAGTGAAGGGGCAAAGAAAGTGACTCCTTAGAGAGTATTCTAAGCACAACATTCAAAACATACCTTGAAGAAAACTACAGTGAGATAAATTTTCGAGTTCACAAAATAGATGCCATAAAACGGAATTTACATATGCCATAGAGAAGTGTCATCTTGCATATGATTTTAATGTCTTGTAGTGTTATGTGACAAATTATTAACTACTAATTAATTTAAATTGCATAATACTGAAAATATCTCTGTCCACTTCTATGTATAATACTAAAGCCTACAATAAACATAAATTAAAAAGACTAGCGCAACTGGTCTTCATTCCTCATTTCTAAATGCTTTCTCAGTGAGAAAAACTAATAATTTTAAATAATAAAATTTATCAGGATGACAAATTTATGGAAGACTCCAACACCATCTCTGTGCCTCCTTTTAGGTCCTCAAATAGTGAAAAGAGCAGGTAAAACAGAATATGCAATACCGTGAATAGAAAAATCTGCAGAACACATCAGTAAGAGACTTCATGTCCACAAGATCTGAAAACCAATGACCAAAGCTGTGATGTCATCTTGATCGGCTTATCGGTTCAGATATCCACCTCCTGAAGAATTCCTATTTCTTCTCATACTTGTCTATTGCCCTCTGTTCACAAAATGCAGCCAACATAACTAGATGAAGTCCATCATATAACCTTCAGAGAGGCACATCTTAATTAGGCTAGGTGTCACAGGATACAAAGATACCTTTAGCAGGAAAAAAAAACCTGGAAAATGTCACTGTCCTAACAAGAAATAAGAAGGAAGTTTCTTCGTCTGAATACTGTACAGCTTTTCCAGCTATTTAACCTGCAAAGATTGTAAAACTCCTGTGTTACAAGTTGGCAAATTTAATGTTTATTTTGTTAATAATGTTAATTTTTTGCCAAGTCTAAAAATCATTCTGCTTGCCAGTGACTGAGCAGAAGTGCGATCGCAGGTAGATGTGGAGGAATACAAAAGGAAAAAGTGTGTTCTTCAGGAAAAACTCCAACACACACCATTAATATAAATAAGTTAAAATTAGACACAGTCAGACTTCATGAATTACCCAGGAGATCTGATTAAGTGCAATTAGATTCCAAGCACCATATTGCTGGGAATAGCACCTCTGACCTAAATGCTCTTCTCATCATGAAATGTCAGCAATAATGACCTTAAGCAACTTCACCCTGAATTAGGTCTGCCTTTGATAAAATACCATGATAGATCTGCAAAATAATAGTAACTTACAAACTTGTATGGTCGTCATGATTAAGCATGACATTTTTCCTATACAAAGTGCCAAAACTGGAAAAAAAGGCCAAAAGGTCACAATCCAAGGAAGAAACCTTTCAAAAGGACTGCTGCAAAGCCAGTGCTGATAGTGGGATCCACAGGGGCTCTCTCTCTGACAAGCCTGATGGGGAAGCTTTAAAATGACCACTTAAATACCTGTGGAGATCCAGCTCCCTAATTATTGATCGAACTATATATTTTTGGCATCAGTTATGCCCAAAAGAATCTGATTTGACAGGCAGTTAAGAGTCCACAGTTAAATAAATTCTGAAATAGCCAAGACAAGCAGATGGCTTCCTAAGAAGGTTAGTTTTTTCTATTAATCAGAATATTTTAGAGACCTTGTAAGAAAGTGAAAATAGGCATCATCTTGAAAGAATACAACCTTGAAACATTTCAAATGCCAAACATGTAATATATACACACATACTACAGCCCCCCAAATTTTTAAAACATATAAAATAATCTAATGTGCCATGACCATCATAAAGCAAAACCATTGATCAGGATAAGTTCATAAGCAAGGGCTGTCTCTCAAGTATAACGGTAGCTGCAGTTTAATTAACCACACCACCATGGACATTTGTAGATACACTGCTCATATTCTTTCCAGCTGATGTTGGTAACTATTTTAAGGCTAGAAAGTAGACTATAGGGTCTGCTTTGTGCCACAGGAAAAGTAAATCAACCTGGGAGATTCAACCCGTCTTTGAAAAAATTCATCCAGATTTGCTTTTGCCATAATTGTTTTCTTGTTCTCATCATCACTCCTTCATTGAGCTTCCCTCCAGAAACCAGGAGAGAGTCACACCAGGAAGTAAAAGGCAGAAAAAGACATTTACAAAGCTCGCCATTGTGTCAAACAGGGACACAGTGGGATATTATAAGACTGTGATCAGAATGGAGACTTATTTAGCGCAGTGTGGGGAAAGATTAGGACAGAAACAAAGAGACGAAATGAAAGGATGAGCATCTTGAACAAAGACTATTCTTAACTCGAAGGTAAGACCTGAATATTTCAGAAATTCAGATATTACTGCAAAACATAATGTTTTGATTATTTCTTACAGTAGTGAATAGATTTATGGCTGACAATAGTGGATAAGCGGCATATTGCTTGTCCTGTATGGTACTGGCATTTGCTATGTTGTCCATTCTCCTTTTTATCCCAGCAAATGCAAAGGCTTCGTGCTAAACCTAAATCCTCCATCTTCCTCTAGAATTATTTTCCAGCAGAATCTAAATTTCAACTGAATGACATGACTCCGAATAAAAAAAAAAGCATTATTAAGGAAATGTTGTATACATATTGTATAATTATAGCCTTTCTGAATCATAAACTCATACGGTACCTGTGGATGTATCAATTGTGAAAAAAGAAGAAAATTCTCCCGGGAGCAGTTCATATGTGACAACACCATATATTCCCAAATCTCTGTCTGTGGCAACAACATTGATGATCTCCGTTCCTGGTTGTGTGTGACTGCTGATGCTCGTCACATAGACGGCTTGTTCAAAAACAGGGTGATTATCATTAATATCTTCTATCTCAATGCGAACAAAAGCTTGAGCACTCAGCCCACCCTGTTGGATAAATTAGAAAGATAAAAACAAAATACAAGGTCAATTTTAAAAGCGTACACAATAGAATAATGCATGTCAGGCTGCAGCCTGTCATTAGGAAACAGAACACGCTGCAACAACGTTGAGCAATGAAAATGTCTGTTTTAACAACTTAGGGGATCTGTAATACCCCAAAATATTGCATTTAGGCAAGGTACAACTCCAGTGGGCTGACTGAATACACAAAGTTCAACTTCTTACAACAGTAAGGCCTGAACACAAAGTTATTTTTGTTAATACTAGTAAGCACTACACATGTCAAATCTTTGCTAGTGTAACCTTGCTTGTTTTTACTGGAATCACCCACACACCACTTAGTCCTTCACAGATGAAAGTCAGGGCTTTCTGCCCCAGAAACACATGCTCCTCGGGTGACTGTGGCTCTCCAGTAAAGTGGGAATAACTTTTTCTGTCTACGAGTTTTTCAGATTTAAAAGTGTGGCCATCATAATGGCAAAATGAGGCTTTTTCAAACTACTGATTAGCTGAGAGCAGAGCAGTACAGGACAGCCAAAAGCTGAGTTGTCAGGCTGCTGCCTGCAAGACCTATTCTCAATTTCTTACCCTGGCAGGTTTAAGCAGTTCTGCTCAGGCAGTGTGTCTATACATTTGTGTACATGCGTGTATATATACATGTTTCTATATGTATGCACATGTGCTTGCCTACATCCCATCACTTTCACTTTGTGTACACAGAGACAGAAAAATATCAAATTCCACTGAAGAACATAGCTGAAACAACTTATTGATGTAAAACTCATAACAGCATAACATTATTTCCAGCATGATCATGACTTGGAAGGGAGAATTGTCACCACGTTTTCTAGGGGGCTTGAGTCAACTTCTCTGCTATTGTTTCTTTTTGCCACAGAAAGAGCTGGGAAAAGAGCGAGGCCTTGGTCTCAGCTTCGGTACTGTACCTCTTTGCGATCCCAGCCCAGCTGCTGCACTGCTCTCCACACAGTTGAAGCTCCTGCTACAGGTGCCCAACGAGAGCCCACTGAAATATCATTCAGGCAGCCACAGGATCCCATTTAGCTTTGCTCTGCAGTGAAACTGGAGAACCGAGAAGCAACTGCAAGCTGGCTTATCAAACCACATTACAGCAAAATCACAATTTCCCATGGCAAAGCACTGAATTTTGTGACATTCTGGAAACACGAGAATTCCATGGGTGCTGAAGTGCAGACCCCACAGTGCCCTGAGTGAAACAAATGGTGATTTACTTCTCAGAGGCGCTACCTCATGCTTCCTGTGAACTCCCTTCATCAGTTTGGAGGAATTCATGTTTCCCAGGTTATTATACAACCATAACAACTACAGACATTTATACAAGAAATCAGTTTTGCTTGTGGCACAGCTAATGGTTGGTGAACGCTGGGGCGCTGACAAGTACAACAGGGGTACAAAACAGCTCAAGTCTGTATAGCCAGCACATGCTGCACACAGTACTTTAAGACTGGGGAACAATCCTGCACTCTTCAAAGTCACGCTGAGAGCGCGGGGCTTGTACCAATTAGTCACTTACTCAAACTGCTGACGCCGATCAGATGTTGGTACGTACAGATGTCAAGTTATGCTGAGCAAGTCCAAACTTGATTTTGGAGTCACAGTAGCTGTGACATATAAAAAAAAACCCCTACCAACTAGGTTGCATATTTCTGCAACCTAATTGTTCATGTAAATTATTTTTAAACCTGACCTTCATGAAACCATCCAATGATTCAGACCGGATACTACTCCTTTATAGACTTGCCCTGCAGCATGACAATCTCCCCCAAAACGGTTTTTTGAAGGTTTGCTTATCATATCTGTAGGGTCTGACTTATTGGGGAAAAACAACAACAACAACAACAAAAACTATCTGCACCCTCTTCCACATCTCCATAGGGATTTTTGCTTTGTTCTACTTTGGGTTTTTTTGCATCTATGCAGGAGTATTACCTCTGTTGGGTGGCAGTGACATTCCCATGAAAGCTCAAGTATGTGGAAAATTAAGATGATCTTGTGCACACGCGTCTATGTTTCACCCACAGACTAGATATGGCTCACATCTCTTTGTGTGCTTGGGTTTTCTTCCAAAGAAAGTAAGACATGGCATGCTTCCAGGCTGTCGAGGCAGCCAGGAGCCAGCCCACACAGCTAGGGACCAAAACTGTGAAGGGCACTGGGCTAGCACCAACCTCAAACTACTGAGACAGTTATGAAAGCCTGTGCTGAAGTGGGGAAATGGAGAAGTGCAGAACTAGCGGGCTCTCTCACAACACCCCAACCCCACTTCGAGGTAAGCCCCTTCCCCAATACCTTGATTTCCACAGGAAGGAAATCCCTGCACAGGAGCTAAAAGGGGACTCCTATGTGCTCTGTCCAAGCCCACTGTCAGACAATTCTCTGAGGCTCCACAGCTTTCAGGTACTTTAGGACAGGAATCAGAAACATTTTTAAGGGAAGAGGGCCAAGAAGTAAGTGAGGTCAAGAATAAATAGCATCTAAAAAAGAGGCGAAGTTTGGAACAACATGAAACAAAGCTGCAAAAACTCATGAGAACTTGTGTTTAACTGCTTCTTCCAAGGTTCATTATTACTAAACAGACATGAATTAAAAAAAAAACCACTCTACAGCCAATTTGTATTTATCCTATGGAGTTATGTAAAGACTACAAAGTCTTTGGAAATGGATTATTTCAAAGTATATAGGGGAAGCAAGTTGGAGACCTACTAACCTACTACCTAATCTTTCAGAAGATTGATCAAATTTTATGATGGAAACAGATCCTTCTTTTCCTGAAGCAGCAAGTTATCTCCTCACATGAGTCAAGTATGGTATTAACTTATGATATTAACTAGGTATTTTACAGTTATTGCTCTGGCTATGAAAATTTTTAAGTATCATCCCAGGTGAGAAGGAAAAAACTGCACTTTGAGAAGCTAGAAACTTCTCTTCCTAGCCACAAGGACATAATTCATCTACACAGAAGCAAGCACCACACAGTAGATCTTCCAAAATATGAAGGCTGATTTAAACAAGTCTATTGCTGGCAAAAAATTTACACTTGTCAAAACACTTTACAAACAACAAAGGCACAGTAGCTCATTTTAATACCCCTTTTCTCAAACGGTCAAGTATTTTTAACTACTGTTGTGCTGTCTGATGCAGTACAAGCCACAATTAAAACATCTTGTTTGTTAGAATCTTGAGAGTTGTGTCTTCCATGGAACAAAAAGGGGACACAAGAAATCATCACCAAGTCAAAATACCGTAAGTAATGTTTTCGTTATTTTGGCAGGACCAAATTTGTGTGAAAATATAAAGCTACTAGTACACTCTCTGGTGAGACCCCACCTTGAGTACTGTGTCCACTTTTTGGGCCCTCTACCACAAGAAAGACATTGAGGTCCTGGAGCTGGTCCTAGAGAAGGGCAACAAAGCTGGTGAGGGGTCTGGAGCACAAGTCTTATGAAGAGAGGCTGAGGGAGCTGGGGTTATTCAGTCTGAGGAAGAGGAGACTGAGGGGAGACCTTATCGCTCTCTACAACTACCTGAAAGGAGGCTGTAGAGAG
>VZRU01007432.1:56163-101315 GCA_013398155.1 Pedionomus torquatus | reverse complement strand
TTTTCCATTGGTTGGACTAGATGATCTTAAGAGGTCCCTTCCAGCCTAGGTAATTCTGTGATCTGCTCCTACCTACAGGTGTGATCTCTCTACACTTTTCCACTTCTGACCCTCCAATGGGGCAAATATCAAAGACAGCTAACCTTGGCTGTTATAGCAATACATATAAGCAAGGGCCTCTCTGCATATCATTCCTCAGTATAATCTGGTCTTATCCCTGTCAGAGTGAACAGTTTCTGAACAATATGCTGTTAATTTCAGAGTTGAATTAGTTAGAATAGGACCAGCTAAAAAAGGAAAACTACTGTACAGAAAGTTAGTTTTGTTTTACCTCAAACCAGGACAAGCACCCTGGGAATCTGAGGCTACAGGAGTCCATGAGTGCTGGTCAGTCTTTAAGAACCATCATTTAGAAGCACAAATCCACTGTGTTGTAAGTCAAGCAAGCAGGGCAGAAGACCAGCTTGGCTGAATAGGGAAGTCCTTGTGGAGCTCAAGAGGAAAAAGAAATTGTATGATCTCTCGAAACGAGATGAGGCTTTGCAGGAAGATTTCAGAGCTGTGGTTAGTATATTTAAGAAAAAAACCACAAAAGTCCAAAGGTTAGAGTTGAAACTGGCCAGTGTTGTTTCAGATAACACGAAGGGCTTTTTTAAGTATGTTAAAAGCAAGAGGAGGTTTAAAGAAAACATTGGACTGATACTTGTTAAAGATGGTCATCTTACTAATAGGGACAAAGAAAAAGCAGAGGCATTCCATGCATTTTTTGCCTCAAGCCTTTATCTTACAGAATCATAGAATCATAGAATGGTTAGAGTTGGAAGGGACCTTGAAGATCATCAAGTTCCAACTCCCGTGCCATGGGCAGGGACACCTCCCACTAGACCAGGTTGCTCAAAGCCCCATCAAGCCTTGATCTCTTCTCCCCAGCATCCAGTGACAGGATCCATGGGAATGGTTTAAAGCTGTGCCAGAGGAGGTTTAGACTAGACAAGGATGATCTCCAAAGGTCCCTTTCAGCCTCTACCATTCTGTGATTAAGAAGCATTTCTTTAGCAAGAGGCTGGTCACACACTGCAACACACTTTTTAGAGAGGTGGTTGATACCCCAAGCCTGACACTGTTTATGAGACATTTGAACAATTGCCTTAATATGCTTTAACTTTTGGTCAGTCCTGAATTGGTCAGGCTGTTGAACTAGAAGATTGTTGTAGCTCCCTTCAAAATGAAATACTCTATTCCCTGTAACCACTACAGTGGGCGTGGCTTTTTTTTGATCAACAGGTTACAATGAAAGACATGATCTGAAGTTTTTTTCAGCCCTACCAACATCTATCTAAAAGCAATGGAGCATGGACATATTTAGAAGGTATCTGGTGCACTATGTGCTAATGAATCCAAATATGCCAAAACCAGAACCTAACAGAACCAAACTGTGTTAAATCAGGATAATGACAAAAAGGCACTGGGGCACAGATTTTCAAACAAACATATTTTTCAAAAAAGCCTCCCACCACCATTCAATGGCAACCTTAAAATCATCATTAAGGAACTCCTATCACAGCACTCAAGAATCTTACTTGGACAAAACAAAACCAAGGCAGTCCACTCTGCAAAGGGAACAGACAAAAAAAAAAAAAAAAAACACAACCCCAAACCTCTGGACTTTCAGTAGGGTATACAAATGTGATGTGGAACTCATTACAGTTGCTGGGGATGAGGAGCAGTGGAACACTCTGTCTGTGCTCTGCAATTTTCAAAACTTCTTGCCACACTGATGAAAACAGATGGTATGCTAGTATAAGCATCACGTTACCTACAGAGATGTTTGTGCCTGAATTGGTCTATTGGTAGCAGCTCTCACAAGCATAGGTGACCTAGTCTTCCCCAGCTTTTGAAGAAAACTATATGTCCAGCTCCTTCCAGAGTCAAGGTGGCACACTCTTGAACGTCCATCACTGTGTACCCACCTCAAGGTTTTGCGACTCAGATTTTGGCTTTGAAGGCCAGACAACTGTTGTCTGTAAGCAGACAGTACAAATGCCACAAGACAGAATTTAAATTAACATTATTCCAATTAAATTTCTCTGGATTCTGACAGATTTTCTTTAACAGCTGTAGGCATTATTGATTATTTTATTGAAAAAGGGACATGATGAGCATCATAAAAAATGTAAATGAATTAACAAAAAGATTGAATTATACATGATACATAGCAACAAAATTTGCCACTGTACAGCAGAAAAAAAAAAAAAAAGAAAAAAAAAAGTGTGTTGTTAAAAACAAAAGTTTCCTGCAGGAAAAGGATTTCACATTAAGACTCTGTAAGGGAGCCATACACAAAGCAAGCAGAAAGGAAGCATAAATTTACATATGCAATAGTTTGGATACCACCCCAAGTAAATAGAGAAAAGCACACAACAGTGTTCATTTCAGTTACATTGTGAAAGCAAATAAAACAAGTCAAACAGAAGTATTAAAATGTATCAAACCCAATTTACACATATTAAATAAAAAGTAGTATTTTTGTCCCCTACACTGCTTTCAAGAACACACAAATACTATTATTAGAATTCCTGTTTTTCTATATTTTCCTCTTTCCAGGACCTTATTTCACATCATGCCTCAAATATTTGTGAAGGTTCCCCAAGCAATGTACCTTCATCTGACTTTTTTTTTTTCCGGCGAGAGAAAAAATTTTGCTTTAACATCATTACAAGAAATTTCAGCTGCCTGTAAATTCAAAGACACCCAAAATGCCTACTGAAACTTCCTCTGATCTGTCACAAGTGCAGAACTACAACTGTTGAGACTAAGGGCACAATTTGAACAGGGGGTGTCCCAGGAAGGGCTGGCATGTGAGTTGCAGTAGGGTCACCCTCACTACTGGACTGTGGCCACTCTCAGTCTGCTCTGGTCCTGACAGAGACCCCAGGAGAGGGTTAGACATAGATGCTGTGGGATTCTATAAACCTAGGTACATGATTTCTTTTAATATAAAAGCACTTCTAGGAGTACCATTAAAATATATATGTGAAATAAGTGACCTCGGGACCAAAATCAGTACTGCCAGCTGAAAAGGATAACACTAACATTGTGATCAGTCTTTTCCCCCTGAATTAGCAGGGCACTCCCATAAGATCTCACAGTAAGTTTATCTAACACCAGTTGAAAAGAATCTGTTTTCTACTTACCTCTCATGTGCAGTTTCAGTTCTCCCATTACACTTTTTACACAATGCATAAAAGACATGACCAACAAGCTCCAAAACCATGTAATAGAGTAGGCATGAACAGGTGGAAGAAACTGAGAGTTTTGCTGTAAGATAAACTGAGCACCACCTGGAAAATGCTTTTTTTCCTCCTCACTTTTAATTAACATTGTTATTTTCTTTCCTTTTCATCTCTCTCCCTTCCCTTTGTCAACAGTGACCCTTCACTCTTCCTCTCTCTTTTCTGCATACACTTCTCCCCTGACCACAGCCTTCGCTTTGAACCCCACATCTAACGTCTTTAAATCCATCAAACTCAGCAGCTGTATGCCATGAGATAAAATATCCTACTACAGTTCTGCTGTAAAGGTGAAGAGTGGCTCAACATCAGTTCAAATATACTGAAAACTTTGAGAAGCTAATAATGAATTTAGGTGCTTTAGTAGTTAGGTGTCAGATCAGCTAATTTTTAGAGGAGAAATCAATGCGACCTACAAATTGCTGAGTTCTGGTAATAAGATCAAGTCCTGCCTGTCACAGACAAGCCAATCAAAAATTGAACCCTCTCTTCCCATTATTGAACTTTTGAAAACACAAGGTCTCTACATGAAGATAAATGACAGACCAATTTAAAAATGAAATAATCTACAGTTTCAATGCATTGGCTGTTTTCCTTTAACTTTTGACAGCCAATTTATCACTGGAGCAATAATTTAACCAAAAAATGAATCAAGCTTTTTTCATAAAAACCTATTTTCTTTCACATTTTCAAAAATAACCTGAGTATCTAAGGAACTTGTCAGAACTTCACTCCTATTGTCCAGCTCTCAACTTCACCTTTATTAATAAAACTAATTTTGATATTCCAGATACGCGCATGTGATCTTTACATTTATACAGCTTCAAACCATGTATATGAGAGGAAAAAAAAAAGTAAAAAAAAAAAAAAAGTAGTGATGAATTATAGTAGAATACCTAATTTTCTGCTGTTGTACATTGTAATACTGGCTGCTTTATTCTTTGAGGCTTGGAAATCTGTAGTCAGGTGTATACCACAAGATTTTGCCAAGAAAAGAATTTAAGGCAAAAATCACAAATCAGAGAAATTCCAAAACAGGCACATACTTATATCTGCTGAAAGAAAACAGACACTATCCTAACTGAAAGACTTACATTTTTATTAGACATTCAAATAAGATAGAATCAGGAAGCAAACATACAAACAAAAAATTATATTCTTATGTAACTGTTTCTCCTCAAAAGTAATCTTAGGAGAAAAAAAAACATACGGCTGAAGGCACTATTAATACAAGAGAATGCTTCTGTAGCTTCCAAAATAAACACTGAATAGTGATAGCTAAAGAAAAGAAGCAGATGAAGTGCATAATTACTATACATATATCCAAATTAAACAGCATACAAACATATGCTCAACTACTACATTCTCAAAAATACAAAGCATCAACTGCAGCCATTTAAGTTCATATACTCATGAATATGGAAATCAGAGTTCACCAGATTTCTTCAGTGTACTGTAACAAAAAGCATAGACACCTTAAAAAATACAGTATTTATAGCACCACTGTATTTTTTGTAACTTAGATACACTTAGAACTATTTTAAATATTCAAAGTCTGAAATAAAGACTGTAGTGCCTGAAATAATTTAATTTCAATGTTTTTCACCTCAAATTGTGCTGCAAAATGTGACCTGAATAACATAAGGACACTTTTTAAACATGTTAATTTTAACATTTGCAACTAAGCAGTAACTTTTTTATTCAATCTCTTCACGGTTCACCTCTAAAGAAAACAGTTCATCTCTGAAGAAAGTTAAGAGAAGTACCAGCTGGTTTCTTTCTGGGTCTCTCACTGCAAATCACCTTTGGATACTTTCATAACAAAAATCAACCCACAAACTATTTTCTTCCCTTCTTTTTCCAGAGTCACACTACCAAAATCTTCTGTCACATGGCACCTAGTAGACTAGTGTCCCCACCCAGGTATATCAATATATTCCCTCCACAGTGAACATTTCCTCCTCCTCCTCCTGGGCAAACAGAGATCTGAAATAGACTTTTTCAGGCACATACAACCACCCTGCCCTTGCTATATCATGAATACCCACTTCCAAGCACCAGATCTTATAAAGTGGGAAAACTTTCAGACATGCTGCTACAGGGAGGCTGTACCCAAACACAGCAGCAGCAATGGTATCAACTAACTAGAAGGACAAGGAATTTTACTGTGGCACCACAGCCACGCAGCTCTAGCACAAGTTACGGATTTGTTACTGCTGCTGTCATCTTGAAAGCAATGAGCAGAGGTAACCTGGAGTCCACTGGTTCCAAGAAGAGCAGGAAAACCAGCAGGGACTAACACATCTTAGAAGCGGTTATCAACAACTTGCTTAAGAGTACTTGGGGATTTCACAACCAATTTTATTGAGTAAAAATTTATGGTTCGTGCCCTCTGTAACAGTAAGAAATTTTGTTCAGATTCATGCAATTTTTACACAGTCATTACATTCTCATTTAAAAGTATACAGCACATCCATATTTGCAAATGCATTCACAAATCTGGCAGTATGGGAAGGCAAAACTTACCCCATCCATAGCTTTTACTAAGAGATCATAAATGGCTGGATCTCCTTCTCTGTCAATGTCTTGAGACACACAGATCTGACCAGTACGTGGGTCAATCTGGAAGGTTTTGGATTTTTCATAGTAATGAAAGCCATCATAAAGAAAATACTCAATTTCACCAAACTGGTCAGCATCTGCATCTGTTGCCTTGACCTGCAGAGAAACAATAGAGAAAAAAATGAAGCCAGTGAAACAATTACCCATTCATTCAAAAATCACATTTATTTGTTTTAAAGATACCTGTTTGGGTTGTAAAAGCAAATACACATACACGTAATAAATATAACACCACTCTGCTACCTAAGCTGTCTGTGTAAAGTTTTTAAAATGATGACTCAGCTACTGACAATGTAATTATTGCAACAAGCATATAAGATTAATTAGATCTTTCTTTAACATTACTTGTTCATCTGTCAATTATTATCTCAATCAAGTGGACCTCCCATGACTGGACAAGCTACATACATTAAGTCAAATTAGTCCATACCTTAAGCTTCTTTTTCATCATGTTATTTTACCAGTGAAGACAACATCACATGTAGATGAGAAAATTGCTGCAGGATATTCTTACCTAATGTATTTTCTAAAAGACTTCCCAGAGCTTAATTTAGTATTTAATTTGAAAGAGGGTTTGGTGGCACTGTGATCCATACAAGTTAAGGACTTAAGGGGGTTTTAATCTCCAGTCCTCTCTCCAAGAAGCTAGAAATCTACGAACACAAGTAAATGTGACCATTGCATGCATGCACAACCCAAAGCAAGAGACATACAGATTGCAGCAAGTCTCTGTGACAGACTTCATTACCTTGTCAGTGTAGTCTTGCATGTAGCTGTAACTGCTAAATGATAAACAAGGCTAACATATTTTCTTTTCAGCTATATTAAATACATCTAAGAAATGGAATGAATTATGTTTTAAGTAACTACTTTAAAGAAAGACTTCCTTCAGAGGGAGATTCCTCTGCAACCACATGGCATCAAAAATATACACTACATCCAGCTGACAAGGAAAATGGGTGGCAGGAGAACAAAACTAAGTGATGGTTAGAGACTGTAGCTGGGAATGGTAGCCATGGGGCTGGGCAGCCTAATCCCAGACACAAAATGGCTATTTCCAAACAGAAACACATGAGCTGCATCCCTTCTTTCCAGCTATGCTTAGTCTTCTTGTGTGACCAATGGATCAGACTAGACCAATATGCTGGATGTACACAAGATGCTTTCAGAAGACTCTGAAAACCTGGGGTGACTTTCAACATGCCACATCATCTTCCCTCAGTTGGGTTTTAAAAGACTTACAAAGCATTATACAAACTGTAGGGAGCCAATATTCGTAAGCTGAACATGCGATTAAGGCACTGACTAGTCTAGAAAGTATAAAACCCCAACAATTTAAAGCTACTATGTGGGTTTGAATTTTAAAACAGAACATACCTCAAATTTTTCTTAGAATTGTTTGGTTTTTTTAACATATGGGGGCAGACAGCAATCAACATACCTATTAAAAATATTTTAATAAATGTTTACTGCACAAATAGCTTTTGCCAGTACCATATACATATGCCCTGAGCGAGGAGAGGCTGAGGGAACCGGCTTGTTAAGCCTGGAGAAGAGAACGTTTCACGGGGATTTAATAGCCACTCCCAGTGCCCAAGTGGAGGTTGCTGCAAGGACAGCACCAGGCTCTGTCATCAGCTGCAGGACAGAAGGGAGGAAAACAGTGGTCAAAAGCTGAAGCTGTAGAGGTACTGGCTGGCCCTAAGGCAATACTTTCGCTACAAAAATGATTCAGTACTGGAAGAGGCTCCCTGGCCAGAGAGGCTGGCACCTCTGTCCTTGAGTTTGAGACCCAAATGGACACTGCCTGAACAGCCCAGGGCTGCACCAGAGACCTCCTACCATCTCCTCCATCCCCAGCATGGCCAAGGAATAAACCACTGCCCAGTTATAACTGCTACACAGCTGTACTTCACCAGCCACCAAACTTCAAGTTAACAGGATGCTCAAGTGTGAAACTTGCTCTTTGGACAAGGGGTAGATTGGTTAAATAAGTATTTGATAAACATAATAGTTTTCTCTATTGCACCTTCAATGTTACAGCTCTCTGATAACAAAATAATTTGTGCTGGGTTTGGCTCTTCTCTGGCATGTTCCATTGTGGAAGCTTTCATTTAAATTTACAAAGATCTCAGAAAAAAAATAACGTACAAAAATAAGTATACATCAAAAGAGCCAGCATTCTTAGTTCTCTAGTTTGCCACTATTGGAGATACTTAAAGGATTTCTCCTTCTCAACTGGTTTCATTTTCTACTTATTCTCCAAAGAAGACCAATCCTGTGTTTATTCCATCAGCCTATCCATGCAAGTACAATGCCTGAAGACCTTAATGGAGCTTCAGAACCTGGCGGGAGTTCACAGAGGAGACCTGTACCAGCTATTGCCTGTAACTGGCCTAGGTTGGAAAGATAAGGCCCACAGCCATCAACCATACACAGGTCAAGGTGGGGTGTGCACATGACTCCCCATACAGATAAATGTCTGGCACAGTTTTAGGCATGGTTTCAAAAAAGACCAAGAAGGACAGGCCAAGGACTGTTCCTAGCAATAAGTTTGGATGATGTCATCCTGTTTTGGAGATGTAAATTAATTTAACTGTGTAGACAAAAGCTGTGCCAGGCCATTTGGCCTTAGGGCCCCAGAACAGCCCTTGGCTGCTGCTCTTACTAGTACAAACACAGCCTTAAGGACCGTTCAGTGCCTCCATCACATGCTCACTTCTTTGCCCATAGAAGAATTGTTCTGGCATTCAGATGCTGAACTGGGACTGAATTAAAACCAAATGAACGAAAACATGGCTTGGGAAAGCTGAAAAGCATAGAAGTCGGGAAAGGGAAACCACGGAAAAAGTGCCAAGGCAAATTATAAAGCTAGAACTTACTCTAGACCTAGAGACTCTAAATTCTTACTCAGTTACTTCCATCAGAATTTTAAAATGACGGACAGCCCAAGAGATACATGTTATTTCAATTAGGTGTGTTTTTTTTCTCTGTTGGGTTTCTTTGTTTGTTCATTTGTTTGTTTTTAAGCACCCTGTGGACCTCCCTACTTCTCCACAGGATGCTTGAGATTTCCTTGATTTCAGAAGAATTATCACTATGACAGTGATTGTACCACATACTCCAATGTACCCCTTTTTTTCCAAATGACTTCTTGGAGCACTGAAGGCCATTATACCAGGGACTGCAAATAGAAAGTTCCTCTATGGGAGCCCTGTGGTCACAGAACCTTTCAACAGTCCTTTCACACCCCTACAGTTCACATCCCATGGCTGCAGCACAGGGTGGAACATGCAGCCACTCCTGACCCCCATCCAACCGTTCGTTCTGGGGAAGTTAAAGGCAAAACTCACACTCAACTTCAGTGGAACAAAGATCTGGCCCTAGAAATACTTTATAGCTGTATATAAATCAAGTCTACAACATATATTTCACCACCCCTGTACTTTGCTATTTCTATCATAAAAAATATTAAAAAATAAGCCTAGCACGCTGTCGGTATTCTGCCACCCTGATGCTATGGAACAGTAATTTACTTGGCTCTTACAAGAAAAGTATTTCTTTCCTGAAACCTAATGTGAGCGATAACACTGAAAGGTTCTGTCTCCCTGTGCCTGCATGCAGTTACATGTGCAAATGCTAACATTTATGTCTGCAACTGACTGTGGGTGATTAATTACGGGTGTGAAATTCGAGGGTATTGTTAGGAGTTTAGCCCATTATGTTCATCGACTTGTTTTCTTTCATGTAAATTATGCAGTCCTCAGACTATTAACAGTACTGTTCCTTTGCATATAAGTGAGGAATTTAAATAAAAATGCTTCAGTTCAAAGCAATATGAATTTGAAGGGCTAACTGTGATCAACTTCAATTACTTTAACCAGCTTTCAGGCAGCAGAACTAAATGGCATCAATTTCTGCATTTAGATAAATATAATCTTTTTCCATGATCAACACCTTCACATCCATTGAATTTCCACTCACGTAACAGTCCTGGTTTTTAAGCAATTTTTCCCATGGAATCTTTGATTTGAAGAGGGAAGAATCTGCAATTAAAAGTGAATGACAAATTTACGGTAGCAGAAAGAGCTGAGGTTGAATGGTACTACAGCTGAGGTCAGGGGAGCAATTAACTATTATCAATGGAAGCTGATTTAGAAGGAGGAACCCAGTGAAAACATGCTAACAAATTCAAGTCTTCAGATACAGATGAAGGGAACAAGTTACCATAGATTTTAGAAATTAAGCCACATGGTAGTCATGGTTCAAAACATGTCAGGTTATGACTGCGTACTGCACTACTACCAAACCTACAGAGTATTACAGCAGTTAAGCACCTGAGAGCTGTGAATTACAGCAGTCCAAGCAGAAGGAAATTAAGGCAGCAGCAGGAATTTTCACAGTGGATTGATCAAGAGTGTTGTATGACGGCAATACCATGGAGGTGACAGAGCTGAAAAGATTTATATGCCTTGGAGACACAGGAGGCAAGAGAGTACCAAGTGTTAATACCTCTGTTCTAAGAGTTAAGTTGACTATGGATTGGAATCTAGGAGAAAAGAAAGAAGGGGGAAAAAAGAATGTCCTTTCTCATTCTTTTACTAAATATGTTTTCAATGCACTAAGTAGAAGACGTGTTATTAAGGAGTGTAAGTTTCAGAATAAGGAAAATCAGGACACAGTATTTCCCCAAGAAACATTTTTAAAAGCCAACAAAAGTCATGGTATGGACAGCTACTGGCTGGATTTCTCCCGTCAGTCCTGCTTGCTGTATCCTACATCCTTTAGCCTGTTTGTGCACTGTCTAGAATGCAAATCCATCAGAGAAAAAGTTTCTTCTGTCCTGCTGACACTACCAATAATGTAATAAATGGCCAGAATGCAGACATCCCTCAGGAGAAGGAAAAAGGAGGACCTAGAGAAATGTTATGGAGAACAATTTTTAAAAAAAAGTTTATTCATCAATGTGATGCTTAGGCAGATGAATGCATTAAGGGAATAAATGGTGGAAACTAGTAGACACTAAAGGGTGTAAGAAGATAAAAAAAGAAAGAAAAATTGTCAGTCATTTAATGAGATAGATTAAGACAGTGCAGAAATGACCTTTATTTGCATATGGAAAGAGGGGCTAATCTCAGAGAAAACAGAGAACCACTATATGATCATTAACTTCACCTAGATATATGAAGAATAAAATTGCTGGCAATATACTTAAATAGGACAGAACAGAAACACCTTGTGCAGTATTATGTTAAAAGCATGGAGAAACTTCACAGCTAATAGCAAACATTTGGCAAATCCTAAATTGACTCCATTCAATCCACAGAAATCAGCAATTTGTCCCTATATTTTACAGGCATAAAACATTGTTATCAATAAATAACAAGATTATAGAGAATTACATCAGCTCTTAAAGCCCAGACTGTTTTAAACACTGATTAATTTTAAGAAAAAAGTCCCCATTTTGATTGCTTGTTTGTACTGCTTCAAAAGTCTCAAGCATATATTTAACTGTGTCACCCTACTGTTTCAAGGGATTAAGATAAAGTTCCTGTTTATTGATTTAGATTTCTTTACTTTCTCTCCTAGGCATTATTTCCTGGTTTATAATAACTGAATATATTTTGAAGATCAGAGCAAATATTTTAAACTATATGCAAAATGGGAGAAATGACCTGTGCACACAAAACCACATCAGAAAATCCAATCTTATTAACTCTGCAGATTAAAAATTCAGGGCCATGCACTTTGCATTTTATGTAAAGACCATTTCTAGGATTTAGAGTATACAGCCTTAAAGCTGACTGCTTTGCAATGCTGAATTTCACATGTGGGTGATCAGAATTAATTTTATGGCTTTCAGATCAACAGAATAAGAAGTAGACTACAATGGGAAAGAGCAGGAAGCTTGGCCAAATAACTCACGACAGTGGTCATCTCTGATAGCGATTAAATGAGAATAAAAAATATTAAATCATTTTTTCATGGCTTAAGAATTGCTCCCATACCACACATTTTGACACATTTACTCAATTTTTTCAGCTAAGATACAGCTCTCATAGCTCATAAAATCTGTTTGGGGGACCCTTACTGTCAGAGAATAAGACAGATTTTTATTTCAAGCATAAAAAGTTTAATTCTTTCAGATTTGCTGATACTGTGACAAGCAAGTTAATTTCCAGCAGGCAGTTTTAAAGAAAATAAGAATGTAGGATAGATAGAAACAGACTCATCATCAAAAGAAAAAGCTACTCGAAAAGACTCATCATCAAAATGTAAGACAGGACACAATGGACAGATACAGACATAGGGAAACTACCAGGAAACTGAAAGGAAATGGTTCAATGATAATTTTGCTGCTGATGAATGGTCTGAGCACAGTTCTCTCTTGCAGACATCACCAACCAAAATCCAACATCCTTCCAATTAAAGGACTGAAGGACACCAGGCCTGTCCATGGTGGAAGGGCAATGCCCAATGGCAGACCCTTACCAGATGATTCCTGCATTCCACGGGCAACCCAAATGCCCCAGTATGGCTGACCACCAGTATTTGGAAAAATCCTCTACACCAGACCTTTTTGCCAGATTCCTGGCCACAGGGAAGGAAAGGAGCAACTGTCAGTAAAATTAAAGGTACTGGTAGTGGAATTACCAGGAGTTTATGTTCTCCAGAGAGAGCAGTTTAGGTATAACCGTGCCTGTGAAATTAGCACATGAACTGTCAGGAACACACATCATCAGATATCTAATTTAGTGCCCTCAGTTATAACCCTGTTTGGCTAGAAAATAGTGTATAAAATACAAACCAATAATCTTCACCTCATGGCTGCCTGAGGCAGTGCAGACAATAATGCTGACACCAAACCTGAAAAGAATGTTAATAAATACATTACTTCTCTGGACTTTTATCTGTTTGTCTGAACATGCTTGATTGCTGCCCATCTTCCTGGTACCACAGGTTTAAATACACAGAAACAGGAATAAGGCTTCAGATCTACTTGCTTAAATCCTGAAGGCAGAAGCCTTGATTCCAAGAATAAGAACTATTTGCCTGAGGACTTAGCAGCCTGTCCTTGAACAACATTTTGCAGTGACAACAGAGAAATCCCCACTTCTCATCCTCAAATGGATCTCTACCTGGAAAGTCACAAACCAAACTCAAATCTGGCATTTAATGTGAACATTCAACTGGCATTGACACTCATTTTACCAACCACCACAGGTACCACATACTCCAAAAACAAAGAATAGCAAAATCCTTAGTCCTCGTCCTTTCTCTGATGCAAAATGTCTCCACTGTGCTAGTCAGGTCAATGGACTTGACTAATGTCAGTCTTCCTATGTTCTTTTCAACTCCTGCAGCACGGAGACTATCACAGTCGAACAAATGACAGTAAGCAGCACACAGACACTACCTTGTTAATGTCTCCTGCAGCAGCTACTGATTCCCCCATGTCACTCCCAGAAGTGTCATCAGTTTTCCAAACGTGCTTGTAACTGTTTCATTCAAGTTTCATCAGAAATAGTCATTAGTTAAATCTCAAAACATTTAAAATTAAAATTACAGACACCTAAACACAAGCAGAGAGAGAGGGCTGGATACAAGAGAGGGCTGGATGTAACAGTACAAGGGTGTCAAGAGACTCATTGCAATTCCCTTGCTGGACCAACCACATAATCAGGAATGGCCTCCAGGCTCCTTAGAAAGTACATGGGTAGCTTAGTCCTCCCCAAAAAGCCAATGCCTAGCAGAGGAGCCCTTTAGCAACACCACTCCATTTGGAGAGAAGAGCCGCTCAACCCTGCTCCCGCTCTGCTTGTTCCTTCTGTACTCAGCACCCTTGGCTTGACAGAAAAAAAGAACAACAACAAAAAACCACACATGCCCTTTCACATAAAGGCCTGGAAAACAACTCGCTTTTCCCTAGCTGAGTTCCAATCCACTAGGGTGAGAACTGAAGGAGTGAGAATTCAACTCTTCTTCTTTAGCAAGAAGGCACAAAATACCATCCAATGTGCTCAATTATACAATGTGCTCAAAGACAGCATGTGGAATGTGCTATTCACTGTAGCCTCAAGTAAGCTTCATGTTTCTCAATTATGATACGGCTTTTGGCTTTGGCATTTCAAAAAGTAATGAAATGGTTCAGCAAATATATTTTATGCTTACTGCATGTCTATTTTGCTTGTGGGTGCCCTAATAAACTACAAGATTTTATAATCTTAGGTAAGACTAACCGCATTTCATTTTGTGTATGAATCTCTCATATAAGATCACACTGATTATTATCTTTTTAGTAACACATTGGGGGTTTTTTCTAACATTCTGTATCTTCTCTGAGACAAGTGAATGAAAGGAAACGTTTTCTTTGATGAACAATTATGAGATTTCAGCTTTTTGCCTTCTCTGCTCTTCTATTTATATAATTGATGACAATGAACAAACCTGTCAATAGAAATATTGACATATCTTAGATTTACTGTTGTAAGTCAGCCTATAGAAAGCAAGAAAGATGAAAACAATTGAAGGAGAAAACAGCAGAAGTACATTACAGCATCATGCTTTTATTTTGAAAACCAGATATCAGCTAGCCAAGTCCAGGTCCACGCAGAACAGGGCATTTCAGACTATATAGTAACCTGCAGTTCCTGCTCTGATGCTAGCCAGAGCCTCAATTCATTCCTATGTAATCCAAAGTTCCTGCCATGCCTTCTGTTTCATTGCTGTGCCCTCCACCAAACAGCATGAGCGGCTAAATCCCATTGATGCTAGCCAGGATCCAGAAGTGTAGGAGACAGGCCTGATCTGAAAGGCATACCTTTATCACACTTAACACACCAACTGGATCCAGATCATCACAAATTACAGTTGTTATGTCTGAATTCATAGCAAGCAGCAGTGTTGCTATTGCCTACTAACTACGTGGTAGAGTAGTGGCTGTAAAATGTGTTTTAGGAGCAGTAAAATGTGTTTCAGGTTCCAGCACTGAAAACATCTGCTAGAGGACCGTCTACTCTGTCAGTCTATTTGGTCTATGTTGCCTTCCTTCTCATTGTGCAAATATAACCAAATAGAACATAATTTATTTTTATTGCCTATGTAAACTGGAAGAACAGAAATGAAAAGAGAACATATTTCTGAGGAAGGAAAACTAATCTTCATAGTGACTAGCAAATATTTGCAGGACTAAAGTCTTATTTAATCATCAAAATCAAGACCCCTCCTTTTCAGTGAAAGCAGTTCTATCCATTCATTAATGCTGCTCACATGCTCTTTTATAATTTTAGATTTTATAACATGCTAAAACCTCACTATGCACTGTTAAGACTTTAAGTACAAATCCATTTTTATTCATTAACTTTAGTAAGCTACAGAGCTCCAAATCTGAGCACCTCTGCCAAGCAACAGCAGAGCACAAAAATTTCCCTATTCTGTGCTAATTGCACAAAGCAAGAAGTCATGGGTTTAATAATCTAGAATAGCTATCACACAAAGAAATATTTTGTACAGAACGTGTAATTTTAATCATCTTGCACTGCAGCATGTATTAGCATTTAGTGTCAGGATTCATTTAAAAATCATATTTAACAAGAATATTTAGAAAGCATGACTCAAGGTACAGGCTGTCTTGTTTAGGACATTTTTCCGATTTGAATGCCTTACCATGAATCATAATAAATCAATAATACGGCTTTTATCAGCAGCATGTATTATTGCATAAACTAAAATTAATTAAAATAATTCATTTATTTTGCTTAGATCAATCAAAATATTTACTATATTTATAAAGCTGGAATGTGATATACTAGCTAACTGTGCCTAGTAGGCTGATCAAAGCTGGACAGGTTCTTTTGCATTCCTCATGGCATCAGCTTTTGACATGCCATTCCAGTTTATTTCTTCAATTAGTGGTGGGCTTCCTTCTACACAGGCTTCTTTTACATGTCTTTATCCTTTTGACTGCTTCTTGAGTCAATGAGTTAAGTGACAAAAATTTTTTTTACATTTACCTACTCTCATCCAGAGAACCTCAAGAAAACAGGTATTTTGTTCACATTCACTAAGATTCAAATCTTGTATTAACTTTAGTTGATGATACTAATGCAGGTCAGATAACAGCAATATCATTATCATCACATTGTGGTTTTTTGTTTCTTGTTTTGACCAGTACGATGAGGTCCAACAGCATCACTTCAAGACAAGCTTTATAGGACACATCAGCAAAGATGGGCAGAGGTTTCTATCACCACGCACCTCTTTAACACTTTGAATCTGAATGCTTGTTCAAGTCTACCAAATATTAACAAATATCAAGTGCTTTTCACTGTTCAGACCACTGCTCGTTTACACACTGGAGCCTGACTATCCTCCCATGTCCTGCTGCAGCTAGGATGACAGAAAATACAAGCTTCTTTCTCTAGCTCCCTGCTCTGCGAGGCTGCGACCCCACCTTTCTGTTGAAGGAATCTGATACCATTTAGAATCACAGGGGGTGGTAGGGTTTGATTAGTTTGTTTGTTGTGGGCAAGGTTGGTTTGTTTGTTTTGGTTTTTTTCTCTTTTCTTCTTAGGGTATTTTTGTGTCACTGCATAAGTCACAGAACTTTGCAAATCCTACAGGGAAAGGTCTGCAGGTTGTGGCACTTCAGAAAGTTGTCCCCTACTGCCCTGTCCCCTGTGAATATATGTTAATGTGCTGATGTGCAAAATCACACTATTAATAACATCTTCTAATCATCAATGACCACCTTAGCTAGGTCCTAAGAAATATAGCCTGCACTACTTTGCGTTATTCCCTGTAAAAGCTGTGTCACTAAGTGTTAAAAAGAAGAATAAACTTTCTACTAAGGAAAGAATATATTTTGTATAAATGGAGTCTTATAAATCATAGCCAATTTATATTTGGAAATAAGTAGATGAGGGCTCTCTTAGTTCATTTCTGCTTTTATGGAAAATTTAAAACATGGCCAAATTCACAGCTTGAATAATGTATTCATAGCACTTTAAAAAAAACATTTTTGTATTCTGTTCATTGTAGACAAAAAAAATTAGCAAGGGATCTATATATCTTCTAATCATTGGTGCGGAAATGAAGTCTGACACAGAATATAAAGATATTTCTCCCCTCCCTCCCTCTAAATAAATTTTTCATATATACACCAATTTCGTTTCCTAACTCTCCAACTCTCTATCTATGTTTCCAGCTATTTTTGCTCTATGTAAGACTCACAATTTAGAGGCTAGCAGACTACAGTGTGCAACAATAAGCAATCATCAGAGAGATCAAAAGGCACAAACACACAAATATCTTAACTTAAAATCGCATGACAAAGCAAGATTTGGGATACTGTCAAGCAAAAAAGAAGCCTTTAGTTCTTTATTTGGTCTGAAATACAAAACCCACTGAGTACACAATAAATATGTTTAACTACACCAGCAATTCCTTCAATTTAAGTTAGCTATATATTTTACAAGTACGATTCAGACGGCCCAGCTCTAAATATGTGGAGGTGGCAGACCAACTCCCAAAAAGTTGAAAGACATCACCTATGATCCACGATGCTTTAGCAATGCTATGCAGAAGCACCAAAGTCACTGCTCCTCCAAAGTTAACACAAACTGTTCTAAAGAGAAGCCTATAAACACTCTCAATATCTAAAACAGAGCTTACCATAAATTACTTCCTGCTCCAAAACTACAAATCCTAATTAGTATTATGAGAATTACACTTACTGTGCATACAATGAAAACTTTGTTCAGTTGAGGGCTACCTGCTATGCGTTATCATGCCAACTAAGCCTTACATATCAATTATGATAATAATTGTGTGTACACACCCTCTCACAAGCCGCAGATCTTCAAATGAACACAGTAACATCTAGATTATTAACTACACCATCTCAGAATTATGGGGCCAGGAGTACTGCTATCCTCTTAGTAGACCAGGCTGGATGTCTAATTAAACTGTGATGTGAACCAGCCTTCCTTCTCCTATGATGCATCTCCATTCATTCAGCCTCTGTGTACAACCCCAATTGCATGATGGCCATGAGATGAGCATGTTACATGCCTGCAATCGGGATACACAGTCAGAATGGTGCCTTACATGCACGTTTCACTTGACAACATGATGGATGAGCCTTCAACAGCTGGGGACCCAGAAGCAGACTGTCCTGCTGGACCATACACACCACACAGCTGAAAAGTTGAGAAACGCCAAGTTACAAAAGTTTCCAGGCCAGAAGAGGTCAGAGCGAACTAACAATGTCACAGCAAAGAAAAAGAGGAGAGAATAACCAATGCTGTATCCACAAACCTGCAGCACAAGTAGATCACAACCCACTACAGCTGATCCATTACAAACTCCATTTACTTTACTCATCAATATATTTTACTGCAGAAGTTGAGAACTTTTAAATAGTATGATCTGACATCTGATGAACCTTAAGCCTTTGAGAAATAAACCACATAACAAAAAGAACACTGCATGTGGGCGTAGCTCAAGCACATCTACAAAGCACAGAATGCAGCTAAGTTTTATCATTTAACATATAAGGAAAGCACACTGCATACTAGGAACAAAACTTAATTAGTCAAAGCAACAGATGGATTAAGTTCCAGGAAGGAAATGAGAAGGGCTGACAGGGTATAAATTGGCCACATCAGTAATACAGACGGAAGAGTCCCTTTTTTTCTAATAAGGAATTCACCCTCAAACAGGACACTGGAGTCCTACACTGTTCTTCTTGCACAGCAGAAGTCAGAGCGGTTTTGAAGTGGGAGATGATGAAAACCAGATGGCTAGGTCCATTTACTCAGCTCCAGAATTCTCCAAAGTCTTTTGCTTTCTCTTATGAAAATAATCCATTCTGGGGACTGGTTCTGAAATTTTGAATATAGCCCCTTCAGTGATCAAAAGAGCTAACTGGAATGAATTTCAACTTCGGCGATCAGAAAAGTGAGATGGTGCTGGCAAGTAGAAGCATTCTTCAGTATCTGCTCTGCAGAAACAAAAATTAAAAACACAGCAACTCCAAAAAGAAGTGCATGTCCAACAGTGTATACAGAATTTGTACATCCATATGTTTAGGGAGGATTGAGGCCTCCCTGAATATTCAGACAGTACATCTCTAATACTAAATCACTTTATCACATGTGCTACTTTTAGACAATTCATTCCCTATTTCCTCATTACATTTTTCTCAAACTAATGGATGAGACCATTTGTAGCATGGTATTTAAACTACAAACATAGCAGATATTCTTATTAAGCCAAAAGGATCCCTGCAGTTTTGTCACATCTATGTGCTAAACTTGTAGCTCTCTAATTTTCATTGTTGTGCAATGTTCACCCATTTTTCTGGAGAAACTAAAAAGACACGTTAGAACAGGGAACTGCTGAATAATGAGATTCTGCTCTCAATTGCTTCCGTCTCTCATGCATATTATTGGTACCTGTCCATGCTGCTAGTTAATCTCAGCTGCCTTTATTGCAGCTTTTCACCATCTGGCCAAAAAAAGAGCTTGTTTTTCCCAACCTTTGCCATGTCATTTCATCTCTAGCCCTGGTCCATCCTTTCCCCTATCTCTGCAGAGAGTAGCAGCTCCCCCTCACCAGCAGCTATACAGCAGACACAGCTCAGTCCTTTCATTCAACTTTTTAAATAGTTTCTTACAGAGACCTGGCTCCTGTTAAACTACACAAATGGGAATCACAGCAGCTAGAATTTCACAACAAAGCTATTGCATTTCAGCCACACAAGAGACACTGGAGAGTATACAGTAGAGAGATGGGAATATCTAGCCTACAGCACAGTGTGTGCTCTTTCCACTTTGCACTACTGGTTTCCACTTTGCTTGTAAATACACCAGCATATCTTATTCTCAAGATCTTGTTCCACTGCACAGAATCAGAGCTTGCTTCCTAGTTTGTCCCACCACATTATAACCTCATTTTTCTCCCTTCCTTCTTTCATAAGTGAAACTGTAGCTTTTGGAGAAATGTTATAAAGACACAGAACTTCCAGATTTGAGCAGAACAAATGAGTCTTTAGTCCAGGACCTTGCTCCTGTACAATGGCCAGTACCAGAGCCTGAACAGTAAAATGCAAGAACCCCACAGTCAATAAAACTACTCTTTTCCCCTCCTTTTGTCACCTCCCCCATGAATTCAATGCACGTTTAATAGTTAAATAAGCTAATAACCAAAGCTGAGGGTTCTTCTGAATTAACTGTCTTCACTTTTGTTACGTACAGAAATGTCCAAGCTTTCTCCTAGCTTTAAACTATTCATCAATATAAGCCATGGCTACAGATCTGCTACTCAGGAAGAATTTTATCTTACCATTTTTTAATTTACGTCTTTTTAATTTAATGGAGTATCTTACATTGTTGGAAAAGGAGTGAAAAGCTCTTAATATCACTCTGAACTATTTATTATTTCATAATTCCTCTACTGTGTCCTTTGTTCATTTTCTGGCCAAGATAAATAACACCAATCTTCTTTTCTATTTCCCATTTCTCAAATGGGAAACATTTAACATCAGTCACAGCTTCAGTTGAATAGCTGGGCTAATGGATCTGCAGACTCCCATCACTCAGCGCTAAAAACACCTTGACTAAGCATGAAGCTGACACTGGTCAGCACCGTAGAAAAGGAAAACCTTAGCCTCTAACAGAGTCCTAGAAAATGGTGGAGCAGTGGCGGTAAAGATCTTTCCCCACTGATGATGAACTAGTAATCCTTGATGTCCATCCATGCTTCTGTCCACAGGGTCTGCAGCAAGGTCTCTTGAGCCGGTGGGAACACTGGTAATTACTAATAACTAGACAATGACAATCATCACTTGCTTGTGAAAGGTGAAAAGGCACGAAGTGATCTCTTAAAGGAAAGACCTTAATCAACAGCCCAGAGTCCTTTGCCAAGAAGGAAGATGGAGCTGGCTGCTCTACCCTCTTCAGATCTTTATCATTGCGGGAGCTGGCATCAACAGACACTGCTGTGGCACACCTCCACAACAGCTTCTGACATTTAGATTCACTTTACCATAAAGTATAGAACTCGCTTAACTGACAGATGTTTCAAATTTGGAAATACACCATTTACTGTAACATTAGAAGCATTCAGTGTGCAAACTGAAAGGTAGGATGCAATAATGGTACAAGGAGCAGGACTGAAATCAACTGATAGAAAGGCTAAAGAACACAAATTGACATTAGGGAATAATCGAAGAATTACATGTGGCCTAAAGCAAGTGTGGCACCTCTGCAGCTCAAATTAACTCCAGCAGAGAAGAGATGGAGGGTGAGGGGGGCAGAAGGCATTGCAGTTGGAGGAAACCCAGTCTTAACTGCAGAAGTCATAGTTAAAATTTGACAGTTTTGAAAAGTCAGTTCCAAGGGAAAAAACAAAACCACCATGAATATACAAGTGGGCTACCACCGAAGAACTAGACTTTTCAGAAAGAGGTAAAACTAAGAATGAAAAGGGAGAAGAACAATCTTAACAGGAAAAAAAAAAAAAAAAAAAGGAAAAAAGCATTTAAAAATATGACTCTTCTTATAAGGTGTTAAAAACGACAATCCAGAAATTTATGAAAGAATAAATTATGCTGAGAGTGATGGGGTCTGGTGGGAAAGCACCTGCTCTACCACAAATTAAGTCTAGTCCATCTGGCCCACCAGCTCCATGCATGCACATATACAGAATTGGAAAAGTCTGCACACTTCAGCAGTCAACTGCTGTGTTTTGCAGATACAGTTTTTTGGGAGAGGAAATAGAAACATGATCTCCACATAGCCACCATGCTCTATGCTCCATTAAGATTCACTGCTCTCCCATCTGTAACCTAATGCTCCAGCAGACCAGCCTGAACATACATCTGGTAATGTCATGCACATTGCATGCACCAGGAGCACAGGTGGGATGATATAAAATGAGTGTGTTTCAAAGTGAATGCAGAATGGATTGGAGGTAATCTAGAAATAATTGGACACAGTGACCATGTAAGTAGCAGCTGAAGCTCACGAACAGTGAACTATCTTTAGTATTTCTTAGTAGAGCTACTTTACCATTAACACACACTCATAAATAGCCTACATAGTAAAAAAGAAACTACTCCTTCTTGACAGCAGCTGAGCTAAATGGGATTGCCACACCAAGGGATACTTGCAAAGTACTTGATTATAGCAACTATCTGCTAGGCTGGGCAACATGCTCAAAAAAAAAAATTATTTGTAAGCAAGTTAAAGAGATTTAGAGAAAAAATAGACAACACACTCAATACTTTTGTGTTCTCATCGAGGGGCAAAACATTCTTTGAAGTTATAACACATTCTCCATCTGCCAGAAAGGCAGTTTGCAAAGACACTCTAAGATGAAACAGTAAGACTTACATTTACTTTCTCCAGCTAGTGACAGTTTCAAACGGTTTCTCTGTGTCTGAAAACTGTCCATAGGATCTGTGATATTCTTTACTCACAGAAGATTCCCATTATCAGGAGAAAACATCAGGCAAATAAATACATTGCTTCATCATCCACTACTACTATACTTTGTGATATAAAATCCAAGCTGACAAGGCAAGGAAGTGCCTAGAGCTCCTGCCTAGTTTTTGGGCTAGGAAGGCAGCTAATGGAAGTCGGCTGTTTCAAATCCTGCAAACTATTTAAGCAGTCTCCAGTAAAGACAAAGGAGACAAGACTCATTAGTTAAACATAACTAATCCTTAAAAGACCCTTCACATCATCTGATTCTTCTGTCACTTGTCCAATGCCAACATCATGGTCTCATTTCCTACAATCTCTCTCTTTCAGTTCTCCTCTGCAGGATTCTGTTTACCTCTATGTTGTTACTCATGCCAGTTAAAGAGTAAAGGTTTGTAACACTGGCTGTGCAACTCTCAGAGACAACACTAGTGCTCGGTATGCACACGCTCATTAAGGAACTGTCTGTCAAGTTTAAATCTGTCAGAGTGCCATGTATCGTATGTTGCTGCAGTTATCACAGATGATGATAAAGGCAAGTCCTGAGAGACAGTTTCTCTGTTCATAACAAACTGAATTTACCTATCTTCTGATTAGAAATAACGGTGGGAAGCCTCAGGTGTCTTGTTCAGAGACTAACAGTGGGATTTTTGGGTCACCAATGGTTCCCATACCTCCTGGGTCATAGCAGGATCATGGCACATATGCCATACTATACTTGACCTGGAAAAAAATGACTATAGAGTAGCTAAAATAATGTTTCCTTTTATTTTCAGAATAAATCTAGAATGAGAATAAAACTACCAAATTCAACAAAAATTAGGGGTGTTTTTTTCTCACTATTACTTACTAGCCTCTTATATAATTTCCTGTACAATTATAAAAAGCTATTCTACATATAGCAGTTCAAGAAGCTGGAACTGCAAACTGATTCTCTACTAAATCCTGTGGTATTTTACCTTCTTTTCTGTAAAAGAGTACTTACTTCATTTCTACCAAGTTCCATAGGCATCTTCTATAGGCACCGCCTAAAATGCTAGGGATTACATCAAAATCAGGATGCTCAGTCATACTTTGTGGGACAGACCAAGACCTGAATTATTATGATTAGTTATTATGAATACAAGCTATGAGAACAACAAATGGACTGAGCACTATGAAACACAAGGCTGTCCAATTTCATTACAAAAGCAGAAAAGGAGCTAAGGGGAAACTCGACACAAAACTCTGGATAAATCAGGTGACCAGAGAAATCCAGATCTTCAGCCTTCAGAGAAAGGGTGAAGAAACAGATAAGGCTTTACGAGTACCAAGTGCTACAGTCCTTTGTACCAAAGCTGCCCTCAATACTAATATCATACTGGCTACTTCATCAGACTTTTCACAGCCCACAATGCAAAGGTCTTCTTTTGTGATCCTGTAAAGATGCATTTCCACCAAAACAGAGCAATCCACCCATTCATGAAAAATAACATCGATTTCCAAGGTAATTTCAGAAACAAAACCACCCTCTTTCTGAAGTAATTATGGTCCTGCCATCTGAGCATGTTCACAGGAGGGGTAAGAAAACCAAAAGGAACAGGTGGCCTCTCCGGTTGATGGGAAAAAGAAAAGTTTAGTAACCTAGAAAGACAACTCTAAAGCAAAAGAATAGAATAAACTGAATTAAGTCAAAAGGGCAGATTCCATTCAAATTTTGCTGGTGCTTAAAAAAAAAAAAAAAACAATTGAAGGGATAAAGAACAAGTTTTCATGTAAAGACACTTCCATAAGCATTATCCACAGCTCTTGCTTGTCACAGCTTTTCCAGGAAGATGTGCAGCTCCACACAGCAAAACTCAAAAATCCCAAGAGCAAATTCAAATTAATATTTTTTTTTTTAAATATACGGCCACACTCCAATACCTTTTAAAGTATGTAATATAGAAGGTGGCAAAGAAAGGATAGGCTGCGAATCAAAGACAGGACAGCAAGAAAACCATAGAAACTCTCTGAAGAAAAAAAAATAAAAATAAACACTTTCTAAAGCCATGAGACACGATAGGAAAGAAATACAGCTAAAGGTTTGATTTCCATCCAGTTTTAAGAAAGAGCAGGAAAAATTTTAAAAATTCCACTATAAAATCAATATAAAATTATACACAGAAATAAAAATCATAAAACCAACATGATAGCTTCTTTGCCAAAGATTAGAAAAGCACATGGCAACATTGCTGTGAATTCCTACTGTTCTGCAGCACAAGGAATTCAGGATTTTAATAACGCTATCACAGTAGCACACAAAGGCATTTGCAAAATGTGTGTCAAAAGCCATTTCCCACTGTAGGCAATATTCTCTATTACGGCATGAAATCCCAAGGGACTGATCTGAACTGACCATGACTGCACTTTAACACATTTTGAAACTAACCCCACTGTCACCACCTGTGGGTTCCAGACAAAAGAAAAGCCCTTATATAGGCCAGCATGCAGAACAAGGTCTGTTTCTCAGCATTATTTTCCTCCCTGCAAGTGTCTCTCTTCTGTCCTGCCATCTAATCTGTAACATCTATATCATGATGAAAAATAACTACTAGTTGCTCTAGCTTCCCTCCAGTCTCAACGATTCCTTAATTATAGGAGAATTACATCCTTAGTGTTTCAAAATTCTTAATTTTTTTTTCCAAATAAATACTCTTACACAATTTCTTGTTTATTACAGAATTAATAAAAATACATTTAATAGATAAGTTGAAGCAAACTGTGCCATGGTATATTTACCTTCCTTTAATAATCTTTCCCTTTGCAAAGACCTCCACTATTTTTTAATATGCTAGACCGAAAAACAATTGTTTCAGAAAAATGATCATTAGCTTTATAATGTCATCACCTTGAGCTGTACAGGAAAAGAAATGGAGACCCTATGCCCTTCTCAAGGCTAATTTCACACCTGGTATAGAAAATAAAGCATTGCCATGGAGCAATGTTGAGTGATAAAATGTAAGCTAAGTCATACCTTTCCCACATCGAGATAATTTTCCTAGAGCCAAAGAAAACAAATTACTACTGTGTATTGCCAATAATTATGGGAAGCCTGGAACAATCAAGTGTTTTGGAGCCCTCTGCTTACAGGCAGCTGTGGGCAGGCATGATTACAGCTATGGATGATATTACTGCCCAGAGCTCAGGGTCCCCATGACCAAATATTGAATGGAACTGGGGGAAAAAAAAATGCATGTCAGGAATTAAACAAGTTGTAGGATTTATGCATTGAGTGTAAAAATTCCCCTTCCAAAACTCAATACTATAGTTATCTATTTCTGGACTTCCAGCAATAAAAGCAAAGAGGGTGTGTTAATACTGTAGGGAGAAACTTTGTGACTGAAGCGAGAAATGTCTCTTTTTGCAAAATACAGTATTTCAAAGCCTGTTCAAACAAGTAATATCAGCACAGAACTCAAGAAAAGAATTAAATCCTTAATGAACACCCGCTCATCATATAAACATGTCTGTCAGTGATCCCACCTTGAAAACAAACTCTTTAATTCAAAAAGCAAGAATTACATGATAGCAACTGACAAAAATCAAAAGATCAAGCGTAGAAAAGCACATTCTTTGCTGAACAAATCCAGTGGTGAGTGCATTTGCACTATCTCTTGTCTGCTTTACATACAGATTTTTTGCATTCTTTGAGGAATTAGCATTACTGATGTTAACTTCAGAGATCATCTGACTTCATTGATGGGCATATTGCTCATTGACAGACACCTTGGAAATCTTTAAAAATTTCTCACCTTCACATGTTACTGATAGCAAGAAAGGAAGCTGTTTCTGCTGGTTTGCAGATAACAAGTACCTATGGTTTTGAACTTTGAATCAGTGGAAATCAAAAAAACCTGCAGTGAGATATAACTTGCTGCTTGCTTAGTGCCAAGACAAAGTTCTGCAGTGAAACAGCACTTTAAAGTATGGAGAGTACTCTCTATTGCATGCAAAGAGGGCTCATCATGTGGCCTTCATCTCTGTACGAAGCCATAGCAGCTGTTGCACATTAACATGCTTAAATACATAAACACAGTTACAATATATATGTAAAGTTACAAATGTTGAATTAATTTTAAGCTAGTACATGGTTGATATAAGCCCTCTTTTTGTGAGCATCAGAATCCTATAAATCTCAGCTACTGTTGAGGTCTCAGTTCTTATTTTCTTTGGCTGAGTAATACCTACACAGATCTATTATCCCTCCCTTTTCAGGCTTTAATCACTCAGTAAAGTAACTATTATTATTTTGTCTATTGGGTTAACCTGTCCACAATTACATACTACTTTTATCAAATACGAAAGGTCACACAGCAGTCATTTTGTGTGCAACCAGATAATGTCATGTGAACAACTGGACCTTTTAATGTAAAAAAGTGTAATGAGAATTTATGAATTTTGTGGGAAACTCTCAGATATTTCCTTAACATACATTTGGTTCCCATAAGAGCCCCAAACTAACAGCATTGGCAAAATGAAAACCCTTCTCTCTTCTGACAAGACACGGTCCTGTTGATGCGTATCAGCACCAACCACAAAGGAACACACTTTCAGACAGCGGTTTCACTATCTGTACACTTTGGGACTTTTTATGCTTGGCTGCCAAAAGAAGCAGCTTCTTTTACAGTGATTTCTCTGACAAAGACAAATGAAGCAGCAATAATGGCCTGAGATGTTCAGTCCCATTCCTGAAGGCACAGAAGGAGCAAAGAGTAAGAATATACATTAGTAACATGCTACAAAGCTGTTGCTAACTATCTGGGTTAGTAGGATAAGGACAAATTTAAATTCTTCCTTGTTTTCTAAATATATCATATTCCCTTTTAAAATATTTTTTAGAAAAGTCTTTGAAGCCCACCATATTTGACTCTCCATTTATTCAACTTCTCTATTTACTCGCCATCTGTAAGATAACCTCCCAATTCCTGAGGAAGCCAAATAAGAGACTTGACAAGAATTGTCGCCAAGTCTACACAGGACTTGCCAAGAAATGGGATTCCTCCCGGCTGGGGATGTTTCTGCCATAAACACCTCACAGGGGTTACAGCTTTGCACTGAGCTTGTTTCAGAGCTCTTTTCAAAAAATCATAAAATATCCCTGCTCTTTGTCTCCACAAAACCACTGAGGGAAAATTATATATAATGGCTTATATACAGCTAACATCCTTCTTTGCTATCAAATATAAGAGCACTATTTCCTAGGTATCCAAGATGTAAGTAAGATTTGCATGTGGATAACTAAACAGCTGGCTGAACCCCAGCAATCCTAAAAGGCAGTGCTGGTGAAAAAGAGTTGTTTAAAAGCCCCACCACATTTCAAGTATCACCTATATCAAATGTAATCTCCCTAAAGAACATTAAACTACCTGTTTTGGTATTCATCTGAATTTAACATTCTTCCCAAACACTTATAAGGCCAAAGCAGCTCATTCCTGACACAGTTTGACTTAATTGCAATGATCACAAGTTTTCTTCACCTTTAGGCCTCACAACTTCAGCTGCAATAGAGCAGATAACTGAATACACCAGGGCTTCAGATCCTGGAAAGGCTCCAACCAGACTGAAAGACAGCAAGGCAGTTGCTCAGTGGCCACAGTCATTTAGCATATCTTCTCCCCGTTTTTTTTCCTTTGACTCTCTGTTAAATAAGGATGGGAGCCTTGAATTCAACCTGTTACCTTTAGACCTCTTCACTGGAAATGGCTCACATATGGGAGAAGCTGGTTTTCTAAAGTGACAGAACCATCAATTTCAAGTTGCATGTTCAAACACTTTTTATTTTTAATGGACACAAAAAAACTGAGATAATTTCCAGAAGGGATAAGAAACCTTAGTGTTATCAAACAGAAGGCAAAAGCTATTTCTTTAAACTAGTCTTCGGACAGTAACAGCTAAAACAAAATCCCCCTATGCCCTGCACCCCAAGTAAGTACTATTTGGTCAGCACTATCAAAAGAAAGGAGAAAAAACCTATCTGCGTTCCCTTTGGCAAAAAAAGCACCATGGCCAAATGCACCACTGGTTTTCAAAAGAGATGGACATGAAAGTCCTTCCCTTGCACAAAATGAAATTCCTTCCAGGTGATTACAGAACTTCTTCTCAACAAAGCGATGTGTACTGAAGTAACATGTGGTGTGAAGAATCTACAGCTGCGGTTCAATCAGGTCCCACATCGCAAGCATAGAGGCTCCCAGAAACACTAGCAGATTACAGAGACTCTGGGGGACGCTCAGGGACAACACTGGTGTATAAACAAAGAGAAGGAAAGGAAAGGAAAGAACAAAGTCACTGAAGGAGGATTACACCAAAGAAAGGCCCCACATAAAAGTCATTCTAAAGAAAAGATGTTGCTGACATCCATTATAGGAAGAATATATATATATGTTGCAATATTGACGAAGAGGAGCAGAATTCTCACATTTTCAACAATATCTATCTTTCTCTACCTGTGAAGTTCATGCAGTCTTACTTCATTTTTAATACCACATTAAACATAGTTGATCAAGAGATCTTAAAGCTTATTAAGATATTACTTCACTACACAGAAGGTCAGAAGCACATCTTTTCAATACGGCCATTTCAACAAGATAAGCATTTACATATCAAATTAATCTCATAAGGAGTATTATGAAAACAGTATTTTTACAGTATTAGCATTCAACATGCTTAGGAAAAATAGAGGGTTTTTTTTCCTTAGACTAATAAAAACCCAGTACAGACAAGTTTTTTAAATTAGACTTAACGTGCTGCTTCTCCAGTCATTAACATCTTACTCTTTGTGATTTATTTCAAGTTCTGTCCTGTGGAGTTTTCTTCACCCCAAGAAGTCCACATTTGCTTATGTCATGTAGCCTCAACAACAAAGTTGCTTGTAAAAACAAGTCTACTCACATCTACATATCTTTGTATCTACCCAACCTCTACAGCTGAGCATAAGCAGGTGTAGAAACAGTCATCACCCAGACACAGAGAATAATGTCCAGGACAAGTGGAAGGAATGAGAGTATTTTCAAGCAGTCAGGTTTCTTTCTGCCTAAGGACAATGAACACAAACCTCACAGAAGCATGTGAACCTTCTCAAGAGAAACTAAAAGCAGCCGTTAAATTTCTCATTCTCCTTTGAGCCCTGATTTCACAGTCACAACTCAGTATCCTGTTTTACAAAGAAAAGTGGGCAGTTGGTTTCTTTTTCATGATCGAACCTGACCTGTTGATTCTGAAGCTCCTCAGATGAAGACAGTTGGACACATTACAGCTGCTCAGCTCCGGAAGAAAGAAATTTCATTCTGTAATAAAATACTGTCCATGGTCATTCTGAAGATATAAAATGTGTGGCTTTAAATTTGTTTTAAGACAGTTGTTGATGAAGTGTATCTGTGAGATACGTAGGCAATCAACACAGCTGGGATGGAATTTTTCTGTAATAAAGACACCTGGAAATGTGGTAGTTACTGTCAACTGACACAATCTCACAAAGTTTTTCAGTTCCCTCTGAAATACTGCTATCAAAGAATTCAAGCTTTAATTCTTATGTCAGACATCCTTGGATGCAGAGAGTGAAATCAAAGTGCTCTTCACATAGAGATGCATCTAAAGACAGGCCTTGATGGATCAGAAAGTTTGTTCAAAGTAACTGTCTTCTCAGTATCAGAGAAATGTAAAGAAAAATTCACAGTAGCAAAAATTATATAGAAAACTTTAGAAAGGTTACTGACACTTATAAGGAATTTATGCTATAATACTAATGAAAACAGTGCTGTCAAGCCAGAAACAACAGGAAATCTAAATGGCAGAGCCAGGAATGTAGAATTCTGTTGAATATGTTTCTGTAGTCAATGAGATACCTTAAATTGGTAAACAAGTACACTGCAGATCTAAATAAACAAGAACTGCAGTAGTGTAACAGACATCAGAAAACCAAATAAGAGAAAAATACAACCGGTCTTAATCTTTCTTTATATCTACAGGCTAGATAACTATATAATTACAGGTACTCGAGTGTCACAGTAAAGCCCTGGGCTTAAGACAGGACTAGACTGGGAGGGAGATTTTTCTTTTACTTTAAAATTTTAGGCAGCATTGTCCAACAAGGGCAATCAGCAGCTTCAACAGAAGACACTTGCTCTCTTTTCAAGTCAGACCCTACTAAAAGGGAAAATGAAGAACAGCAACAGGAGGAGGAACAAATGCCTGAGAAACTATCTCTGAGTGCTTCTTTTCACCTCATTTTTTACCAATTAAAGCAGACATGGAATTCAGAGATAGCACTATACGATGAACTCCACAATTACTGAACTAGAAGTAAAGAATCAACACGGTCAGGAACACAAGAGAAAAATGTACCTATGTTATACATAAACAAATATAACAACATTGGCAATACCAGAAAAGTATGATGTTTAATAGACTAAGCTTTGGAAAAGTTTGCCGATACCTGTCAGGAAGTCTCTGCAGCAATGAAACACACTGAGTGCTATCTTGGGTAAGGCTGTTTCAGACTTACCAACCACACAGAAGAAAGACATCAAAAAACAAAACAGCATCCTTGGTTGACTTAATTAGAAAAAGATAAACCCTGCCACACACCAAAAATGCATCATGACAGGACTAAATGTTCCATATTTGTCACATTGATGTCACTAAGTGTTCCTGACTGTTAAAGCATGAAAATGCAAATGTTGCTGACAAACATAAAAGCTTCTTCAATAATCTATTGCCATCTGTATTATTAAAAGCACATTTTTCACATGAGCAAGTTTTTTAGCAGCACACAGAAAAAAATCACCATCCTGGCTCACGCTATGAAAAATGCTAATGTAATTCTACTAAGCTGATGAATATTACAATGCAGAAGTTTAACACGAACAATTATAAAGAAACCCCACGTAACTAAAGTCTCTTTATATACTTGGGAACATTACCTTATGAAAATCAGTCTTCACAGTTCATATATCTGTCATTTTACTATGCTATTGCTTACAACATGAAGAGCTTGACAGGATAAAGCACAGCGTAGCAATACATGCATTTTGTATGAGTGACTTTGAGAGGAAAGTATCTGCCCAGACAAAATGTACAAGACAAACGTAATAAAAAGAAACAGCTTCACTTGCAAATCAAATAAGAAAAATAAACTAGTCACACAGTCACCAGGTAGCAAGACTACACACCTTGATCAAATATTAAAAATACAGAAGAAACAAAATTAGCTTTTGTAGCTTGACTGGAAGCAAAGAACTCTCCCTCCCATTCTGATCTAAGCACTATCAATCATCCCGCTCACTGCTCAATACCGCAGTATTATTGCAGAAATTACATGAAAGCAGGACTGTGAAAAAGCCTCGATAACCTGGGCACACTCCATGTTCTGTATTGCTGAGTTTTCAGGTAAAAAGCTTTACACTAAGCTAGATATGGGTCAGAGCCAGATCCTAGCATAGGTAGGAGTAAGAAAGGAAACTAAATATTATTTTTAATTGCCTTTATTACATACATCAGTGCTAGATAAAGAAAAAAAAAAAGTGTATTTTTTGCACAATACCTGTAGACAATACAGATGTCTAAAATCCAACAAAAGATCTGTTTCAAATATCTGCTGGACTCCAAGAAGTTTTCTTGGTACCAGCTCTACTAAGATGTAAAAGAACTTTCAACTTTTGCTATGTAGGCTCACCACAGCTTGACATTTACATTTCAAGGGGTCTTTCCAATCAAATAATAAAGCTTGTGAACAGCAGAATGCTTGACTGCTTTCACATGGTAGCAGACTCATTGTAACACACTGTCCTAAAGATGCCTCTAGCCTAATCTGGGGATTTAAACTGGGCGTGTATTTACTGCATTTTACGAATGCCTGTCAGATACTATTACAATAACTGAAAACAGACAAAGAGATTACAAGGACATCTACTGCTACCTTCTTAAACCCCATACACTTCCAATCCCAGGGAACAGTATGAACTCTAGTTAAGCAGAGTTCACTGAAATACCATCTTTGTTAAAGGAAAATACGGTCTGTGAGACTTACAAGTACCTGAAATTACTGAAGGCTTTTCCCACGTACAACTAGCCAAAACCCAAAGCTTTGTGGTTAACAGACATTGAGGATGCTATCTAAACTTATTGAGGTTTTAACTGCAATATGTTTTTAAGTTTCAAGTAATCCATTTTTCCTGCTCAGAACACATACTAACCGAAGAAAGACTAACACAGAGGTCAGTGATATAATACTCCACTAAGGGTCATGCAAAGGCAAGGAGCATGTTAAATGCTGAACAGGTGAAATTTCTAGGGAACAGGAATGAATAATCTCTCCTGCAGAAATTAAGTCTACTAGGCAATTAACTTCCTGAAGTGCTACATCCCACTACAGTGAATGCAGCTGAAGCTGTATCCTTTAAGACTGGTAACACCTGGATAAAGCAATTAGGTACCTAAGTACCGTGCTACCATTCCCAGCAAGTGGTCCTGAAGAAGCATTCCTGAACACTTTCACATTTTTATGCCATTTCCACAACTTCACTGCAGGTCCCTCCCAAATCAGCCACTTACATTCAGTGTCCTCTGCTTTATATTGAACTAATTAATTCAAGATAATTAAATCAGGCTTTCAGTATTAAAGAGGCATCTGGAGGAAATAAACTAACAGGAGAGTATACAGAAAACTGAACTTGCCTGTAACCTCTCCTTTTTGAAAGAGACTTTGCTTTACTGTCCAGGACTTTTCCTTCTATTTCAGCTTTCACTTCTTGGTTCTTATTTCCACAAGATGAATTCCATGATCTGGTTGTCTTACCATCGGTTCCCTGGGAAACATCCTGGCATGCTACAGTATCTCATCAGAACAGTATCAGAAAGAACACCTTCAAGGATAGAAAAATTTTGGAAGCATGAGTCTACAGTTGTAATTGTGGAAAATATAGTCTGAATACTGTCTGGTTTTAATGGTCAGGAAAAGCCTTCACTTACGGATATCACATACCCCTTCCACAAAATGGGAAATACAAGCTTGATTTCTGCCTCAGTCCCTGTATGAGTGAATTAACAACTGAGCTATCAGGGAAAAAAAAAAAAAAAGAGAACATTTACCTTCTTAATTTCTTTGCTTTCCTTGAAGGATCAGAAAACGTACTTTATTTCCAAAGAATGTCAACGTTTCATTTAGGCTGCAACACCTTCTTAATTTCATATTTAATTTGAAAAAGAAAAAAAGTAGTAAAATGAAATTCAGGTTCATTCTAACTGAAAACCTGTATTAATTTTTCAGCTCAGACAAAGCAGGGTAAGATCTGAAGCACTGAACCAGAGTAAGTGTGATAAAAGAGCTAGCAGCAGCCACAGCTCTGGGGATGTGAACCAGAGAAGATATCAATAACAGCCTGATCCTGCTACTACTTATTCTGTGCTGCTCGTCTGAATGTCAAAACCATATTGATGACAAAAAAAATCATATAATAGAACTTCTGAAAGATGGTGCTGGAGTTACTGAAAATTGATAAAATGCCCAAAATACATAGATGGAAAGAACAAATTAAATATGGTGCTACCAAATTAATGTTTGTCTTTTCAGTTTTTGAATAATTTATCACATAAAGATTATCCATACTATTGATGTTGCAGCCAGAAGAGATTAATATGCTTGCAGCCTACTAAATCTCTGAAGAAATAAATCCTCCTGGAATTGTCACAAAAGCACATGTTATTCCCAGTATCTAAATCTGTATACTACATTACAGTTTGCAGGAAGGCCTGCAATGACAGCAAGTATGTGGAAGATGTGCACTACTCCAGTACACTGTATAATTCTAGAGGAGTTATATATAAAAAAAAATGTACTTAAAGTTCACATTTTAAACAAGACTATTCAAGTAACTAGAGCTCAACTTATGCTTCTGTATCTGATTGAATCCTATTTTCATTATTTTTTAAAGGAGAAGTAACACTACCACTTTATTTTTGCAAAGGAATATAACAAGAATTTTGAATGGCCAGATTACTGTATACATAGTAAAAAGCACGCAGATATGTAAATAGAAGAAAGTGTTCTAGGTGAATAGGGTATTAAATGGGGCTATCAGCTTAACATCTAGCTCTGGAAATTGACCTTTTTACAGCAAGAAACAAAAATAAGGCAGACTGCCTATTACTTTATTAGCATGTCTCCCTCTATGGTTTGCAACAAAAATATTTACTCTGTTAGAGGAAATCTCTTCCCTGAAATGTGTTACTCTCCTTTTCCCCACCTGCTCACTGCAGAATTTGTTTTTAAATCAGTTTATTACACAATGGAAATGTGTATCAAACAGAAGCTTCATATACCTATACTCCTACATTTTATTTTTTTTAAATGACCAGAATGAGCACATGAAGTGCCTGTAACTGTGACTCTCCCCAAAAGAGCCTGCTGCAACTGATGGTTAGTTCCTCTCTCACAGGTAGAATAGTGTTACTACAGATCAATCTGGAGACCAGTATATTTAATGCTAATCATATATAGCTTCACTTATTATAAAATCATCTACACAAATCCTTAACTTTATAATCCTTAACTGTTCCAGGCATTCTTTCACTTTGACAGTGTTACATTACAAAGAAAACTGATACATCATTTTGCTCCAAAAGTTTAATTGAATTTCTGGCACTTTGTGGAACTTCATCCTATTGACCATGTGAAACTTGCACTCATTCATCGTCAAACTAAAATTTCTTCTTTTTTCCTTTGATGTATTTTAGCACAGTAATTGCACACATTTTCAAAAAAACTGCACACAAATCTAAACACTCTGCAGGACTATTTCAGAGACAATTCATCATGTTCCCCTTGGCTCTGTTCTTCTTTCTCTTCTGACCACCAAGTCACAATAATGACAAAATGCCTTTTTTTTTCCTGGCTACTGCTGATGGCAGGTTACTGTTCCAGTCTCAGTTCTGCCTCTGTTAGCCTGCCTCCTTCTTATACCTTATGACTGGATTTATCCTCCATTAGTACTTAAATTACTTGGGTCTTCTTTTCTCACATTTGGTATATGCAACAGCAAAATTATGAACAAAAGCAGCCTGAATGATAACCACCATAGATGCAAGAGGAAGAGGACTGAGAAGTTTATTCTCCTCAGTCACAGTTCACATTTCTTGCTTTTAAGGGGTTCATCTTATTTAATTCAATAAATTCTAGAAGGGATTACAGATATTCTAAATATTCAGAAGTCCTGAACTTTCTTGAGCATTTTTAAAAGTAGGATGAGGAATATGATAGATGACTGTCTGCCTCTTGAGGCTTTCTGAAGGCTTCATTAACAATTCCACCCATGAAAAGTGGTTTTAATACTGCATAGTGAGAATATCCACACTCATTGTGACGGTCCAGGAATCTTCCCTGTAAATTACTCACGACCTCTGTCTGACATTTGGGAATTGTTCTATAAATATTTTTTTTTCATGGAGTAACTCTCATACACACCATTTCTAAATGTAATACCCCAACCAGACAGCATGACTGGCCATTAAAAATAAGAACTGCTTCACTGGCTGAGGCTGATTAAAGTCGGGAATGAGTTTTCTCCTGTTTGTTCACAAAGAGGAAATGGAGAGGGCAGATTCACCAAGAGCAGATGGAACACAAGCTTGAGAAGAGTTGAAAGAAGAGACTACATAGGGGGCAATCTCCGTAATTTTCATAGAGGAGAAAGAATATGTGGTCTTACTTAATTAGAGACACATCAAATTCATGTGAGAAAAAAATGTGAGAAAAGCTTTGTTTTATGAAGAAGTCAGAAGGTGCAGAAGCCAAGAGGAGCTGGGCTAAGTCCCAACAATCACTTGAAAGATTTATGGTATCTCGAGAAGGTCCTCAGAGACCCCACAGAGGTTCAGATTCCTGGGGCTTAAAGAACGAATGGCCTAACAAAATATATCCCTAACACATCAGCCAGTGAAACATCCCACCAGAAGAGGAACTCTACTAGCAACCCTAGTTAACCTGTATGTTATTAAAAAACAAAACAAAACAAAACCCCAGCATGAACTCTTGTACAAGTCTATGAGCCAAGAGAAACATAGATGCTTAGTCCTCAGAGCAAGAAGATGAGATTTTAACAGCTGTGAAGTGTTGACTTAATGCCCAGAGGATATCTTGTTAGGACGTTTTCCCCAGCATCACATGGAAGAAAGCCGAGTATCAGGTATGGTCCTTCTCAGCCCCAGGGTTAGGTTTGAAGATATACAGAGAGAATTATAACACTCTTGGACAAAGAAAGTCTGGGACTTCAATCATTCCTGACAAAAAAATATTCATGAACAGAAGAGAATAAGCAGAAAGGGGTATGCTAAGGTAACATGTTAAAATTGGCCATCATGCTAGAGGTGAAGGAGTACTTTCCTCACTCTGCCATCAGCAATGATTGTGGCCATCGTAAACAGAGGGATACAGAGAATAGAGACATTCTATTTACATTGTAAATAGAGAAGACAGGAATAGAATTTATGCATCTTAAATTTAAAATTCAAACAGCATTCAAAGTGAGATGACCTAACCTAGAACTATTAAAGAACTGACAAGTAAAACTATAAGGTTGAAGCCAAAACCATTCTAGATCTTAAGAAAACCATCTCTTTTGGAAATGGAAGGACACTTAGAACAGGAAAACTGAATGTAGGAACAATGATCCTAGCAGCCTGACCTAAACAAATTTTAGAACAAGTTTCAAAGAACTAAGAGAAGACAGAAAAGAAGATAAAACATTTTGCCAAGTAACTCAGTATCTTTTCAATAACAGATTTTTCTAGACACACAGGTAATTTGATCTGGATTTAGTAAAGCAACCAATGGAAATCATATTTCTTTACACTTTATTTAGTACAGACAACACAACTATTAGTCAAAGAGTCATATAGTAAGAAACCAGACAAAGAAGAAATGAAAACAAGATGCCTTGAAAAAAGGAAGCAATAAATGAGTTGGTTGTATTGATAGCCAACTTGTTAAGTCTCTTGATTAACCAGAAAAAAAAACAACAAAACAGAACATGAACACTTCAGTAACGTTCACCAGCTCTTGAAACTAGAAAGTGCTGTAAATGTAGAAGGTCAAGAGGGTCTTCATACAGAAGAACTAGAGGGCTGAAGTAATAAAAATAGAACGACAAAACAAGAAATTACATACCAACAAATTAATATTTATTTGCTGTGAGCTCGGAATTTATTCATTGGAAACTGAAGAGAAGAAAAAAAAAACCCATGGGTGACTATGAGTAAAAGTGATCCAGCTTACAAAAAGAAAAATGCGAACTGATTTAGGTGAGATATTACTCATTAAGTATTAACATTCCAGTCCAAATAACTTGTTAGTTCCCATTTGGGAAATACTGAGTACAGATGATGGGCTGGAGAGGCCTGATGGTCAGCCAGAGCCAGGGACCTGATGACAACACCTGCCTGCCCATGCATTTCAGACAGCACAGGAGTTCTGCTCCGCTTTCCAGAGATGTGGGGTGAGCAAGGAAAGGCGTAGTCACTGGGAGTCTTTGGGGATGGCAGGTACTGAGATCTGCATCTGATAATCCCTGGCAACGTTTCTAACTTTCATCCACACTTCCTCAGAAAAATAATCATGTTCTAGTGCATGGTCATAGTCCTAATATATAGATTCCGTTATGAGCAATTAGTAAGAATAACGCTATTGCATAAAATCAAAGTCTCAAAAAGTACACTCTAAGTGGCCTCCAATAAGATGCAATAGACATCAAAAATCTCCCAGGAAACATAAGTTTTTCAACATGCTGTTTCAACAACAGAGTTTTAGAAACTGCAGGGTAACTTGTGTCCCATAACCGCAGGGTTCTGGAAACTTAACACATGTTCTGGTCTAACTCCCAAATACTGGCTTACATCCTCCCTTCAGACAAACATTTCTGAAAATTAAAAGCAGTCAGGCTTTCAAAAAGTGTGTTTTAACTGTCAGGTCTTTTCCCTCTCCTCAGACACAGGCACAAGTGGAAATTTAAAAAAAAATAATTTAAAAAGTAATGTTTTATTAGTTCCATGAAAAATTAAACCTTACTTCTTAAGTTGCAAATTACAAGCCTAAGAAATCTGGGTGTTGGTTTTTTTTCAATGGAAAGAGAACACAAAAGCAGCCTGGTATCAGAGCAAAATCATTAAAAGACTGCAGCGCTGCCAAAATTACTGCTAAAGACATCAACTTCAAAGACAGCTAAGAAAAGAAAAGAAACAAATTCCAGGATATGGAGTTTTGCTTTAATAGTAACAAAAGGGAGAAAATAAACAAACAAACAAGACAGGCCAAATATATGGGGGATTGCCTTTCCTCTTTCTTTTTAAAGCCAGAATGAAACGCTTTCTCTTAGATCCTTTAAAAATTATACAAATGTAAATATAAAGGAAAAAGTATTCTAAATTGTGACTTTGTTTTCAAATTGAACTTTGGGGAAAATAATTATTCTACTATTAAAAGTAATGGCAGCACATACTGTTGTAAAATATGTTACATTAAGAAGTTCTGTGCTCTGGGAAAGCAGGGCACATTTGTATTGGAGTTTATTTCATCCCCTTGCTCCCACGGTGTCATGCATACAGTACTCCCTCTCCCCCTCAGAAGCCCAGAGACACATAATAAATTAGTTGGGATTTTCAAAATCCAGGGAACCTGAAAAACCCCCAAAGAACACGTTGTGGCTGATTTCATTGTGGCTTATGTTCCTAAGCTCCCCGCACACTTGTGCAACAAAAGTGTTTTTGAAAAAAGCCTCCCAGTTCCCCACTGCCTCACAACTTGTGCAGCCATCAAGTGGCGAGATGTTGTTGTATAGTATTACCATATGGTAGCATTTTACACTTACTTTGCACAGGCTTATACATCTACACAAAACAGAGGGCAGGCAGGAATTACCAGGTTCAGTCATTTTAAAAATCCAACATTACAGAATCTTGTGCTCCGAGTTCTTGGAGCACAGTCTTCCATCTCAGCAATTTTTGCCCATTCTGTTTTTGCACCATGAGCTGGAGACTGGATCCTGACAGGGCTTCAGACACCGATTGACCCTTGGTACCAGCGGTGCTAAGAAGCTACTCAGAGCCACCCTAGAGTAACGAGTGTAAGCCCAACATTTCCCAGGAAATCAGAAGTACTTTTGGTGATTTCATTTCAGAAAACCCTGTAGAATCAAATTCTATTCCATGTCTTCATGAGCACAAGTAACAGTAGAGCACACAAAACACTCAAAACAGGAATCAACCTGTTGAAAACTGAGCAAATGCTGAGTTGGTAGGTTCAGGTTACTGCTCCCCTTCCCCAAATATAACTGCAAATTTTAAAGTTTAAATTTTGTGTTGATACATACTTGAGATTAACATATTTTCTAGCAGAACACCAAAAAAACTTATCTGTACAGCATGCACTTATGGCACAATGCACAGCGTAAGCATTAAGAAAAGGATAATCCCTGTCTCAAAGAGCTTATTCTCTTCCATTTGGGAACATCTTAAGACAACTGAAAATCTATTCAGAAGAACAACGGACATGCTTTATTGAGTCCATGCCCATGTAAATGCACATCAATGCTACAGGAATGTCATTAAGCACCACAGTGATAGAAGCACCAAACTGAAATGTATCCACAAAATTAGCTAATTAATAAAAATGTTGGGTATTTCTTACAGAATCAAACTGGATAAATGTCTAAGGCAGTAGCTTATAAAAAAATTAATAATAAGTACATACAATCAGGTGCTTATATTTCTATGGAGAATGTTTACTATGTAACCTCATTTGTGTACAGAAGCTGACATAAATACATCGGTATGTCTGAGACTGATAACAGTCTATGAGCCATTGTTTCATACAACTGACAGGTATCAATGAAGCCACACCACAGAAAAACACCTAGGAGAAAAGGCTTTGGTAAATCCTTACTCTGGTTTGTCTGGACCTAAGTTCAGAATTCAAAGCAACTACAACGTATAGCAAGAAAAACTGAACGTGTACTATAAAATTGTATTTATTGGGGTTTTGCAGATTTGAAAACAAAAGGTCATGTAGAAGGCAATCTAACAGAGGCTGCGTGCAGACATCTCCAACAGTTTCTCTAACTGGCAGGATACATCCAGTTCCCTGGACATTGCATTAAACCATATGTATTTGTTTATAACTGATTTAAAAAAAAACAAAAACAGGGCATACACTAGTTGTTTGTCTCGCATATGTTTAGTCAGACATCAGTTAAAAAACTGCCCTTCCTGTTACCCCTTTCCTAGTACCAGATGTAGGCACAAGCCAGTGGAAGTGGAGCAGACATAAGCATGACAACCTAATTCTCTGCATGAGGGAAGTAGCTGGGGACGGGGAGGGGGAAGGGGAGACAAAAAACACTTTACACAGGTCAGTGCAGGAGACTGAGACATCTGTCAAGGCTGGAAGTTAGTACATTTGCTTTTATTACAGCAAATATTGTTGGTACTGCAAGTTTTATGCTTAAAGCAGTGCAGCTTGTGAGCACAAGTAAATAGCCATGACAATATTCTGATTTTTATTTTAAACCACATCCAGCGGGAAACGGTGCTAGTGAAGTCCAGCATAAATGTAATGCTTGTTGCTTAAGAGGCAGAGACAGAACTTAGAGCTGCATCTCTGCTGTACTTTCAGTTACAGAACAAAACCCCACTTCTAAGCAAAACACAATTTCAAAGTACATAGATTTGATCCACCTAGATTAACCCAGCCCAGCTTGTTGAAGTATGGAAACAGACCAAAAAAGGGTTGCAACATAACCATCATCCCTTAAAATATGTTCTGCAAACTGTCAGATGCTACCATGAAGACCGGGGCTTGGGGTTGTACTGTGAAGTTTAGCCATGTAAATAAAGCCTAGTTAAAACTTTCTTTACACTACTCGATTTAAATGGGACTGAGTGAAGAATAGGAATTGACTTAATACAGCACACTTCCATCAGTAATCTACTTTGGCACATAGTTCCTACATCTACCCTGAAAACCCTAACAAAGTAATTATCATGAGAAATCGGCAGAAATTTTACATTCAAGCATAGCTGGCCAGAACACGGGTCCTTCCAAACATCCCTTCTGTATTACAGTGCATTAGCAGTTACCGTAAATGCTGGCAGTTACTACATTTAGTCACGTATGTGTTAGCTAGGATAAAACTGTTTAATCTGCTGCACATTTATATGTATATATAAAATTATATATACAAATTTATGTAGGAGAGTAGTTCAGTACAAAAAGCTGAGAAGTATCTGCACATCTTCTGTTGTAATGCTAAATATACCACTATTGGACATGTTCTTCAGGTATGACATAAATCCCTTGCAATTCAACATTCACCAGAGAAGAATGACTTCACCTAAGTGCCAATGAAATTAAAAGCTCCTGATTCTGTACAGCTTCTTATAGAGGAGCTGATTGAACTGACTGAATGAACTGTGATTTATAAGTAGAATTTTAAACATCTATTACTCCTCCTAAAAGAAATACCTTTTTACAGAGATTAGTAAAGCTTTCTTCATAGACTGAGGGCAAGGATACCATTTCCTATTGGATTCTATTAAATGTGAACTTTCTTCTACTATACCACCTTTGTAAACAAGGCTTTATTTTATGTTTTCACCAGTTGAAATATTGGCACATTTCAGCATTCAAGTTTCAGGAGAAGCTGCTGGCCAAATGCTAATGATTACTGGAAATGAGATGGAGAGCTGATGTTTGAAGTCTCGAGTAGTTGGAACTGATCATTCTCTCTGTCTCCAGGTTCAAAGCAAAGGGGCAATTCCCCACAGAGCAGACAGCTGATCAGCACACCCCTTGCCACAGTATATTGTGGCTGATACTACTTGGGAAAAGCTAAGGGCTGGGTATGTTTCACAGAAAAAAAATCCATTCACGGTTACAAATGCACAGAAACTCTATCTTGCATGGTATGTCCTTGAGCTGAAAATGGCTGAACACCGAGAAACCACAAGGGAAAGATTCAAGTGTGTTTGTCCTGTTCTTAGACTTGTCCAGGTGATACATTTTCAGCATCTATGAGGAAAAAGGTACAGGGCTAGATGGGGTATTGGTCTAGCAGAATTTATACACAGGCTCTTTCATGTAGCACCTGTGCCAAGTGAGCTCAGTGGTATTTTCCCCAGTGTGTTTTGTTAGCTCTATCTAGACCTCCATAGCGTTGATGCCTGCAGCAGGATTTAGATAATCAGTTGGACAGGCAGCACTCCTCACTACAGCAGTGTTCGTATTACTTAACGTTTTACACTGAAAATGGAGTAGACAAACGATCGTTAATGCACTGCAGAACAAGTTTCTCCAAGCTATCTACACACACATGGAAGCCCATAAAGCTTACAACTAGGTTCTAAATCAAACTCATGCATTTTAAAAGACTGTAAATCATTGATACATTTTCAGCATGCAATTAGAAGTCTGTTTTCAAGAATGAACTGAGCAGTGAAGAAAAAAAAAGGCTCATTCTGCAGTGTGTCAATCTGTTTGCATAGAAAACGGGAACTTAAGAAATTACTAACTTGTCTATTTCCCAGTGCTTTAAAACCTTCCAGGAAAGACAAAGCCTTCTGCTGACTAAGCAATTTATGAAAATCTATATGGATGATAAACTGACATTAATATTTGATAAATGAACGGACAGGCCATACCCCGCCATTTACAGCTTATCAATAATTTGCACTAGTGTATTATAAGAAAACTGCTGAAGTCAGCTCTTTGCATAAGAGCGAACACCAGAAAACTCACTACATTTCTGAACTGGAATTCCTTTCAGCTAAAAAAGTTATTCACAATCATTACTGCAGAAGTTCAGTGGCCATGAATGAAGACTTACTGGACACTTAACGGAATGTTTATTCATTATGCTGCATAAAACTCTACAAATTCAGCAGCCAAAGGTATTCAACGGGTCTGTGTATGTCACTGGTGCCCTTGAGAACAGTCTTTTAGCTAGTATTTTAGTACAGAGATCTCTGCGATATAAAGAACATGATTAAGACTATTTATTATAATTACTCCTCTTCCACTACCCCAAAGCTATGGATACACCTAGTTTCCCTAAAAACAATACTTTTATCAGGCATGTCTTTTTTCCCATCATGGCTACAGACCAAAGTGTACAATTTCAGACTTAGCCACACACAAGCCTTCAAACTTCCCCTTTTCCCAGACATACGTTACTGATGTCAATTAAAAGACTTCCCTGAGAACTGGGGGGGGAAGGTCTTTTTCTGCAGTAATTTAAAAAAATGCTTTTGTTCTCAAACTTTCACTTAGTTTTTAATTCTCAAAAAAAAAAAAAAAAAAAAAAGCCAAATGTTTCCATGTCAGTGTTTTTGATGTTTCAGTGTTTCGTATGTTCTCTAAGTGGTGGGTTTAGTTACGAAACAGCTGCAGATTCAGTATGGGGTGGAGGGATTTACTTACTTCCAGAGATCTGGTTTTTGCAGGTGTTGGACACTGAAAATTTAGCACTTGCCACATTTAGGAATAACTCCAAACTAAGAGCAGCAAAAGTGAAAGGCTTCTACCTGCAATTACTCACATCCTTGCATTTTCAGGATCAGGGATTCTTACCTCTACAAAGCTTCCCTTCTGTGTCAGATGCTGGCACTTGAAAGGACTGCATCAAGGAACAGACTCATTCTTATGAACATTCCAATCATTAAATGGAACGTTTTTCCTACTGTTAAAAAGCTAGAATGGCACTGTAATTGGAATTCTTAAGCAATATAGGTAGAGAGATATATATACACACATATATAGCGGATGTAGAGATCCTATTCATTTAAAGTTACTTAACGATCAAAATAAGATACTTTGTTTCTGATTTTCTTCCTTTTTCCCTTCTTGCAATGAGCTCTGCACTGCAATCAGCAGACTCTCTGTGCCTAGACCACCCATACTTCTAAAACTACATACTAATACAAAAAGTTGTGCATAGCCATGAAAAGTGATTTTATAGCCACAAAGCTAAATCTGCTACTGAGAATCTACTGAATGGTTTCTGGAGTGCAAAGGAGTATCTGTTATGAACTTAGAAAGAACTAATTGCTACAAAATCACACACCTAACAGATAAATGATGACATGTCAACTGATTTCAGACTCTGTAAAATAATGATACAGATTGGATGAACAAACAAATATTTTTGCATTATAGCTACAGGAGAGAAGATAACTTGATTTGCTGTAACTGTAGTTCAGTTTGAGGTTTAGTCTTCCTGTTGTCAACTGTATCAGCTTTAAAACACAACAGCATTCTAAGTCAAGAAACAAAATCTGTCTTTTCTGCAGTTAACTTCTTTAAATCAGGTGCAGAGAAAATTACACCTGAAAAACTCAAGAAGCCAGCAGAGGAATGCATGGCCTGATCTCATCTAGCTTCTTTCCACCTCATCTCTAATTAGGATGAGTTGCATTTTATAGCTTTTAAAATTTATATGAACCTAGTTTGCTGGCTTCATTTCTGGTTTCAGTAGTTGCAGTGTAGACTAAATGATCCAGAAACAAAACCATCAGAGAAAGGACTGTCCTTTTAGCTCATTGCTTCAACAATCAGGGAAAGAAAAGGAAGAAAAATACAGTCTGCAGCCAATGCTGCTACCTGCTCACTGGCTCAATGACAGATTACAGTCTCTAAGTCTCCAGCACTCACAGCAGGGATGTATCCTCAATCTTTTTTTTTTTTTTTTTTTTT
>VZRU01007432.1:0-38235 GCA_013398155.1 Pedionomus torquatus | reverse complement strand
TATCACAAGCTTTCACCAATTTCAGCTACACGTCTTCCACTCTTGTAGCTGGAAGGCCAGCCATCAGATGCTTGAGCAATGGTTTTAAAGTTTCAAGCACATAGATCACACTATTATCCAAAGCAGGCTGTTTCCCCACATAGAACCGTAAATGAAATATCTTTTAAAATGTGTTTTTTCTGCTTCTAGTTGTATTACTAAATATTCACCTCTTTGACTATGTTATCTTTAACTGTTCATGGGTTATAATGCTTTCATGTGCCACTGAGTAGCAGATATAGAAAACGGTGTTTGTATTTCAGAATGAATTCAGTCTAAAAGGATATGAAGGAGCAGGTTCTCCAGCCTTTAAGTAAGGCTTTAAGATAAACATCTGTAATATATGTAGGGGGAAAGAGGAAGACTGCTAGGCATCTGTAAAAAGAAAGCAGCACTTCTAAACCCATATACATACATGCTCTAGAATGTGGCTACAGAAACAAGAAAATATCATGGGAAGACTAAATTCATACGGCTAATTTTAGGCAAGAACTGTCTGTAGACCTAGCTTGCTATTTTATTTGCACTTGCCACGTGTTCATGCCTGACTTAACCGCATTGCTCCTAAATTCCAGCGTCAAAGGCTTTATGGCAGCTTCTTTCAAAATAATGCAAAATGCATCCCTTTGCTGAACTGCACTGAAAAATGCCATCAGGCAAATGAAACCAGAATCCTAAATCCACTCATCAGAGTAGGTGTCTTGGGGCCAGCACAGCTGGGGATGGACCATCCCAGCGTCAGGATCCCATCAGCCTCAATGCCATCAGGCAAATGAAACCAGAATCCTAAATCCACTCATCAGAGTAGGTGTCTTGGGGCCAGCACAGCTGGGGATGGACCATCCCAGCGTCAGGATCCCATCAGCCTCAGTCAATTGCTAAAACCAGGTGCCAGCACTTTGGGGATTAGAAAACTGCATCTATTTTTAAATGTATTTTTCCTAACAAGAGTTACTAGCCTTTTTTAGTTCATCAAGAAAAATACCAAGGGTGTTGGTTGCCTGTTGGCTGAACATGAGCCAGCAGTGTGTCCAGGTGGCGAAGAAGGCCAACAGCATCTTGGCCTGTACCAGGAACAGCGTGGTGAGTAGGACTTGGGAGACGATTGCCTGCCTCTACTCGGCATTAGTAAGGCTTTACCTTGAGTATTGTATACAGTTTTGGGCCCCTTACCACAAAAAAAGACATTGAGATGCTGGAGTAGGTCCAGCAAAGAGCAATAGAACTAGTGAGGGGCTTGGAGAATAAGTCTTATAAGGAGAGGCTGAGGGAACTGGGCTTGTTCAGCCTGCAGAAAAGGAGGCTGAGGTGGGAGACTTTATCACTCTCTACAACTTCCTGAAAGGAGGTTGTAGGGAGGCGGGGGTCGGTCTCTCCTCCCAAGTACCAGCTGACAGGACAAGAGGAAATGGCCTCAAGTTGCACCAGGGGAGGTTCAGATTGGATATCAGAAAACATGTTTACTCAGAAAGGTTTATTAAGCATTGGAATGGACTGCCCAGGAAAGTGGTTGAGGCACCATCCCTGCAGCTATTTAAAAGACAGGTTGACATACTGATTAGTGACATAGTTTAGTGACGTTTCTTTTTTTGTTTTTAGGGTAGGGTTAGGTTGATGCTTGGACTAGATGATATGAAAGGTCCCTTCCAACCTAGAAAATTCTATGATTCAAATTACTACAATGGTTTTCAGACTTTTCCAATGCAAAAGATATGACATTCTTAAAATGGAGTTGTAAAGGAATGTTTATGTGTAGAAATGGATGAGCAATAGATTGCTCCCTGCTGGAAGCAGACCTCAGGCAAAGAGAGGTGTAACTGCCCAGAAAAGGAGGAACATGTTTATACCTGCAATCCTGGTGTTGCTCCCATCTAACAGAAACAAGCCAGTACTGAGAAATACCCTAGTGAATTCAAATGGCATCTGTTCCTGTGCAGCAAAGTACTTAATTGACTGAAAATTACACGTATGACTGAAAAGTACAGAGAAATGGGCACTCTGCTGGCTTTGGGCTGTGCTCAGGGCACCCTTTTGCCTTCACATGAACCAGAGAAAGACCATTTCTGCAGCTGGTCTCAGGGCTGGTCCCCAGGAGGGAAACGTCCTCAGAGATGCCACAGACACTGTTGGGCCCCCTCTCTCCGTGGGAAGAGCTGCTGCTGGGACAACACACATGGGCTCCCCAGTGCCATACAGCTGCAGGGACACCCACCTTGCACCGGACCTTTCTTTGCCTTTCAGCTTCCCAGCTGTGACCACCATGTGCCTACCATATCCCTACATCTGCCCACTGTCTCTTGAATGAAAACAGGCAGGACCCTCAGACCACCACACAAACCCTAACGGTTACACAGAGGCAAAATGTCGTTGTCCCCTCAGTAAAATCTGGATGTTTTACCTCTGGCTCCATCTTCAGTTTATTGCTGCATGGTGGGGAGGAGACCATCAGGCAGCGGGACTCGCTGGGGGCTGTAGGTATTTTTCTACGTCTGGGAACAGTTTGCAACTTCCTCGCTGATGCTAAAGAAAACAACACACATGAAAGTGCTCCTGTGAGGCTCAATATAGGGTCTCTCTCAGGCTCAAATCTCAGTTTACACCCATAGAAAAAAACATATTGCCAGCATGAGCTCATGACACAGTGATCTCTCTCTGAATGCTCGTTTTGGCTTATGTGCTTGGAACAGACTGATATTTTCTCCGTAGCTAAGTTGTGCGATATTTCACCTCGCTCTTCATCAAGAACCAGGAGGGGTCCATATTGCAATGGAATGAAAAAAACAACAGCGGTTTTAATTTAATGTGCATTTCTTTTATGAAAGAGCCTTTTTAAATGACAGCCACAATTTTTATTTTCATACACAAAGAAATTCTATGTAAGGGGAAGAATTCAGGTCTGCATTTTCTCTTTTTCTTTTCTTTTCTCCCCCTGTCATGAAAGAGTTGCTCTATGTTGTTGACACAGGCTGTCAGGATTTCATTGCACTAAACAGATTGTTGGCAGCCAGTGGTAAGGTAAAATGAATTGATCCATGCTGAAGTAACAGTTTGTGCCTTAAAAAGTGGCATGTCCTAAAGCTCTCTACAGATGCGAATAAATGAAGCTTTACAGCTATCCCGTTGGAGAGGAAAGCAGAACATGCACGTTTCATCCCAAAGCACAGAAGGCACCTGACTTGTCCCCGGTCAGACTGAATACACCTGATCCAAAAATCTACTGAAATCAATAAAAGGATTTCCTGCAACTTCAAGGCATTTTGAGCTGAGACCTAAACTAGNAGAATAAGTCTTATAAGGAGAGGCTGAGGGAACTGGGCTTGTTCAGCCTGCAGAAAAGGAGGCTGAGGTGGGAGACTTTATCACTCTCTACAACTTCCTGAAAGGAGGTTGTAGGGAGGCGGGGGTCGGTCTCTCCTCCCAAGTCACAGCTGACAGGACAAGAGGAAATGGCCTCAAGTTGCACCAGGGGAGGTTCAGATTGGATATCAGAAAACATGTTTACTCAGAAAGGTTTATTAAGCATTGGAATGGACTGCCCAGGAAAGTGGTTGAGGCACCATCCCTGCAGCTATTTAAAAGACAGGTTGACATACTGATTAGTGACATAGTTTAGTGACGTTTCTTTTTTTTTTTTTAGGTTAGGGTTAGGTTGATGCTTGGACTAGATGATATGAAAGGTCCCTTCCAACCTAGAAAATTCTATGATTCAAATTACTACAATGGTTTTCAGACTTTTCCAATGCAAAAGATATGACATTCTTAAAATGGAGTTGTAAAGGAATGTTTATGTGTAGAAATGGATGAGCAATAGATTGCTCCCTGCTGGAAGCAGACCTCAGGCAAAGAGAGGTGTAACTGCCCAGAAAAGGAGGAACATGTTTATACCTGCAATCCTGGTGTTGCTCCCATCTAACAGAAACAAGCCAGTACTGAGAAATACCCTAGTGAATTCAAATGGCATCTGTTCCTGTGCAGCAAAGTACTTAATTGACTGAAAATTACACGTATGACTGAAAAGTACAGAGAAATGGGCACTCTGCTGGCTTTGGGCTGTGCTCAGGGCACCCTTTTGCCTTCACATGAACCAGAGAAAGACCATTTCTGCAGCTGGTCTCAGGGCTGGTCCCCAGGAGGGAAACGTCCTCAGAGATGCCACAGACACTGTTGGGCCCCCTCTCTCCGTGGGAAGAGCTGCTGCTGGGACAACACACATGGGCTCCCCAGTGCCATACAGCTGCAGGGACACCCACCTTGCACCGGACCTTTCTTTGCCTTTCAGCTTCCCAGCTGTGACCACCATGTGCCTACCATATCCCTACATCTGCCCACTGTCTCTTGAATGAAAACAGGCAGGACCCTCAGACCACCACACAAACCCTAACGGTTACACAGAGGCAAAATGTCGTTGTCCCCTCAGTAAAATCTGGATGTTTTACCTCTGGCTCCATCTTCAGTTTATTGCTGCATGGTGGGGAGGAGACCATCAGGCAGCGGGACTCGCTGGGGGCTGTAGGTATTTTTCTACGTCTGGGAACAGTTTGCAACTTCCTCGCTGATGCTAAAGAAAACAACACACATGAAAGTGCTCCTGTGAGGCTCAATATAGGGTCTCTCTCAGGCTCAAATCTCAGTTTACACCCATAGAAAAAAACATATTGCCAGCATGAGCTCATGACACAGTGATCTCTCTCTGAATGCTCGTTTTGGCTTATGTGCTTGGAACAGACTGATATTTTCTCCGTAGCTAAGTTGTGCGATATTTCACCTCGCTCTTCATCAAGAACCAGGAGGGGTCCATATTGCAATGGAATGAAAAAAACAACAGCGGTTTTAATTTAATGTGCATTTCTTTTATGAAAGAGCCTTTTTAAATGACAGCCACAATTTTTATTTTCATACACAAAGAAATTCTATGTAAGGGGAAGAATTCAGGTCTGCATTTTCTCTTTTTCTTTTCTTTTCTCCCCCTGTCATGAAAGAGTTGCTCTATGTTGTTGACACAGGCTGTCAGGATTTCATTGCACTAAACAGATTGTTGGCAGCCAGTGGTAAGGTAAAATGAATTGATCCATGCTGAAGTAACAGTTTGTGCCTTAAAAAGTGGCATGTCCTAAAGCTCTCTACAGATGCGAATAAATGAAGCTTTACAGCTATCCCGTTGGAGAGGAAAGCAGAACATGCACGTTTCATCCCAAAGCACAGAAGGCACCTGACTTGTCCCCGGTCAGACTGAATACACCTGATCCAAAAATCTACTGAAATCAATAAAAGGATTTCCTGCAACTTCAAGGCATTTTGAGCTGAGACCTAAACTAGTGACAGAAATACAAAATAATTCATGACTCTCAAATCTCTTTTCTAATTGCTATTTTAGGCTACTTTCCTTCCTTCTGTTTTAGAGCAGAATTAAACCAGAACATCAGCCAAACCATGATAATTTATTATAAGACAATATGATACAAGAGAACTTGTGTTAAAGCTTTCCAGCAAAAATTCATATTACAAGGATAAATAATAGTACTTTGTGGCCAAGACAATCTTTAAAGGAAATCAGAATGAGTTGAAATATCCCCATGGGCTTCTTTGCTTAAGCACTAAAGCACTTATCTGAAATGCTTTATTTACTGCAACAATTTCATGCCATTATTGCTTAGATTAATTGTCTGACAAAGCCACAACAGAAGTATCAACTAGAAGTCAGAACTCAATTGTGTGGACTGGGGACGTGAAAAAGACAGAGCACTCAGAATTGCACACTGTTAGGCTGCTAAACAGATGCAAGTCTTTTGCAAAGAGCAACTAAACCTTATGAATTTTAAATACAGCTCTTTAACTGCATAAATAACGGCCATGTATTCATAACTGTAGGGTCCATTTGGAAATATAGACAGCTCTTAATTATGTGCAAGTAAACTATGGTGGCAGGGCAGTCTTTTGTTCCACAGGTACAAAAGCCATCAAAGGTGCTCTGAAAAAATAGGCTTATTTACTTGCGCACAGTACCACCCAACAAACAGCTTTAGTGCTTCCACGCCTGAGCTGGGCAACAGGGGTTTGTCAGCAAAGGTCTGTGACTTCAACACTCTGCAACCAACAGCGTCACCGATGTTTTTCTCCTACTAGTTGTTTGTAATATCTTACGCTCTAATTTACACAAGTTTTATATTAGCTATGTTTTATTTTCTCTGAGTGGCCGCTTCTTACTCCACCAAATATTTAGACTGCTGGTGGTTATAGTAGTGGTGGATTCCCCCAGTTGCCTGCTGACAAGAGTCTCACAACAGAAAATAGCGTGACATTAGCTTCATCCTCTTTCTGCCCTTTCCTAAGCTCCAAACCACTTATTCACTCCACCCAAGACATTCTGACCAAGAGAAGAAAGTGAGTTTCCAAGTCAAAGATCTTAAACAGAAAATGGCTCTCCAGCTACCAATTTTTTCTCTCACATTAGCAGCCTTCTAGGCTGAGGGCCAGCACTAACTGGTGGCTGGGCCAGGAAAGGACAAGCTCTCTCAGAGTGCTGGAATTTCCTGGGCCAAAACTAACATGTTCAAATGAAGACAAGAGGTAGCCAAAGTAGACTGCAGAGTGCAGGCACTACACACTCACAGAGGAATAAAACCAGTTCATAATCTCCACAAGTACCGGTTCCTGATCAGAAGGAAGACGCATCTTTGTAAGGAATATGTTGAACGAATCTGCTGTTGGGAGGCTTAAACCTGGAGGAAATGATAGGATTCATCTCCAGAAGGATTCCTCAGAATCTCCTGTCCAGGCAACAAGCCAAAACAACAACGAAAAAAGAAAGGTTGTTGTGGCTACTAATGCTAACCTGAACATTTAGAAATCCAGCTAGAATGAGAGTGGAAATCCAACCAGGCCTTTGGATCACAGGCTTGGAACAACCTAAGATAGACATGCTCAAAGGGCATGACACTCTTTCTGGTTTCTCCTCTGGTTATAAGCCACATCCAGACAATATCACCTCAGCCCCCTCCAGACCTGATTGCAGACATTTTCTTCCCACCTGTGCTCTTAAACACAGCTAAACTCTGTATAATACTGCTGTTGATGGATTATACAAAGAGAGATACAAGATAAAGTATGTACTGCTAATGTAATAAAGACTCTTGCACCTGTATCTCTTTCCAAGAAACCCAATATAGTAAGCAACAAATGAAGATTACTCCTTCCAAGGTAGAGAAGAACAATTCTTACATATTCTCTACAGGGATTGCTTTAGTTCATTCATGAATGATCATAACATACAAAAAACATATGTAAAAAGTATTGGGTGAAACTCTGGCCTGACTGAAGTCAATGGCAAATGTCCCATTTACTCTAGCAGGCCAGGATTTCATCCACTAAGTTCCAGAATAAACTTTTTTTTTTACCTATATTTCCTTGGCTATGTATAGTGCATTTTAGGCAGATGCTCTGTGTTTGCTCAACAGCTAAAAAAAAGTTACTCCTTTCCTCCAAAACACCATCTTCTCTCCCCACTAGAAAATAGACTTGGAATAGTTTCTTCAGAAAATAACACCAAGTTGTCAGGGTTTGTACTGTCTAATCTAGTTTTGGCATAACCAAGTGAACTCACTGGCTGCTATCCCTGCCGTTAGTAGTCTGTAGCAGCACAGTTTGGGACCTGTCCTTCGGTTTTGCATGGCTACGCATCGCTGTGTCCAATTTAAAATACAGTCAATCATGGAATAAAGAATTAACAGTACAGTGAAAAGGTTAGGGAAAGGGAAACATATTGAAATTCCCCTCAATGAGTAGAAGGGCAATTACCTGAGTGCTAGAGAGAGTAAGTTGGGGCAGAAAAAAGTGCTCAGAGAGGATGCCTCGCCATCACAGCAGCAGCATGCAACTTATCTCCCCACTCCTAGCTGCTTCTCTGCACAGGTTGGTGCCTCACAGCCACAGGACAAGAGACAGACCAGCATTTCATCTGGTCCAGTTCGTGCTCCCCTGAGTAAACCTTTAGCACCTGAATTCATACTAATAAATGGGCTGGGACATAGGTGGGCTGCTGCCAGCAGCTGCCTCCGGCTGGGGCACTGCAGCCAGGCAGGTACAGGGGTCACAACCCAGGGACTGTAGCCCGTTCCCCCATGCACCCAGGTCATGGGCAGCAATGTGAGATATCCAGGGACATCAAACTGTTGCAGATAACAGGTGAGCAACTCCCTGGGAAGGGGAAATCATTAGTAAACTATCTTTTGGGGAAGGAGAAAGAGTGTTCAGATTCTCTCTTGGGAGACTTTGATTTCCTACTATTTACTCCTCTCTGAACTCATGCCTGGCTTTCCCCCTGCTCATCAATTCAGGTATTAAAAAGCCTCACCAGAGCTCTGGGAGATGCAATTCCCTCTTCAAAACCTAGATCTAAAGAAGCTGTTCAATGAGAGGAGTTTTTGTATGCCTAAGTTCAGAAGCCACCTCATGTTCTTTAACCTCTGTTAGAAAGACAAAACACTTGGGCTAATATTTCAGCCTGGGAATTTTTCCCCTCTTTGAAGAAATGCAGAAAAAAGGCTTGGGCACAAAAATGAGAAAGTGGTTCAAACTGGAATTTTAAACGAGTGTTTAGACAGAACAAATATTGATCCCTCGATCCATCATGTTCTGAGCTGGGGAAGGACATGAAAGAAAGAAGCAATACATTAATGCTGTTAGAACATTTGAAAAGGAATGAAAACATCCTATCCCAGCACGCCTCGCTTACCCTCTCTGTCTGCCTCACCTCGATTAATGTTAACTGATTGTAACTGAATATACTTTGAAAAATGAAACCTTTCAGTACAGTAGAAATCAACTCCCCAGTTATTACTAGTAGAGTTTCAAGACACAAATATGACCGCAGAATTTGCTGCAAAGGGCTTATGAGCAAAAATACTGGCAGAGAAAAGACATTTTAGAAAATGCAGCCATGAGGACAATGTAACTTTTTAATTTCCCCGCAGGTGCACGTTGGGTGGATTTATTGACCTTTAGGCTATGAAGCAAGACTTATCTGTTGGCTTAAAACTTTGCAAAGGGGAAAAGGCCAAAAAAAGAGGAAAGGGAGAAAGAGCTTGATAGGGGAAGCTTTATAGTATGAAATTCGGAATGCTTGATCCTATGGTCCTAGTTCTGTGGTGGGTTTAGAGGACACAAAGAGCACATGAAAAATCTCACTTCGGCATTATTTCTCAGTACTCATTCTCTCATGCCCTCTGATTTTTATTTTTTTATTATTATTTTGTTCTTTACTTACTTCTGCTAAAGGAACACAACCCCAGAACATATATGGAATATGGAGAGATAGCTGGGAAGTGAGTCAGGCAACCAGCCAAGACAGATACTCGAAAGATGGCAATGCAGCTTCTTAACCACTCCTTGCTTGTTTTACCTACCGCTCTCTTGTACCTGGTCCATCCAGCGTCCTGTTCCCAGCACACGTCAGGTGGGCTCCCCCTGAGAGGGTACATGGCAGACTTGGGCTTACGGTGGGACAAAACAGCAAACCTCCTTCTCAGAGGCTGTGTGTAGCACAACTTGCATGAAAACAAAACAAGTGACGTGCAGGTGAGCAAGACTGGCTGGCTTCAGAGAAATCAAATAGTCTTCCAAAAATTTATCAGACCACTGAAGAAGTGTGCTATCGTTTTCATTTAAAATGCAACATTTAGGAATAATAAGAAAGAAATTAATTGTGTTAACTGAGGCAACTAATGGAAAACAATCTGGCTCACATCAGTGAGACAGATATGGAGAAAATGCCAGTGAAAGCATTTTGGCAAGGCAAAGATGACTTCAGAGCAGAGCATACACAAGCAACATTTCCTCTCCTCCTCCTGTTATGGGATGCAGCAGCAAGGATTGCCACACACAGAGCTCTGGCCTGATGCTTAATTTAAAGTGGGGGGAAAAAAAAAAAAAAAAAGAATGTGAAATAGGAGTTGCAAACTTAGCTTCCCAAAATTTATTTCCTTAGGAATGTGCATATGCTTTATTTTTCTAGCTCAATGTCCATAATGCGAAATAGTTGGTTAAGTTGTGGAACATGCTAAATTTGGTATAAAGATCTCATATTTTTAATGAAAAGGTAGATTAGGCCAGGCTTTTTGAGTAAAACTTGTGCTATTACAGACATTTATCATGTCCAGTTGTGTCTTGGGGTTTCACTGGAGCCAGAACTGACCTTGTGAAAATTTGAAGCATTTCAGTCCTGGAGTCCAGAAGGTATACTGTACCAGAAGAAGCAGGCTAAGTCTGACATGGTGTTCATCAATGGCACTTTGGAGTTTTGTGGCCACACACCATCACTTCCAGGTGCCTGGTGGAGCTCTGCTTCCCAAACAAGTTTAGTAGTGCAGGCCAAAGCGGTGGCCTGGCTGGCTCTGACATGGGTTTCATTTGGCCTAACTACCCCTTTCCCAGAGGGCAGAGGGAACGGATGATCAGGCAGCAAACGGCCCAAACAGCTGGGCACAGTTCAAAATAGTTGACACCGCATTGCTAAAGCTGCTGTTGCTGCCACTTACCCCTAGGAAAGTGAGACAAGAGTTGGGACCAGTATGGAGTAACACAGGTGGCCTCTACCTCTGTACCACTGAGGAAGCCTCCAAACGGGAACATGGTCCCCAGTACTGATCGGGTTAGACCACCCTCAGCCCTATGGGGGAAAAAAATAAATAAATAAGTTTTTGAACAGCAAAAATATTTCAACACCAGCGTCTTGGACCAGCAACCTATGTGCAAAACCACGCTAGCAATCAGCAGAGATAACACAAGTTGTAGGGAACGAGTTTTTCAGATAACTATAGTCATACAGTAATAGCTATAGGAGCAGGATCCCCTGGTGCTGTGCTTAGTTACTGCTCAGGCTGTATGTTTGCTTGGGACAATGATTGCTGTAGGGAGGCAGGAAGCAAAGCCAGCTACATCTTATATTCAGCTGTTGAGTTTCTTTTCCTTGAACTGCACTGTTCTCACCAAACAAAAATTATAAACCCAATGGAGTGAATCAGCAATGCTGCCCAGTCCCATTTCAAGGGCAGAAAACGGCATCAAACTCCTTGCAGGAAAGCATATGAAAATGCCAACTCTACACTCAGTGCTCATTGTGGCAAATGATAGATCACAAACATTATTTTTATTGTTGCAATGCTTTCAGTCAGGAGAAACAGTCAGCAAGGCACTTTTAAAGTTCATATTACTAGGAACTCCACAGTGAATTGTAGAAGAAATGGCCCTATAAACATAGCTCCAGTGTTTCCAGCAGGTGGTGTCTTTAAGCACCAAAGGAAAAAAAGAAAACCATTCCTTCTTTCCCTGTGATATGCTTACCTCCCTGATGGTCTCTGGTGCACAGGAGGAAAAAAACAGATTATCTTTTTATTCTGCTGAAAAACAAACAGCAGAAAAACAGGCTTAGGGCAGGACTGGAGGAAGGAGCAAAGGTCTGGGTTGGGAGGATATGGTCATGACGAGGCTTCTGCCCACCACCTCCACACACCTGAAAGGAGCAGGCTGAAGATGGGAGAGAGAGGAAAACATAATTTTACTCTACCACAGTGTCCTAACCAGCCTTGGCACAGGGGGAAATTACAGCAGCTTAAGGAAGTCTGAAAACATTGAAAACTAATTTTAAAAGCTGGAAGCATCAAGTGTGTTTTTGCAAGGGGCTTACCTGATTGTATCTACTTTATGTCTGCTCACCAACAAGTGAAGCTAATACTTTTTCATCTTGCTCGTGTAAAGTCTCAGGGAACATTACTTTTACCCTCTCTTTCTTAATGCTAATTTTATTCCCCTTCTACTGAGGGAGAAAAGTGACTTTACATGAACTGCATGTGAGAATGTGCAGGAAAACATTTCCACAAAAAAAAAAAAAAATCATGGGAGAGAAAAGATGAAAGAGTATGAGGTTTCCCGTTCTTGGCAAAGCATGTTGTCCATACGGGAAGATTTCTAAATTCCACCACATATTACTTCGGCCCCGTCTACACCAGAGAAGCACACCATGTTAAAAAATGTGTGAACTGACATGTCTTAAACCTAGGACAGTGTGAAAACACAGTATTGCCCTGAGGTATGAATGACAACAGCTGTGTAGTTTTAAAATGCACTGGCTCCTGGTGGTTAGTTGTAAGGTGTCTCCCACAGCTAATCACCAGTTTTGTTCTTCACATCCAACATGCCTCTCTCCGTAGCGATCAGTTATCATCATAGTCATTTCAAATGAACTGCCTCAGTACAAACAGGGTGCAAGGCGTACATTTACAGAACAGCACATGGACATTTATGATCTGGCCATTCATTTTCTACACACCCACCCACCTCACCACCCCTCCTGTTTTCTCTCTGAACGGAATAACAACATGCAGGCTTTTCGCTCTTTTTTGAAGACATGAGTGGAGATACAATATTCTGAGGAGTAGTAAGTTCTCCAATTTCCTCATTGTGACCATTATGGATAGTCTTTGTCTGTGGTTTATTTTTAATAGTAAGAGATGCCATGTTACTGCAAGCCTTAAATGTCTTTGGATATTTACAAGGACACACTTTTTAGACAGTTTAGAAGCTCTGACCACAATTCTAGGACCTGAATTATCCACAGTGCTAGATCTCTTTGCTACGCTATTCATAGCAATTTTTTATGGGGTTTAAGAAATTAAGAATAGTAAAGAACACTATGTGAAAGACTCAGAAGCTAGGCGTTATCCCATCACAAGGACAGCTTTTCACTAGCAGACAGATTTTGGCATTCCTTCACATCTTTTCCTGCTCAGCTTCACCAATACAAAGCATTTGCCAGGCCGGTCTCAACTTACCCTAAAGTGAACTGAGGTTGATAAGCTGTTATTGAGCATGATGCTGAGTGGAATAGGAGGTTAAAGAGAAAACACCCACAGACATGACTTACTCGGATGTTTTTCTGACTTTGGTTTAGGTTTTCTTGGTGTGTCTCTCATTCAGTCTTGGGCTTTACCACTTGCCTTTATTCTGCCAAGAATGTGAAAATTGTTGTCAGATTTTGTTATTAAAACCAGTGTGGGGCATTGCTAGCAACAACTAGATCAATTTATACTTGGATCACTAGAAAGATCACTCAAGAAAACTAAAGTGGGGTGAGAAGAACTGGGAGGATGGAGAAAGAACAGTCATCTGTCAACATCAGGTTACCTATCGCAAGAGAAAATAAGATTTTATCCAGTCAGTATTTTCCCATCTCCAAGAATAACTTCCCACCATATGCTCCCACTGCATAGTTCAGTCATCACATTTGATGCAGTGAGGCAGAGCCACAGGGGAACCTGGAAGAGCAATCCATAGCACTGCACACCATGCCTGGACAACGTGAAGCTCTCCAGAACAGCTGAGGATCTCACAGGCTCCATGGGGATGCTGTTGATGGAAGAAGGCCAGGACAAGTTTGGGGGACAGGAAGAAAAGCAAGGAGTTACCATATCATAATTAATTAGGCTGGAGATAGGTTCCAATTTCTTAGCAGTGTTTTCCCCATTAAAGGCTGCAGTTGCCTAGAATAAAATAGAATAAAGGAGAAACTGAAATCTGTGTGAGAGAACAGTACTTTAAAAAAATGCACTGCTATAGACCACAGGGCTATGCTACTGGAAAGCATGTGGACATTTTCTTCAGGGCCTAAAAGTTCAAAAAACACACTGCAATTTTAAGCACAGTCATCCTACTTTAATGGTTAGAGAAAAAAAAATAAATCATTGACCTGGCAACCACATATACCAACACCACCAAGAAGTAGTTTTCTTTCCCCTTCGGTAATTAAAGGACATTGACAACCTCACTTACAAATTAAAAAAACAGGTTGGCCCAGGAAGTGAAATACACTGCATTTTACTACATCTGTGTTAATTAGCAGCAAGTATTTTTATCTAAAATTTCATTTAGCTAACCATGATGAATTTGACTCACAAGTTACTGTTGAATTTCCTGCTAAGCACTGATTTAGAGAAATATGGAATAATAAAACTTATTTAATGCGATTTTCAGTTCCAAAATAGAACAGTCATTAGCAGAATTGGAAATTCCAGTACGTTTGCATCGCCAAGCTTTCTTTGAAAGAAGCATGTTCATTACCATGTTGCACGGGAAGAAAATAAACTGAATAAGCAGGAAAGAATTAATATACTTACAGGACATGAAATTTGACTCATCTGGCAGCTGAAGCCATGTTCAAATTTTTGTATGGAATTTTTCTATTCATGCTTTATATTGCTGCTTTATTGAGAGCAGACCTCTAGCTGTCAATGCAGGAAGCTTGCTTGTCAAGGGGATTTACTTGGAAATAGTTAAGTCATGTTAAGATTCGTGGTGTCTTTTCCTAGAGAGAAAAAAATACGCTGTTGGATACACCACAAAAGTTTTTTCTGATTGCATAATCTATGCCCTTATTTATCATGATAGTCTCCCAACAGGAGACTGTGGCTATGAATTCATGTCTTCTTCTACAACTTACCGTTTACCTGTCAGAAAGAAGCAAACTCAGTGTTGTAAGGTAATCCTTACACCAAATCAATCGTAAAATCAACTACACTATATTTTTAAGCTATCCACAACGCAGATTTTGGCTTCACTCTTCATGCTTTACTCTTAAGCCTTGTTTAGAATTGTACTTGTAAGTGCTTCCTCTGTAAAAATCCCACTGTGGCAGCAAAACCCTCCAGACTCCTCGTTCTGCGTTGCTCTCCAATTCTTCATGTGCCAAGAATTTTCTAAAGTATCTTGAGTTATACTTCAGAGCGTGAGAGTACCAGAACATGCAGATACACACAGCACCAGTGCTTCTCAGAAGTGCATTTATAGGCTGCATTAGGATGCTCATGGTTTCATTTTCAGCACTGACTGCCCCCATTAGCACATTATCCTCTCCCTTCCCTTCTTGTATACTCATTCAGCATTCATTTAATCCAGAAATATCTCCTCTCCCTCTGCTTGCCAGGTAAACGTAGCGTGTTTTCAAATATTTCCTTTTGGATGTCATAGCTCTGGTCTCTTCTAGTTTTGGGTTTTCTACTGTCCTTTTCACCTCCCTGCGAGATTGAAGTTAATTACAGGTCTTTCTTATCTACTCTCTGGGAAGTCTCTCTTCTCTAGGTGTAGCCCTTGGTATTCATAACTCATACTGACAGCTGCATTGGCTCTCCCTTGCTCTGGAGGACTTAACCCTTCAGCCCTCCTCTTAGCAATGCATTAGCTGCAGGGAAAAAAAAAAAAAGACATTTACAGCAGCTGAAAGCCCAAGAGTTGTTACTGCAGCAGAAAGAGTAAAGTTGAGGGGTCTTGCAAGGGACACACGTTATCCCTAAAAAATAAAGCAGAAAGGTTGCAAAACAGGTCAGCAGAAACAGGCATTTTGCACACATTACCTGCCTTTCTGAAGCTCAAGTGTAAAGTGTGGGGTTTTGAAGGGAAAGGAAAACAACCAACACAATACTGTTTTCCCAAGTTTGTGCAAACTTCAGATTCCTTATTTTTAACTGTAGTTTTCTTGTCAGTGATTGCAACCATCCTTACTCGGAGGTAAACATTTAGCTCAATTATTGTCTATACCCTTGAGGTGTAGTTTGCAGGCAAGTCCCCCAACTAAACCACACTTTAGATACACATTTGGTACTGGTGTGCTCCAAACAAAAACCCCAAAGAATTGTTAACAAAAGCCTGGTGGTAACATCCACCTGAAGAAAGTTAGCACATCTAGAAATTTCACCATTCCCATCCAATGCAAACCCTATAGAGTTTTTCATACATCTTTAAAAATATCTGCCTTACAGCAATTGGTAGAACACCTACTAGTTAAGGAGAAAACTCTCCTGGTTAGGTTTGGTCACTTCACTGGAAAGCCTCACAAGCCATCTCCAACATCAAAACTTGTCAACGCTTACACTGATATTTTTCAAGCTACTGACACATTCCAAATGAAATTCCAATACTGAATGACTCCCAATGAACTGCTTGTTTGGTTGTGTGGTTGGTTGGTTGTTTTGGTGTTTTGTTTTGGTTTTTTTAAGATAAGGAAGCATAGGAAAGCTACATGTGAAAAGAAGCAATTACATGTTCCTAACCCCGCAACTGGAAAATCAAGACAAGAAATGCAGATTCTCCTCTGTGTATTACAATTCTTGGATCATCTTTATTTTCATTGAACTTTTTTTGCCAGTTTTCAGCCAGCTTCTGACTTACTGGCCAAAACTGGTCCTTAGTGACTGCTATTTAAAAAGGATCAGATGGAGTTTCCAAAAGTGACAGGGTCTATGTAAATGACCAGTGAAATCTGTAGTTCCCTGTCCGCAAGTTTTTTCATTTGTTTTTGTCTGTATTTCAAAAAGCTGTTTGCTTTTCATGCAGCCTTCAAGCTAATTTCATCTGAAGACTTGCCTTCAAAAGAAAGAAGTGATTCACCAACTGTATATTCTGCTAACAGCTTCCACAGAAACACCTATTTATGCTAGTTTCAAGTCCTGCTAATCTACTGTTACATTTGATACAACAAAATTGCAGGTTGACCTTTTTTTCAGCCGATCAGGATTACTAGCATTTATTAATTTCCAAATCCTCACCATTTTCTTAAGTGTACTAATAAAAATTTAGAAGTCTCATTTGATAAAGGGATGATACATCTCATCCACAAAACAACGCACCTTGTGTGGATGCTCACATACTTACTGTGCCAAACAGTTTTTCCCACTAAGTTGAGGGATAACAAACCACCAACCCAAAACATCCCACTGTGGTGGGCTGACTCTGCCTGGATGCCAGGTGCCCACCGAAGTTGCCCTATCACTCCCCTCCTGAGCTTGACAGGGGAGAGAAAATACAAGAAAACACTTGTGGGTTACAGGGAAAGATCATTCACCAATTCCTATTATGGGCGAAACAGACTCCACTTGGGGAAATTAATTTATTGCCAATCAAGTCAGAGTAGGATAATGAGAAATTAAGCCAAATCTTACCCCACCTTTTCCCCATCCCTCTTGTTCCCAGGCTCAACCTCATCCCCAATTTTCCCACCTCCTCTCACCTGAACTGCCCAGGTAACAGGGGTTGGGATTAATTCATCACACTTTGCCTCTGCCACTTACTTCCTCTTTGGCAGGAGGACTCCTCACAGTCTTCCCCTGCTCTAGTCTGAGTTCCCTCCCACAGGAGACAGTCCTCCATAAACTTTTCCAACGTGAGTCCTTCCCACAGGCTGCAGTTTTTCCACGAACTGCTCCAGCGTGCGTCCCTTCCACGGGCTGTGGTCCCTTAGGAACAGACTGCTCCTCCCTTGAGGTCACAAGTCCTGCCAGCAAACCTGATGCAGTGTGGGCTCCTCTCTCCACAGAGCCTGCCAGGAGCCTGCTCCAGCATTAGACTCCTATGGGGTCACAGCCTCCTTCAGACATCCACCTGCTCTGGCATGGGGTCTTCCTTGGGCTGCAGGTGGCTATCTGCTCCACTACTAACCTCCATGGATTGCAGGCAGACAGCCTGCCTCACCACGGTCTTCACCACTGGCTGCAGGGCAATCTCTGCTCCTGCACCTGGAGCACATCCTCCCCCTCCTTCTTCACTGACCTCCGTGTCTGCAGAACTTTGACTCCTCTCTCCAGCTGGTGTTCTGCTGCAGGCTTTTTGCTTCCCGTAACTACGTTCTCAGAGGCGCTACCACCATCACTGATGGGCTCAGCCTTGGAGCTGGCTGGCATTGGCTCTACTGGACAAGGGGGAAGCTTCTAGCAGCTTCTCACAAAAGCCACCCTTGCAGGCCCCACCTACCAAAAAACCCCCAAACCTTGCCATGCAAATCCAAAACATTCCACCCCTTGCCTCTCTGAATCACATATTTAAGAATTATCATTAAAATCCACTATCATCACACAATCTTCACAAATTCCATTCACATGAACAAAAAAGAACCTCCAGTCCCAAAAATCAAAATAACCACACCACCAAAAAAAAAAAAAAAGTTAATTTACACACAATCTACTTCTCATCCCTTCGCCATGATTACAACAGAAGCTTCCCATGATCATTCCACTTTTCACTCTCCAGTCATCTCCAGTCCACGTTTTACCCTTTACCTCTCCCAATTACTGTCATCTCAAATTCCTTGCCCCAACTTTGGGCACCAAAAAGGACTGTAGCAGATTGACCCTGGCTGGACACCAGATGCACACCAAGCTTCTGTCCTGGCTATGTCTGTCCCCTCAGCCTCTTGCCCACTCCCATCCCTCGGCTGGAGAAGCAGCCTGCACGCTGTGTGAGCACTGCTCAGCAGCAGCCACATCACTAGCGCGTTCTCAGCCACCATCGCAGACCACAGCACTATGGGGAAAATGAACTCCATCTCAGCCAGACCCAATACATCACCAACAGAAATAGCAACTTAAAAAAAAAGTGAAAAAATTCCCATTGGTTTCACCGTGACCACATTTTCAGTTACATGGCACGGACAGAAATATCCCTTTAATTTGCTCCCAGTAAGACATACCAAAATTAGGGGTTTTTTTCCACCCACACAGCTCCCATCCAGAACCTGTCCTAGTGTTGTAGTTTCAGCCAAATTTACCAAAACCGGATTGACAGATGGCCCCTCCTTCCCCCAAAAAGAAAGGAGAGGAAGACATAAGGAGATTTACAAATTTAGAATGAACCGAACTACTTTTAGTATTAATACTTCATTAAAGTAAGAATAATAAAATAGATACAGTATATACAAAATTGTATCAAGCTCCCAGGATGACAATCACGTCACCAGCAGGCATCAGGAAAAGTCCCATACTGGACTCAGGCATTGACAGGAGCTGGATTCCAGATCTGGAGTCAGGAACACTCAGACTGGGGTCAGAGGCAGAGGAACAGGCAGGGTCCTCCTTGGAAATGGGCCATCAAAGAAAGAGTTGACCCTTTGATCTCTCAGCTTTTACACTGAGCATAATGCAGATGGGATGGAATGGAATACCCTGGTTGGTCAGTTTTGGGTCACCTGTCCTGTCCATTCCTCCCTGCAGGTGGGACCCCTCTACGCTTTTCCGCTTCCAACCTCCAACAGGGCAAATAATGAAATTACTTGACCTTGGTTACCTGACTTATAGCAATAAGTATAAGAAGGGCCTCTCTGCACACCATTCCTTGGTATAATCAGGTCTTACCACTGTGAGAGAGAACAGCTTTCTGAACAATGTGCTGTTAAGTTCAGAGTTTAGTCAGAAGAGGCCCAGCTAAAAAAGTAAAATTGTAAAACAGAAAATTTGTTCGTTTTACCTCAAACCAGGACACCTAGACCTCTTACTTAACGTCAGAGAGGTTTCAATGTTGTTTTTTTTTTTTAAACACATTCGAGAAAATTAATGAACAATTCTGCATTTGTTTTGCTAATCCCTTTACGAGATAGGAAGCTCTTCACAAAATAACCATCAATATTTTCTCCATTACAGTTGATCCTAAAGTTAGTTAATCTTTAATCAGTTAACTGATTAGTTAATCCTAAATTACTTCCAATACATACTTCGTTATTTTTTGTTCTTCTTACTACAAAACCCATAATGAAAAAACAAAAGACATGAAATCATATTGTATTGAGGGTTTTATTGATGGTTAAATTGCTGTCACTGAAATCAGGCATAGCGCTTTTAGTTCTTATAACAGGATTAAAAAGGAACTTGCTATCAAAGATTCACTTCCGTAAGCCTTTAAGTTGCCAAAGACATGCCGTTCTGCACAACTTTCCTGCTGCCAGCAAATGACAGCATTCCAGCTGCATAGCTTACTTTGTACATTTTAGTATACAGCAAAGAGTGATCTTAAAATTTATCACTTTTACCAGTAACACTTTTCTGAATTATGGTACAAACAAAAAACATTTTCTTACTTCTTTGCAATTATGTACAGTATAAAACAAAACCCAAGGTTTATGGTAGAAATGCGTATGATTTAATCATATGCAGAAGACAACATTGAATGCTATGAAACAAATGAAAATACTGTTTTCTAAGACTAGACTCCTGTTGAAGCTTACTTTAACTGACATTGCAGTGTGGAACTTTCCAGACGCACAAAGAAATACATCCAGTGGACCAGATCCTCCTCTTTTGGCTTTACCTTATGTCTTAGATGGACAAATCTAATGTCACCATGTGTCCTACACAATCAGATGTATGTGTATCACAACTCACTATCTAGGCTTATTTGCACTACAGAAGCACTTAAATGAAATCTGATAATCTTAACATGTCATAAAAAATACTTACAGAAGTATATGTGATGATATTCACATTACTGCCTAGTGAAGAAAGAAACCTGCAAAAAACCGCTTGGGAAGGAAACGTACATGCAAATCAAAAGGTAAAGAACACAATTAAAAAAACACTCACACTTAGAACTGGGACAGCATATAGTACGGTCATAAAGAATTAGTATTACTCCAAGTAATAGTGCATAGTCTTTAATTTGTGAAGCAAATCTTAACCCAGGGCACAAAAAGAATGCCCTGGCAAGCACTGCCCAATGCTACCTGATTCCTGCAGAAGTCCAGGGAAGAAACAAACATTCTGCAGGATACTTTGTGATCTCTCTCCAACACAATAAACAGTGAAATAAATGCTGTTTTTAAAGGAAGAATCCATAGAGAGATGTGCTAGAACTGTAAGCCAAAACCTCTAATTTCCCCTTCCTGATTCCAAATTATCAGAAGAAATAGACATTTCTACAAAAAACGCAAACAAGAAAAAACAGAACAAAAACCCATCTCCTTTTTCAAGTAAGTTACTCTTCTCCACTCTGGTTTCCTACAGAGAATTTCACTATAAACAGGACAATTCTGTGTTACACCAGTGCTTCATCACTTTCTGTAATGAAGCATTAGCAGCAGTATAAAATACACATAAGCTACAACCTGTGTTCTTCCCCATCACGTTAATTAAAATGAAAACAGATGCAATAGGAATCTAGGAAAATTCGAACTGTCATCCAAATAAAAGATGTTTAATCCAACTTGTAAATACCAAATGCTCCCCTCCTTTTTTTGTGAAGCTGCTTCAGAAATACTGTCAACCAAAATTCTGCTATGTATGCAGCACGAACTCCCTTAAAATGACATTATCAAGCACTCAATTTATAATTACAAGACCTTCTGTGCACCATAAAAGACAAGACAAAAATTCTCATAATACAAACAACATTTAGTTGACTAGCTTTTTGTAAGATGTGTTGCAAGCAACTATCACTTCTCTAACAAAAATCCCAAGTCTGAAAGAAGTCAGACTGGCACAGAGTAGAAATAATCATGGTGAACTGCTTCCTATCAATGCCATGGTCAAAGAAAAATTCTCAGCATCTGCCCAGTACGAAATTTGCTACTGCAGCTAGTAACACCGCTAGCAAAGTTGCCAAAAACTGAATGGCCTGATGGCTTATGCTTTGTTCCCCACAGTGAAGAGAAAGTGCTTTATATCAGCAGACATTACAGATATGCTGCAGCAAGGCAGCTTACATGTTTACTGCTTGTTATATGACCATAAACACAATGAAAGATTTGTCCCTTCAGGAGTAAGAATTATCTTCCTGTAATATTTTCTTATTAATTTTTAATTCCTTCATAAGATCCTGGGAAGACAGCAACATGTAAAAATTAAGGCTGGAATGACTGAATAGCTTTTCCTTCTTAGAGCTCAGTTTTAGAAATCTGCTGTACTCTGGTGTCATATATGCTTTGGGTAACAGGAAAAACACAAATGCAGAATTTACAAAGAATGACAACAGGTCATAGCCTTGTGAACAATGTTATTCAACAGTGGTCCTTGCTGTAGAAGGTCCGTTCCGAATTGAGCTAAGTGAAGACAAGCAGTTCATATGAAAGTTTTCAAAAGGGAAGAGACACTTTAAAGATCCATTACGTTCTGTAACACAGGACTGGCAATGCTCAGTGGCTGTGTTTATAAAGCAAACTACATTATTATTATATTGTCCTGCTTTCTTAATTATTTTACTATTCTGTACTTTAGAATATATACTGTTCTATTGCAGTATATACTTAACATATGTATAGTAAACAATACTGGTCTAAAATCTAAAAGTGTCACTCAAGACATTCCCAGTAGATGGCTTTTATGCATAAATTTGCAATTAACTTTTGGAGTCAAAGTGTTTCAGAAAACTTGGCTCAAAATATTTTTTGATTTACACTCAGCAGATTCATATAAAAAAGTAACCACCTGCACAACTATCCTTTTCATGAACTATACATGCTCTGCAAAGAGAAATTTAACAGCTGCATCTGGTTTGTTGGGATCACACCAAAAAAAAGACAAAAGGAAAGAGAACTAAAATTTATTATGAAACATGTTGAAATAGCAATGACTTAGCTGACTTCCCGCTCTGCTTTTCTAGGCAGAACAAAATGTGACTGAATGCTTTCAGGAAAGCCAAAAGAGAATTACAGCACAGGTATGCTGCTGCACTAAAATCGCTTTCTCTTGATAATTTCTGGTTTCCAGCTGACAGGATGAGTTTCTTCAGTCTAAAAGGGAAAAAAAATAAAAAAATCTCGTAAGGATTATTTTTAACTTGAAATTCACCTTTAATTAGGGTTTAATTTAAAATATTCCTCACATAGTGTATATACACTCTATTTCACGTGTAATATTAATTACCTAATCTATGACAATTAACCCAAATGAATTTTTCTGTCACCCCACTGTCTGAAGTACATGGTAAGACTTGTTCTGGATTTTTTCATTTATCTTTTTTTGCACAAGGACAAAAATCAGGTTGCCAATGGCATTTCTGAAACAACACTGTAGTAATCAAAGCCCAGGAACAGAAATTCTAGAGACAGTACTTTCAGTGATATCTACATCAATATTGGCAGACACCAGAGTCTACGGTTTCCCCAGATGCAAAATGGATGCAACATTCCTTATTCCTTTATATGCAAGAGTTGCTCCAAGCCTAATTCAGTGCAAAAATACCACACTTTAATAAAAATTCTTGTATTCTTTCTATTGAAGACATACTCCAATAAACCATACAGTAACCTATTGTCTTCTCCATTAGAAAACACATTCAGATTTGAGAATAACAGTTTGAAAATAACGTATTTACTTTGAATTCAAAAATTGTAATGGCAAATAACTAATCTACACCATATAAAGCAATACAATAAATCTTTCAAATTTAATCTTTTTGCTAATCTTCATGTTAATGCATACAAACACACACAGTCCTCTACTGGCTTCAAAATACAATATATATTATTGTATTAAGATTTCTCAAAATGGTATCATAGAGGACTTTTGCAGAAGCATTGATGAACCTGAAACTTTTTTGTACTATAGAACATAATGAGAAATTAGGAGTGCAAAAACCAGCTGCTGTCCTCTTAACTTTACTACATATGCTTTCAAATGTTAATAAAATGGGTTATACAAGTCTGCACACACTGCTTATTGATACATGTAACGTGTCTGAAGTAGGTTGAATTCACAAAAATACATTAAAAAGACACTTTGACATACCGCAGTATCATCTTCTTTGTATACTTTTATGGTTTTATCAGCTTCAGCAGTTAGCAATCTGCTTTCTGACTGGTCAAAAACACAAGCGAATATTCCTGATTCACTGTCCAAAGAGCCTGGCTGTACAGCTGCATGTACCCTCTGGAAATTGTATCCAGTTCTCCAGTCCCAAAGATGCATAGTACCGTTATCAGCTAAAACAAACAGAAAAACATATTCAGTTATTTTAACTAATTAAATTGTATTGATTTTCTAAAGGTGATACATGAACAACTAAATACATCATGAATATATCAGCTGTAAGGTTCATATAGAATAGCTCAGTACACCTTACAAGGTTTCCCATTGTCTACTGGTTTCCTTCTTAGTTAAAAGAGATCACTGATTACATCACAAGACAATTGCAGCACATTGTTTTAGAAGCAAAGTGAGGGCTGGCATTCTGAATTTCAAAGATACTCCCCGTTCAGCATCTCCACTAAAATTGAACAAAGAGGTATCATCCTGTCAAAGCCATGACAGACATTAAGGAGTCCATAACGGGACCTAGGCTTAATGTATGCAGAGGCTCTATTCAAATAGTTTAAGCCACTGCCAGTATTACTACTACTGGCATCAGCTACAGGGCATTCACAGCGATCTGAACTCTGTATTCAGAAGGATGCTCTCAAAGCCATTTTTCAGTAACAAAAAACCCCCAAATCCTCACAAGGCATTATCTAGCCAGAACAGATCTACTAAAAATTCCTCTACAGCTGCCAGCTGGACAACAAATCCAGACTTGACATCTCAAGAAATTTTACAGTAAAATACTCTAAGGTAACCTCAATCAACTTATTTAAAATCAGCATCAACTTCTTTGAAGTTGCTGTAGATAGCATGCGGATGTAAAGGGGTAGGTGGGAATCAACATCCAAATTTTAATTTTTAAAAAACTTCACAAATAATATTACTGAAGTGACAGGGCTTTTTTTTATATAGAGAAGGAACAAGTTTTTTCTAAAGCCTCAACTAGCACTAACACAAAAATGACCTACAAAAGGTATTCTAGAAATCTTCAAAATAATACAGAATGAAGTATGACCTCAGTCTAGTATTTTAGAAAGTTCTTATTCTCACTATGAATGCACTGGTTGTCAAATACAGCTTTATCGAAGTTGTAAAATCAAGGGCCACCTTTATATTTGAAAAAACAGACAAGTAAGGCCAACAATATAATAAGCTATCTTCCAACTCCTGCTTAGCCCATTTCCACTTTACTCAACATCCCTAGCCTTCATGACATACTGTATCACACAGGACTGAGAGCACATGGTATGAAACAGGACCAAACAGATTTCAGTATTTCAAAATGCAACTTAAATGTTACTTTTTTTTTTTTAATGGTCTGGTTACTTGTACAGAAATGCTTTTTGTAAGTAACTGCTTCTGCAAACTCATGGAACCCATCTTAAACTGTTTCATCACTTGTGATACTGTGATACCATCCTTTACAGCTATCCAAAAGATTAGACAAGCAAAACCAAGATGCGAAAACTCAGGCTCTGCAAGTTATGTGGAGCAATAATTCATCTCTTAATTCAATTTCCTCTGACTTCTAGAGCTTTCTCAGGACAACCTTGTGATTAACCAACTGGTCTAAAACCTCAGAGTCGTGGGTTTAACCTCCTGCTTTAATTCTGTCTTTCAATGCAATCTTACACTGTTTTCTCTACAACTCAGCTCTCAAGCTGTAGCACTTCCTTCTTCCACGCTATTTACTCATTTCCTATTTATAACAGGACCCACCTTAAAAACACACTTACCATCTCCCTACTCTGTAAAACAATGCCTTAATGAGAAGACCTGATTTCAGCTGGGATTTCTGGAAGCTACTTTCAAAAACATTTGTCACTAGAAAAATGTCTACATACGTACTTTTTGTACAAATATGAAACTCACAGAAACATCACAGATTATTGTTTCAGTAACACATAGTTCCGGCAAAATATTTTTGTCACAGTGCTTGGGTACCTTACATATGGAAAAATGTTACCTGCAATATGAGATTAATGTTCTCACATTAATTTATTCACTATGAGATACAATAAGCATTCAGGATTCTCTTCCTACTCCCAACAAAACAAACTAGTAGTTCCCAGACTTTGGGGACTCAGAGACCACTAATAATACTCTAATTTATCAGATGATTATTAAATTCTTGAAGCTTTCGAGTGAAAGAATTAAATCGACATGTCAAAACAGACAAAATCTTGCTATAGGCACTGGAGCCAAGTGGTTGGTTTCTTAGTTTCAGAATGCTTGAACAGACAATATTGCTGAGTAAACATAATTTATTAATGAAATTTAGAGATTAGCTATCAATCTTTTTAACAATACAAATATAACATCAGAAAATGCCTGCAAGTAACTTTGAGACAACAGAACCAATGCATTTGTGCTCCATAAAAAAAACAGGGAAGATTTCAGATTTAAATGGTACAGCAAGTATAATCAAGATGTTTCCCTACCCTCTTATCCATTCTCACTGTATCAATGTGTCACTAACAGAGAGCAGTCAACAAAGAGCCGGTTGTCTCCCAGGCCTCTTCTAATTTCCACACCATTTCTGAGGGGACACTAATGATTCAGGCTCAAGAGAATCATAGAGAATGGACTCTGGAGCCTTGTAGCAGCAGGAAGGAAACCTCTCTGCTGCTGCAGATTAGAAGTCTTTTCAAGTATACTTTTGTGCACGCAGCTTGGTAACACCCAAGAAAATAAAAGCATCCCTACTCACTATAAAATGAGCTTGTATGCTATAGCAGGCTTATAGGCCCAAATAAAGGTGACCTCAGCAAGCCTCTTTGTCCAAGGACCCAAAGCCGTGTATACATGGCGGAGCAGAGAAGGGAAATAGGAACACATATTTCTCATTTTACCTCCTGAGACCAGAACACCATCGGAATTAACAGCCAGTGTGTTGATAATAGCATTGTGACCAGAGAGGTTCTGAATGAAATTTCCATCTGGGAATTTCCACTGTTTAATATTATCTGGAGAACCAGATGCAAATGTGTAACTGAAAGAAAATAAGCACAGTGTATTAAAGTTCAAAGTAACTGCAGAGACAGAGAAAACATACCTTATTGAAAGTACCATTAAATGCTAGTTGCAAAGTTACTTCATACGAAAACTGCTTTTCTGATGTTTTTACTTTGCATAAAATGAAGTGATTTTTTGAAGTCATGAATTTCCTGTTTCCTTTCTGTTCCGTAGACTACCTAAACTTCATAAATCTTACTCCACACAGGATGTTAATATGCAAAGAAATATTAAAAATGCACATTAAGTCAGTTGTTTGGCAAATTTTCAGGTATGAGAGCATCATCAGCAAAGGTATCAGGAAAAAAAATAAACAAAACTCCCCTGTATTGACTAATCCTCTGAAACTACAGAACCAAGGATAAAGCACTGCAAAAAAAAAAAATTGAACTATGAAAGATTTGTTTTACTGAGTTACCCTAAAATAGCCAATCCCCTCATTTTAACATGTGGAAGCAGTTAACAAGGTTATTTGGGTAGCACATAGAAATGCCTGTATTAATATTTTCAGTTGCCACACCTAAGCAGTTTGCCGTCGTTTTAACACATTCTTCAATAACAAAACAGATTATTAGGAAAGAATACTGGAATATTTGAAAAATATAGAAGTACTGAAATATAAAAATACTAGGCTGACAGTCACTACTGCTTAATAAAAAAAATTCCTTTTTTTTTTTTTTCAAGGAGGTATAACTGATGAATCTTAAACAGGGTCTTTTTTGTCAGAATTTAAGTAAAACTAGGGTTTTTCTCTGCTATGACAGACATAGCATGAGATTTTTATAGTTTTTTCAGAGTGGATCAGAATCAACTAGTATCAAAGATTCTGCATTTCTGCACTGGCAGAGTTCCATCTTAAAATGCTGAAGGTGCAGAGGTACTGCAGTTCTATGTGAATTCCTTTTCTCCATTGTTTTAAAGGGGATTTATCTGAGCAGGCACCTGTTGACACATCAAAATATAGTATCGAAATTAAAAGTACTTCCAATGACACGCACTTTCCAAACTAAATACAAGTAGTTTTATTTTAAGGTCGCTTAAATTGACATGTCACGTTTTGTGAATCGCGTATTCAAAAGCAGCCATTCTGTATAAATCAGTCTCAGCCTTAGCCACACACATGCTATTTTACAGAACTACTTCACTTGCTGCTAACCATCATTCAGTTATGTATTTATCATTAGCCTTACAAGCCTGGTGTCACTGGTTTCTCTGACTGCATTAAAGGTGTGTACAGAAGAAAATCTGTGGAATATAAGACATTCTCAGGATTGCTAATATACACCAGTGCCAATACTTAGGGAGCACAATTGGTGTAGTAAAGGTCTTTTAGAACCAACATGAACATTTTTAGGGCATTCTAAGCTCATTAGCTTTTCACATTATTATGCCCTACCATTCCAAATCATCAGTCACATTGGCTTTCAGTCGCCACCCAATGTTATGAACTGTGAAAGCATAAAAGAATGAAGAAAACTTACTGTCTTGGATGTAGCACTACTGCTCTTACAGATTTCTTGTGATTTGTTAAAGTAACACGAGTTTTTCCTGCCACTAAATCCCAGAGTCGTATTGTAGTATCATGACTGCCTGCAATGAAATGAAAATTAAAAGATGGTAGAAACCATCATACAGATTCAGTCACCATTATTATTTTGATAAGGCAGCCAAAACTTTGTGACAGAAACAGGAATACTGTTAATACTTCTTACAAAAATATGATACTAATGCCACCTCTGACAGCAAAAATGTTGGATTGTAATAGTCAGAAAATGCAGATGATGCAAGTCTCAATACTTATTACAACTAAAAAGTAAACACCTTAAAGTGCAGAAAAAACATTCATTCAAGCAATGCATAGTTGTACTTGCTTAAACATACCATTAATAGTACAAAATAACTGTTGCACATTTTTAACAGAAAATTAGTACAAGAAATTTATTAAATTAACAAAGATAACACCGTGACCCTCACAAAATTACTGAATTACACTTATGATTACGTTTTACAATGATATTACTTATGAAACCATGCCCATTATACCTGTAATAATTTGTGGTTCTGCAGCTTGGCATTTCACTGTCGCTACCGCATTTGTGTGTCCCGACAGTGTGTGCACACTGGCTTTCGTCCTCACATCCCAAATCTGTGAATGCACAGTAAATAAGTCACAGAGGTCAATAACAGGCACGTATTCAACTTATTTTAGAATCACAGAATGGTTAGAGTTGGAAGAGACCTTAAAGATCGAGATGCAAGCCCCCTGCCATGGGCAGGGACACCTCTCACTAGACCAGGTTGCTCAAAGCAACCACCCAGCCTGGGTGGGGTTTAGGCAGTGCCATTTATTACATGGATTCCTTGCCATAGTTCTACAGATTTAGCAATTGCTTTTAGGTAGCTTTTTCCATCCAACAATTAATCGTACAACTACATCAGATAGCAAATTTCAAGGGGAACAGGGAGCCTGCCACTGAATTTCTAGACATACAGATAGCTTACAGTCACCATAAAACCACAGTATCTTCTAAATTTAACAAAGCAATTCTATATATACACTATGTAGTCTAGCTACCAAATTAACAAATTAAACATTCTCCTGAAGCGACACTGCATTTCTTGTGTTCAGGCTTTGGTTTCTATTGACAAGATAAAGCTAACAAACAATCTTAGTATTTTCATCTTGACTCATATGAACTTTTGGTAAGTATTCATTTTTACAAATGGAAGACGTTGAAACATAACAATGCTGTACTTACTCGTGCTGTTGAATCTCTGCTACATGTTACCAGTACATCTATTGTTGGATGCAAGTCTAAACCATAGACAGCACTTAGATGACCATGGTAATGTCTGATAACCTAGATGAACCAAAGATGCACAGAACTAAGTAGATGTTTTAAAGAATATATAAAAATCAAAGCATTTAGAATATGCCACCATCAAGTAACCCCAATTAGAGAAACTACAGCTTACCTTATTGTATTCAAGATCCCAGCACTTCACTTGTTTGTCTTCTCCACAAGAAAAGAGGTATGGACTCCTTGCACTTACTATCACCCCTCGTACAGTACTGATGTGTCCCGTCAAAGACAACTTCAATTTGCCACTAGCAAGGTCCCAAATCTGTATCAAAATGGGTATTATGAAGTAAACAGGTAAAAGCTACACATTGATAGTCTGGGTAAACAGCCCAGATATCATTGATCCTGATGCATTTTAGATTAAAAGTTACAGTAGCATAAATATTTGCTCTCTAGCTACTAACATGTAATAAATGAAATTTCAAGTAGACATAACATTCCATTAATCCTTTATGACTACTGTAAGAAAAAAGAAAACCAAAAAATGTTCTGCAATTCAATATTCTGCAAGCAGTAACCAAGAAATTGTTTCCAAGGGCTAAAGACTTTTTAAATAGGACAACAAGAGAAATCCCACCCCCACAAATCCCAGGTTGCCAATGATGTCTTCGAACCTCTTACCTTTATAGTTCTGTCAGCAGAGCCGGTAACAAACCACTGATTTCCTGGTTCTACTGCAATACATCTCACCCAGCCTAGGTGACCACTGATAACCTTTAGAAAAAAAAAATAAAATTGTTTCTAAATCAGAAATACACACATCAATATAATTTTTATTCTCCAACAATGGAATTTGTTAGTATTCAACACGCAACACATGCTCCCCAAAACATCAATATTAAATTAGAGACAAAAAAAAAGCTTGATTCCTGCTTTAGTTAAATTAATAGACTTCTAGAAATTCATGTCATACACCAGAGATGGGTAAACTTGCAGTACAGAAAGATACTGCTTCTGAAAGCAGCTTTTCCAAATCCTTTGAGTCCATAGTGCTGTGGCTCAACACTTGAGGCTTTGCAGAGAAAGACCGTAATTGAGCAGAGGTTCCTTACACTGCAGTATAGTGCTTATACAATAATAGTCAAAGAACTAAAATCTTGGCTATGAAATCACATTGCCATAGGACAGCTACCTCTTACAGCACACCATCATCTCCTTTTCCCCAAATAAGCAATGATCTGAGTATGTTGGAAACTTTCTAGTAACAAAACATTGGAGAGAGACAAAATCACAGAATTGTCAGGAATTGGAAGGGACCTCTAGAGATAATCTAGTCCAACTCCCCTGATAAAGCACGATTGCATCAAGGCAGGTTTTGAAGATCCCCAGCAAAGGGGACTCCAGAACCTCCCTGGGCAGCCGGTTCAACTCACTGTAACAAAGTTTTTCCTCTTACTCAAATGGAACTATGTTCCAGCTTGTGCCTGTTGTCCTTCATCCTGCCACTGCAACCACTGAAAAGAGTCCAGCCCCAGACCCCACAAGAAAAGCTCTACAAACAGTTGGCTTGCTTACAGCAGCCTGTTTCTCTAATCTCTCTGACATCAGACAGCTAAAATCAAAACACATATTTAGTTTCACTGGATGTCATATTTCAGGTACAGCTCATTTCAAAGATCTAAAACACAACAAAAGTTCATAGGCATAAATACTTCGGAAAGCTAAAGTGGATTCTTGTGACCAGATGAGACCACAGCCGCATAAATTTGAGATAGCTGTCTAGATTCTTCATCATCTAGGAATAGAAACTGTCATTTCCATGGGGGGCGGGGGAATCTATGAAAAAATTAATCTGACCTATTTTAAGTCAATTACTCCAAACCAAGCTTAGGAAAACCAGCTAAAACGTAGATCCTTCAGCAACAAGTAAGATGAAACCTACATTTGGTGTTTCAGCTATGCTTCCATTTCTGAAGCCTTTCTCTTGTTCAGCAAGCATTTTGACAGCAAACCTCCACTGAAATTACTGACATATAAAATTAGTACAGAGACTTGAATTACGTTTGAGAGACAGTGCTAATACAAGCGCACCTAACAAGTAAGCATATTCAATTTGTCTACCTGAATTTCTCATGAGTTTACTTTGGTGCCTTTTTTTTTCAAATGGCATTTGCCTTAATTTTATTTAGAGCTTGTTATAATACGGCTGTATTTAGAAAACCTATATATTCCTTTGAGGTCGATTGTTTTTGAGATTAACCTTAAGATTTATGACCAATACACTCTTCTGAAGATCTAAATGCCTACATATAGTGCTCTATTTAGATGAACAGTGCTAAAACAATACAACTCTATACCAGAGTATGAGATTTTTAAGTATCAGGAAGGTCTAGCATTCCTAAAATAATATTCACTGGCAAACAAAATATAAAATTGCTTTATTTTCATAGTAAGAATCAGCTCCTCAGAAAAAAAAATTTACATATTCAAACATATGCACCTGAAAAATTAAAAATATCTGAATCAATACATATGCTTTGAGATTTTCCCTTGAACTCAGCTACCCTGCCACACTCATGACCAAAATGTTCAGAGATGATAGGAGACTCTGGGGCAATGGCTATTACCCACTAAGAAAAATAAATGGAAAATTAGACTTATCCAAGAACAAGACCAGAAGTCAAGCAATCTAAATTACAGTGACAAAAGAAGTCAGCTTTTTTCCCCCATTTTCACGCAAGTAAGAGAAGTCTGACTGATTCAGACATTGAGTGCCTTTAAGTGTTTTTAGAGACAATTTCATTACATTAACATTGTTGGAGTATTTCTTTAGCACAAATTTTGCACCTTGTCTTTGAGTTCTTCTACCAAAGAATATAACTAGAAAAAATAACAAACTCTGTAATGAATTTATAATACAACTAAACCTATGTAAACAGAAGGGTAAAACATATAATATTCACAAAATAATGCACTAAATAGAATGAAAAATGTTTGTGATCTAATCTCTTTGTTATTTAAGGACAGAGCTGAGTTGCAACCCAGCTGTGATCATGCTTCATTTGATTTCATTTTTGTGACTGAGAAGAAAAATTAGGCTTTGAGGTCTCTACAGAATATAGAATCCTCACTTTTATATGAACATTCATGTCATACATTTGTAACTTACTCTGTACAGTTTCCAAGGTGGATGCCACTGTGGTTTGGGCATGGTTGGAGCCTTCTTTGCCATTAAAGCAGAATTTTTGTTTCCACCAGCTTCCACCATAGCCTGTAAGTTAAAATGAAGATTATTGTTATGCTTTATAACCTACCTCTTTGCCTAAAACCTAAAGCCTTCTCATTCTGGTATCTCAACACTGATTAAACATAGTCAGTCAGGGGATCTCCACACAACACACAAACAAATTAAAAAGCAATCTGGTGAACACTATATACTTTTCACATTAGATGTGCAACTCACCGTGGACATTCCAGGAGGCTGTGAACGCTCAGAGATTCCAGCGTGCCTGTAAACATCACCCACACCAGCAGCTGTCCGATTTGCATCCAACCTAGGTTGAACGAACATGGTTGATGGATTGGAATCAACTTTGTCTTTTGCTAAGGAAGTGCTAAGGTATCACAGGGGTGCATCCAGTCAAATGCTGTACACCTCCAAGGATGGAGGCTCCACAGGCTCTCTGTGCAACCTCTTCCAGAGCCTCATCGCCTCAAGGTAAGACCCACAAGCTCCACCTTTCTCTCTTGTATCCAAACACAATTTCCTCCATTCCAACTTCTGCCCACTACCTCTTATGACATCCCAAGAGAAAAAAAAAAAAAAGACCAGAGAAATAATGCCTAGCCACACTAAAGCATTCAAAATACTCAAAGTAGCTCCTTCTTCTGACTTCTGTGGTTTGCCTTGAATTCCCCTAGGTAACAAAAGCATTAATGATGTAACCCATCAGTACCTGGACTGAGAAGCAGGAAGTGCTACGGCTAAGGACTGTGCTGCAGATTCACTGGGCATCCTCTGCACCTTGGTATCTGCTGTCAGAGCCACACCTTCAAAAAAAAATAAACACAGCACACACAAAGACAACTCTATTAAAAAGAAAATCCAGAAAATAATATTACACACACACACATATACATGTACACCTGCAAACAAGGGCTTCTCACACCCGTGTAACATTAAATGCCATCACTCCATATCATTATTTTTCACATGTGAGTCAAATCTGCTGAAATTTTTAGTTTGGCCCAATTTTTTTTCCATCTTGATTCTACTACATAAGCAAGTATACAAAATCTAGAGTATAAAATGGTATAATTTGTCATTGGAAACAAAAAAAGCCTGATTACGAGCAGCATCCATATTTTCGTCCAGCTCTAACTACTATGAAAATGCAAAAATCACAGGAAAAAACATGCTCTTCAGAAGTATTTGCTAAGCTAGATCCTTTAGCCAGAACTACAAGAGGCTTAGTCATACTGAAGTGAGAATTTCAGACTACAACTTAAAATTTATAATCTCATCCTAAAAACAAGTCACTTTTTAAAAATCTAAAAACTCTTTGCCAAAGTGTAGGTTTGGTGCAGACTAGTGAATTTATTCCACTCTCATTTCCCTATTTCTTTCCCTAACCAAAATTTTGGCAATTGACGAAGACAGCATTTGGGTGAGATTTTCAAGTTGAAACAAGAAACATCAACAAAAGAAATCTAACTTTTAACCAACATATATCTGATTCTATTGAAAGAATACTGAACTTGAAGAAACATCTGTAAGCAAGTCTTGTCCTCACAGTTACAGTTAACTATGTGGTTTTTTAATGGCTGAGTGTTCATTGAATACTCACATTTGTTAACCTGCAAATCAAGCCACAACACATTCTGACCATACTTATAATAAACTTAAGCACTAACAGTAAAAGATCAACAGCTAAAACTAAACTGCTACAAGGAGAGAGCAGAACTGATGTGTAACAGTGACAATTATCAATGGCCAATATTTCAACACTGAAACATAACTCTCCCAAGCACAGACAAAACCCAAATTACACTAAAATTATTAGTAATGTCTCTCAGAGGAAGGTGGTGATACCTTTCTGCTCTAGTGAGGAAATGCAGGATACATTCCCTCTTGTCATTCAACACGCTTCTCCCCCTGCGTGTTCACAACAGAATTCTAAGAGCAGCTCCATCACAGCAGTGGAGGCACCAGGGATCTGAGGGTCCCAGCAAACTCTCCGAGAGAAAGGGGACCGAGTTTCAGAGAGGCAATTACTAGCGTTTGTTTTTTTTTTTTTTATGATACCACCAGTAAAGGTGGAATTTCATAGAACTGACCACCTCACAGTAAGCTCACGTCCACTGAGGCTTAGTGAGAAGATGCTGCATCTTTACCTAAATTATCCTCCTACCTCCTATCCCAGAACATTTATTAGCCATAAAACTCTCTGCATCAATACTATGAAAGACTTCAATAGCACTTCCTGCTACTATCAGTTATGGATTCACAGCTACAGGAAGCATGGCCCTGCTAGGATGGAGGATACCTAGTTCTGACAGGAAGACAAAAGTCCCAGACAAACCCTCACAGAATTTTATTTACCAGGCCCAGGTGGGTATGGGTGTGTACCAGTTATCATATACTCGAGTTCTTGTCCTAAAAAGCAACAAAACTTCATATTAATAATAAAATTTTATGCTGCATTACAAATGATGCACTCAAATAGGAAACATAGGAAAACAGAGCAGGTCATATACAGCAAGAGAAGCCAGCAATTACTTCTAATGAACTACACTCAGGTATTTCTTATTCACATTAATTGAAATTGTTCTGGTCACCTCAGTTTTCAACAACAAAATAACATTTTTTAAATAGTGATGCCACTTGTTATCAAGACTGACTCAACAGAGAAATCATCATACTGTCAAAGTCACCTTTTAAAATGGATAACACAGAAAAGGATTCAAGTACTCAAATAGCATGGGTGACTGAAACTTAAGTGAATCACAACAATTGACTGTATGTGCTATTAGAATAGAAAAAGGTTCTTTAATTAAAATATTTTTCACTATCTCCTGGTAACTTTTATTCTCAGAACACTTCCAAATAAAGTACCTTGAAAAAAAATCCACATCTAAAATAAGACATCATTTGGAATTCTATAGACATCTCTTTAGAAAATAAGTTTCTGAATGGGATCTACCTAACACATAGATGGTTTTACATATAATCAAATATAGGCTATAAAACCCCCAGATTTAAAATAAAGATTTTCCTGGTTTAATAGTTGCACACCTAAAAAGTCTAAAAAATTTATAAGAAAAACATATAAAAAAAACACACAATAAAAGAGCATGTCCTTGACCATCATGAACTTCTAAGAAATACATTATTGATCTTTCTCTTTCTAGCACTTCAGTACAGCACACACTAATGTTACCATAAAAATTACCCATTTTGCTAATGAGTTACTGTAAAAAATTCTTGAGTATTCTATTACTCTTTTGTTAAAACAAACTTCCTCCTTGTTCTGAACCACCTCCTGTGGACCTAACCAAACAATGAAAAACTGATAGTTCCATTACTGTCTGTACCTCTGATGGATTAACACTGGACTTCAGACTACACCAGTGAAACTGTCACGAAAGAAAGGACAAACATAGCACTAAGAGCAAACTAACCTTGATTTCCAGAATACTGTTTGTGTCCATAAGGATCCCCGGTGTTTGGGCCTCCTTTCTCTCTCAAATTTTCTTTGAGAGTAGGCATATGTAACACTGACCCATACTCAGTACGCAGCTTGACTGCCATCTTTACTTTGTGACTGTTGGAAGAGTAAAACATAATCCTGATTAAACCCCAAGTTTGCAATTGTTATTAAGTTTTTAAATACTTTAAAAAAGGTTTTACACAGCTTGCTTTACAACTCTAATATTTTATCTTCCTCCAAACTACTCTTAACTCTACAGAAACGTCTCAACTTGTGACTTGGATAGAGCAATCATTAACATAACTTAAAATCCTGGGGCATACCAGGAATTCACTGATTATAGTACTTACCTTTCTTCATCTAAAGGAATAGGCTTGGCATTATCAGCTACAAACATATCATGGGTTCTTTTCAAAGATCTGAACACAAGTGTGTGCACAGAATGCTTCTGTACCTCCTAAAATAAAGAAAAGAATATTTAAATATTCTTTTGGACATAACTAAATTAAAAATTCAAAATGGAAACATAAATTGAACTGAGTAGCAATTTCACACTTGAGTACTGTTAGATGATAGAGCACTATTTAGTTCACAGAAAACACTGCTCTTCTTAGAAACTAAAAAAATAAGCTTGTTTGTTAACGGTTTTAATTCAGTGTTTAGCCCAAGTAATATACCTTTTCTTGGAAACTGTGAAGACTTCGAAAAGCAAACAAAAAACTGTGATCAAACTTTCCACACTAGCATCTATATGATGAATCCATGACTGTACAAGCTTTTTCCCTCATGCTTTACAGTTCTGTTTTCATATGCAGGTAATAAAGTAACAAATTCCAAAAACGTTCCTATATATTTTATTTCACTACGACCACAAATAGAACAAGGAGAATCATCAGTTTCTGCGTACAGTGTCACTTTACTTAAGCACAGTGCAGTTTACCACGATAAAACTTGTGATCAGACCTGACAAAACTTGTTTGCCTCATAACTTTTACTTGTTACTAAAATCAAAACATAATAAAAATCTTTTTCAGGAACTAACAGGAAGTATTCAAAAACTATTAACTTACATAGAATGTTTGCTTATCAACAGCACAATTCAGTTTATTGACATTTTCCTCCCATTAGACAAAAAAAAATCAGTGGAAATCTCAGCCTGCTTACTTAGGTACAAACCCAAACTCTCTGCATGCCTGTATTTGTTCTGTATGTCACACAAATAGGGACAATAAACTGGAAGCTGCATTAATAGCTTCTGGCATTGGGTATCACTGAGCTGCACAGTCTCCAAGATGAGTTACACAGATGCTTTTCCTGTTAAGCTGTCTGTAAGTCCCGTTTTCCTGCCTAGGGAAACAGTCCACTCATCAACCCATTTTGTGGTGGATGTTACCCTCCTAACTCAGTAGTACCTACACAGTTTTTGCTCTGGCTCAGTGAGCTCCTGCAAGGTCCAGGTATTAAGTGAAATTAAAAAAAAAAACAACACAAACCAGCATTTGGAACTGGGTTAAGAATTTCATACAACTGGAGCAGCTGTCTTTGCATCCTCTTCCGTGTTCCTGACAACATTACTTGCTTTTAGAAGGGAATGATATTCACCCCATGGTAACTATTCTATGGCCTACAAAACCAGTGGCCTTCTCCCCCGCTTTACTTCCAAGTCCTTACAAAAATAGTACCATTTTCTTGACTAGCTGACAAAGCCAGTAAGTCACCTGCAGCTGGCCATTACAGCATCACCTCCCCAGCATCAATTCCGCACCCGACGTTAGGTCAGGCAAAGTAAAACTGCCACCTACTGCTTACTCCTGCCCCAGACCCACACAGCCCCGCACCACGGCCTCAGGCAGCCTGAGGCTGCGGCCCTCAGACCGGCGAGAAACACCCCTTCTCGCCTCCTACGGACACTACGCTGCCCCCCGGGGCAGACTGGGCAGGGGCTGGGAAGACGAAGGAACCGCCACGTTCTGTTTCCATGTTTTTGTACCAATGGGGACGGGAGGCTGAGAGGGTGCGGTGCGTGGCTCGGTGGGCCCAGGCCCGGCCGGGCCCCACCCGTCCCACTAC
>VZRU01007431.1:0-47937 GCA_013398155.1 Pedionomus torquatus | reverse complement strand
GCCGCGCAGGCGCAGTGGGGGTTGCTGGGCAACGGGGCGCCTTCCGGTGGCGTGGAGGCCTGGCCTGGCCTGGCCAGGAAAGAAGTGAAGGAATAAAGAAGGAAATAAGATGAGGAAAAACTTCTTGACGACGAGGGTGACAGAGCAGCCTCTTCTGAGGCTTTTCCTTACTTTTGGTGGGCTCTGGGCCCCCCCGGCAGTGAGTTCAGCTGCTAAGTGAGCACACGAAAAAGCAGGTGGGGTGGGAGCTTGCTTTCAGGGTATGCCTCAGATGAAAGGTTCCTGCTTCTCTGGGTAGAAATAGGCAAAACATAACTCGCATCTGAGAGGGTAAAATATTAATTAATAGGTTTATGTGACATAGGAACAGTTGGAATTGTGCATTATTATTGTAAAGCACAGAGGTATGAATACACGTTAACAGCTTCTCCCTCAGTCAAGGTCATTGTGGAAGCACATGCAAATGCCTGTTACAGTAGGGCTTTAGCATTAGATCACTTCATGAGGGGGGAAAAATAAGTGTTTTCTTGTAAGCTTTCATTTGTGTTAAAAGCAGGAATATATAAGAAAGAGTTGGAGCCGTGATTTGGAATTGAGCACAGAGCAGCAGCTTTGCGTTATACAGAATTGTCAGAGTTAGAAGGCACCTTCTAGAGATCATCTAGTCCAGTACATCTGCTAACTAAAGCAGGATTGCCTAGAGCACATCACTCAGGACTGCATCCAGGCAGGTCTTGAAGATCTCCAGAGAAGGGAACTCTGTAGCCTCCTTGGGCAGCCTGTTCCACTGCTTTGTCACCCTCATCGTAAAGAAGTTTTTGCTCACATTTGAATGGAGCTTCCTATGTTCCAGCTTGTGCCCACTGCTCCTCATTCTGTCACTGGGAACCACTGAAAAGAAGTGGTATACAGCAGAAATGAGTTATGTGAATGTGGCTTCTACAGCTGTGCTTATGTGAATGTGCTGTCTGAAGCTCTGTAGACAGGGCATCTGGAATTAAACAGGTCTGCTTTCCCTGTATCCCCACCCAGGCTATTCTCCTTGTCTAAAATACTTGGGTGTAAAATATTTTCAAAATAGGTACTGCTCTCCACTGAATCTTGCCTCTAAAACACAAAGTGTCTTTTCTGATCTATGTTCAGGATTTTCTAAGATGCAGTAATTCAGGAAAATACTTTTAAGCCATGATATCCCCAAAAATAAAGAGTTACAAATTCTATGTAATATGTTTTTCTGTGTGTAACTTCTTTTCTCTTGAAATTAGGGCTTTTAAGAGAGGTGTGAAAAGCCAGTTTTATGATAGTAATTTGAAGTTAGTAATAGTGCAACATTTCCAGTTACTTCTGCCCTTTACTGTTTTAAGTAATTCTGACCTGTCATACAGGATTTCATTAATCTACTTTTCCTGTGTTAATGTGACTGCCTTAAATTCAAAACTCTGGTTTACAGGTGCTCTTCTAGTAGTACAGCTGTCGGAAAGACACTGGAAAATCCAGAAGGTATGATGTCTTAATTAAATTTCTTGCAATTTTTTTTTTTTAATCTCCACACAACATAGCCTGTCATGAAATAAAGAAGACAGTGAGTGTCCTCCTTCTCCTTCTTTCATTCCTGCTCCCCCTGCCCCAGTCTTCATTGTCCAGCGACATCCCAGCTTAACTTGACTGCCTTCACCACCAACCTGCTTTGTGCTCCTAGGGCATGAGCTCAGTTTCCAGTTCTATGACTTGTCCAGTTGTTCTTTGAAACTGAATAAATTATAAAATAAAAGTGAGGCATTTTCTGCCTTAATCCTAACATTTTCCTTCGTGTTTTTGCTGCTTCTCTGCACTCCTCACTGTATTTCTGCTGGAAATTTTGTGAGAAAAGTAAGCTGGGATGCTTGGAGCCATGTTGCACGTGGGAACAAGTTCCTGCCAGTCAGTAACAGCTCATGGAAGCATCAGCACAGAGATGGTGGGAAAAGTGCCTCTGCAGACTCTGGCTCTGGGAGTTGTAAATTGGAGGTCCCACACTCTCCTCTGTGAATTAATTTGCTAAGATACTCTACTGACAGCCTATAGCTTCTTCATTTTGGGATAGTCCTTTTTCTTTTTTTCCACTCTGGGGAAGCTGGGCGGATTGATCTGCCGGGTGGAAGGAGCTGAACAGTTGGTGTCAGGCTGTCAGAGCAGGACCTTGAGAGGGCACTTCGCTGCAGTATTCAGGCAAGCTGGACTGGAGAAGCCAAGTGGTCAGAGGGTGGCTAGGTTCAAACTGGGGGACTAAGACTGGAAAACCAAGGGGCAGATAATGATTAATGAGAAGACAGGTAATGAAATTGAGAAGATACAGGATAGATTTGGATCGATAACCACTTTGAGGGTCAGTGGACACTGTCTGTCTGAGGTTTGTTTACCATAAGATCCTGTCTTGACACAAGACTGTTCAGCTTACCCTCAGCCTTTTTTATCACCATTCTGGTAAACTGTAACCCACATCATACTGTGGTTTTAAAATCTTTGCTTTAGTACTTTCAGCTGGATCAGCATAAATCATTACTCTTCCTGAGGTCAAGATTTACTTTGGGCATATGTGTGTTTTTAATAACAATTTTAATATTGTTTCTTGTAGTCACTCAAGAAGAAATTGTGCTCCCACGGAAGAAAACCTGGTAAGTGTTTACTGCTGGAATATCTCTTGACCTGGAAGAAAATAATTTTAGACAGCTGAATGTAATCTGTTCACCAAAGATGAAAATTCAGGTTGCTGTATTCCTGGATTTAATGTCTCACTAGTGGCTTTCCTGCTGACCCTTATTTGTTGTGCAGAGTATGTACTCTGTTGTTTCTTCTAGAAATGATTGTAAGGAATGTATTTGTAAGCATAGTTCTGTCTCTATAAAAGATAACATGGGCTAGAAATCTGTAAAATCAAGTTCATTTGTCTGTCTATATGTGGGAGTGTTTAAGCAGAATAAAGTTGGCCATTGATAGGCAGCTGAATAAATCCTATTTGGAAATTGTGGGACTGAACAAAAGTTATTTTTTGGGAAGCGCTTAAGGTGAAATTCAATGACTGTAGAGCAAAAAACCAAGTTTATAATTAAATTGTGTCTATACATAAACCTAAAATAAGACTACTTTCACCTAAACACTTTCAGTGGCCTTTCTTTGTTTGCTTGAAACACAACAAAAATCTTAAGGACTCGCAGGCACAGCAGCCCTGAGAAATCTAGTTTTGTCTTGGTTTGTGTTTTTTTTTCCCTCCCAAAACTTGTATTATAGAGGGACTTATATCCCTGTGGAATGGACGCAAGGGGCTCCCTTCCCTATGTTCTGTCTTTGATAATGTTTAATAAAGGGCAGGAGTGGTAGCAGGAAACACAGATGGTTCTCTAGTTTTCTTCAAAGTCTTTTCTTTTTCCTGTGGTTGTTCCAAAACTGGGACAATTTTTGCAGTTGAATTTTCCCTCCTTAGCAAAAAAAGGGTATTTTCCAAGTGCAGCAAAGACACTGTTTCCTAATACTAAAAATCCTTACAGGGCAGGATAATCCAGTGCTTGTTCTGCATACAATGTAATACATAACCTTCAAAGTCTGCAACCAAGTATTAATCAAAGTTTCTTTATGTTTAGGGATAAGCTAGCAGTTCTTCAAACATTGGCTTCTACCGTGAAGAGAGTAAGTGATTCTATTGATCGTAGCACTAGGTTTTGTTGTCCGTCTTGTATAATTACCTTTCAGTGTGGAAGCTCTCACTTCTACTTTGGCTATAAATGAAAGATGGGACTTTTACATCTGTTTTTACAGGGCTTTCGTTTTTGCTTAACATGTTTTGCTGTGTCCTTAAAGTCTTATTCTAATGCTAAGACAGCGCTGTGGCTACCAGTGAAAGCTATAATATTTTGATAAGGCTTTTGCTAACATCAGGAGCACGTTCCTTTACCAGTTTAGTTTCCCAATCTAGACTGCCTCTTCCCAATCTCAGCCCAGAAAGTAAGCCTTGCAGAGAGCAATCAGTGTCTGCTGTTGCTGGCAACAACTGTAAATGCTGTCATGCTGTTCTTTTATCCTGTGAAATTGAATGTGATCCTGCAAGTTCTCTGAGCTCCTCCGAGACTGTTACAGTTGGGGTCCTCCTTGCTTTGCAGACTACTCAGTACTTGTTACGTTATGGTAAGGACCCTTCTGTTGTCACTACATTAGCCTGCGTGTATGTGTGTAATGGAAATGCTTTTTTTTTTAGCTATTTCCAGACAGGCTAAAACTTTTGAATATGAAGAGCTTTTGTAAAATGGGCATCAGGTGGTGGTTATGGTGGAACTGTTCATTGTGTCTTAAATTCCATGAGGCAGTGTAATGTGGATACAGCGTGCCTGCATACATAACTCTGAACATTTCGGTCCTGGGTTCTCCTTTCTACAGGATCCTACTGCTGCTCATTATATGTTCCAGGATGACCCTTTCCTTATACCAAGAAATGCAGCCAATGCTGTAAGTATTTTCTTTTAAATCCTTCAAATAGCTTCTCTCTTCCTCCCCTTTGTCTAACCTATGAAAACTCCAATGGCAGCCTAGTTTCAGTTACAAAAGAAAATGAAGTATCAGATTTCTTTCAGAATTTTCTCCTCTGTGTTTTTCTGAATGTGTAGCGACTGTAGCATTTCTCTGGACAAATGCACTCCACACAAGCAAAGTTATTATTTCTTCCTGCCCCTGTAGGGACCCTACAGCTGACACAGCTCTGTTAATTTTCCAGCCGGTTAGTGGCTTGCCTGCTGTGTTCTGTTTCTCCATGATCTTAGTTTGTTAAATAACTCCCAACAATGATTCTTTAGGTGAGGCATTCAGCCTGTTAAAACTGTGTTTATATACCTTGGATATAGACTGTGAATGTGTGGTATTGCAAGACTTAATATTTTGTGCTTACAGTTTCGTAAAATTCAAATTAAATGTGCAAAGTGAAACACACAAGATCACTTGTGTATGCGTTACTGCATAGACTACACATTACCAGTTAACTGTCTTGGCCAAGCCTTAGGAATTTTAGTTTTATCGGAGAGCAGCTATTTGGTAACTCAGACTTAGGAAAATAGTATGGAGATGGTAATAGAAAAGAAGGAAGGGAGTCTTCTTTTGATGTTACCCTTGCATGAGATTAAAGAGTGGGAAGCTGAGGCAGGAGAAAGAAGAATTGTAAATGGGGACAAAAAGGAAGTGCTGAGTGTGATGATAATTAGTGTGTAGAGAGAGAAGACTGGAAGCTGAGATGCTGTGGCAAATCAGTGATATGGCTAAAAGAGAACTTCAGTTCTTCTGCCTACCAGAAGTGAAGCCATTGAGAAGACTGGAGGCAGCTGTTGAGTGTGAAGAGTTTTAAAAAAAACAGCAGAGGAGGGTCTGACTCTAGGACTTGAGGAAAAAAGGTGAATGGGGATCAGGTGAGGTGATGTTTTTGGAAATGACAGCTGGGGAGAGAAATGTCTGAGGCTTCCTTAACTCCAAAAAGAGAAATGCTTTTGAACTTGAGGTAGCAATCAGCATTTCAGATGTCTTGTACAGAACTTTGTCCTTTGACTAAGTAACAAAGAAGTAAATTACGATCTAGTTTAAAGAATAGGCATTCTTATATTGGCATAAATACCAGAATGTTTATCTGGAATGTTGTCTCATGCCTGTATTTTTGCTGAGAGTTGAAAACGAAGCATAAGTTTCATTTGGTCCCATCAGAATGCTCAGTGTTATTGAAAATGTTTTTCCTCGCAGGCTTTTAATTGTGTGTTTCTTCATTTTCTCTTTTGTTCATATGCAGCGTCTATATTCATTGTCAAAGGAGGCTGGGAAAAATGCTGCAAAATACATTATTGAGCAATTTCCTCAATACTTTGACAAGACTTTTGCAGAACCCAACGTAACAGTAAGCTTTTTGCTTTTCATTTTCATTGTATTTGTGCTTTGTCAGGCAGTGAAATCAAGTGCTAGACTTATCCAAAACTAACATAAAAGGATAGTTCTGTTAACTGTTCTGCAGACAGTGATGAAAGTGATACTGTATTTCCATTATGTTTCCAAAATGAACATTTTTTCTTAGGAATTCCATATCACATCAGGTTCTCTATCTAAGAATAAGAAATGTTCAGATACTGACTTCCTAGCATGGAAGTGGGAGATCAGGATGTGTCTTCCTTCATCGCTGGAAGTATTGCTGCTGTTAGGCTGGGAGGGTCAAGAGATTGCTCTTCACCATTATTGGGTGAAGAGTGAGCATATTTGGTGTTTTAGCAGTGGTTTAGAAAAAGGTTAGAGCTTGGGTCTAACTTGCATGCTTTGCTTGTAGTGCTTGATGCCCAAGACTCTTGCACCTCAGATTGAAGGAGTGAGTGAGGAAGCTCTAAGAGAGCGTATCCACTTCAGAAGGGTGAAAGATTCTGTGGACCTGTTTGATCAGCTTGTACAAGCAGGTATGTGGTCACCTGCCAAGATTCTGTGCTGGAGCTCTACTTAAGTTGTGACAAAAATATTTCAGTAGCTGGCACAGGCTTTGGAGACAATACCATGATTATGTCAGTGCCTTTTGCAACTGTCTCTGGTCTGGTGAAGCGGTTGTCCGGAATTATTTGGCCCTCCCTATCCACTGCTTGTCTGACATGTCATTTGGTGATACAGAAAACGAATGACGTCTTGATCAAGAAAGAGACAATAAGGTGTTGACTTCCAAAGTGGAAGAATTTGCGATACTGTAGAGTAGGCCCTGCTGTGAGCAGATGCTGTGTCATTGAGTGATGCTGTTCTGCCCTCGAAGGTATTTGTATTGGTTGGTGTAAGCTACATCTGTGCTGAACACTTTGCCGCTGTGTTGGACTGGTGTAGCATACCAGCAGAGTGCCCCTTCTGTGGACCTACCAGCAATAAATGGGTCTTTCTCAGCTTCTCCTTCATTTGGACCTTATCTCTATTATAAGGAGGCAACAAAAAAACTGTAGCTGCCACAGCCTCTGAAGGAAGAAAACATGGGAAGGTGAGACCTCGTATTCACTGCAAGACAGAAAGGAGATTATTCCGTCAACTGGCTCTTCTGTTGTTTTTAAATGTGTTTCGTAAAAAGTGAAACACACAAAGTGGTCTTCACAGGAGACTTTGTCCTCAGAGTAATTGTCAAAGGCACTAAAAATTTCAGATGTTGTGTTGGACTTGTTCTGCTTCACAGTTTGGCTGCTGGCTGCCACTTCCCTCTCCCGCTTGGTCAGATAAAACTATCCCTTCAGTGGCTTCAGTAGAAAAACAGATACTCTAGTTCACTGTTAAAATTGAGTGAGTTTGTGGAAGTATTAGTGTCACACTCAGGTTTTACAGACTTGCTAGAGCAAGCCTTTGTTGAAAAAGAACAAAGTAGTGTAACTGGGTATTCAAAAGCTTTCAGACACAGCTATAGTACGGTGTGTTCTTTACTTTCCCTGCAACTGTTGCACACCCTTACTTCCTGTAGGTACCCCTGTATCTCTGGAGACCACGAACAGCCTTTTAGATTTGTTATGCTTCTATGGAGATGGAGAATCTACTCTGGAAAAACAAGAAGAACAAAAAGAGGATTTGGAAGAACCAGGGGTATGAAAAAAGTGTTGATCTCTATTTAATTATTTATGTATTTGATACGTTGTGGAAGCGTATCAAGGTGATGTCAAAATTTTCGCGTCTGCCTGCCTGGGAGGTGGTGTGAGCTGGGTCAGATGCAGTCAGAGTTCTCTAGAGATACAGCAGTTACACCAATCCTGTGTCTAACCTACTAGCAAAAGTAGTTTCCATAAAGCTGAACTTAGCAACTGGAAACCCTGTCTTGGCTTAGCTCTGAACTGTGTTTAAATAACTTTCTCACTGACAGCTTTGTTTTTATAGTTGCTTGCAAAGAAGGCCTTCAGTATCTCTAGAGTAAGTCAGGTAGTTAACTTTCTTCCACTCCAAACAATATTAATTAGGTTTCAATGAAATTGAGGGCTCCTTGTGTGACCTCACAGTATCAGGTTGCAGGTTACAGTAGTAGATGTGTTGCACAATACCTGTCCCTGGGAAGACTGTGGAGGAAGAAAGGGTTTTACAGATTATATATTACACTCTAATGATTCCCAGCAGCTCCACAAATACCTGTAATTTGCCTTGTTAGAATGTTTAATTATATAAACAGTGTTCTTAGTCTAACTATTGGTTCCTGAACCTTGTAATAAAAAAATATTTTAATGTAATCCATTAAAACCCACCTTTGCTAGCAAAAAGCACCTTTGCTGCTGAACTTCTGTGTTGTTACCAAATAACATCAATTGATGTTTAACCATAATTAACTGTGAGAAACTTATTTCTGCAAAAAACTTGCCAGGTGAACGCTTCAGAGCAGAAAGCTCCAAAGAGACAATTCCAAAGAGCTTCACAGTCATTTGGTTCCAGATGGAGGTACGGAAAATCTTGCCAATATTCCTTTATTCAGTGGCTTGTGCACATGCATTTTTATAAAGCAGGCTTAAAAACTTTTTAGCAGCCCATACATGCAAATGTTACGTGTTGAATTCATCTGTATTTGCTAATCTTTTAAAGTGTTAATGGAAATCTAGTAAGTGGTTGTAGAACAGCTCAAAGTATTATGAGTAGCATAAATGAATGTCAGCCTTTAGGTCTACAGCCCGTCATTTTGTTCTGCATGTCGAATCCTTTTCCTAAAGGTATCTTTTCTAGAGATCTTTAAAATTCAGCTTATTGTTTGATTCTAGGGAGAACAACAATGCTGAAAGGATATTTAAGATAATGCCAGAGAGGAATGCACACTCATATTGCACAATGATCCGTGGGATGGTGAAGGTAAAGTTACCCTTCAGTGCTGGGGGCACTTTTCTCAGCTTGTGAAATCTCACACAGTCAGAGAGGTTGCTTATTTTTGTTTTGTGTTGTTACAATTTTCTTTGCAGCATGGTGCTTTTGCTAAAGCTTATGACATGTACATGGACTTGTTGAATGAAAGACACAAGGGTAAGTGTTTGACTTGTGCTCTTCTAAGCAGCAGAAGGCAGTTACTGGTATATGGATATTTGTTTCATGGCAGTGATGATTGGCGCAGGGGTACGGACCTCAGCTAGATCATGGGAGCTGAATGCAGACTGTTTGTTTCAGTGCAGCTGGCATGTGGCAGGCTCACTGGAAACAGGTTTGCATGAGACTTCGCCAAAAACTGAGCCATGTTAGAACAAACTGGTTTCTGTAGAATATAAAAATCCCCATCTCTGGAAGTGTTATTCCCATCCCTGGAAATGTTCAAGGCCAGGTTGCACGGGGCTTTGAGGAGCCTGGTCTAGTAGAAGATGTCTCTGCCTCTGGCAGTGGGGTGGAAACTAGATGATCTTTAAGGACCTTTCCAACCAAAACTATTTTATGATTCTGTGATAGTTGTCAGTTAAAATTAATTATCTTACATTTTCCAGCTGATGTGCATACCTTCAACGCACTGATTACCGCAGTCCCGTATCTAAAGGAGAGGTTTGTAGAAAGATGGGAGTTAGCTAAGGTAAGAAGTTTGAGCAGAAGAGGTAGGGAAGGGGTAAGAGTGTTGCTTTTTATCGGTATAATTTTGCAGCTATTTAAAGACTAAAACCAAGAGCTTTCTACGAAGATACTGATACCTGCTGCAAAGGAAGTACACTACTTTAGACGTACAAACTAGCTGTTGAGGAATGGGGAATGTGCAAGATCCAACTTTGTCCTTGCAAAATGATTTGCTTTGTGAGAATGTACCTGATCCAAGAATTGCCCAGGCGGGAAGTTGTGCTGGAAGATAAAAGCAAACAATTATAGATAAAACCTCTTCTCTGAATTATAATTCATGGTGGTGTGATGGAAATGGAATTTTGAGAGGTAACATCAGCGACTTCTGTTTTAATGAAATCAGTAAAGAAAATTAGCACACTAGTTAAATTTCATTAATGTTCTAGACGCAATTCTGCAACATCTAATCTGATATAATTTTGTAGTCTTGGGATTTTGCTCAAATTAATTAAAAATTAGATGGCACTCCCTTAATAAATAATTGTTTGAGGTAGAGCCATTCACTTGAAGGGAGTAAGAAGGATTAGATTAAGGAAATACTTCTATATCCAACTGAAAGCTGAACTGTGATCCATAACGTGTGATGGGGATTTTGTTTAAGGTCTTCCTGAATCACATGGTTCAACAGGAGGTGCAGCCAAATCTGCTGACTTTCAACGCTTCACTGAAGACCCTGAGAAAATGTGGTGGTGTGGGCAGAAGTATGGCCTTATTGGTAGTAAAGGAAATGGAAGCACTTGGTATAGGTAAGAGCCAGAATAATTATTTTATTTCAGTGCCACCTCCAGAATAGCTAACTTAAGAGTTCAGCAGCAAACAGCACAGTGATTCCTACTTACAGGGAAGAAGTCCAAGGCTTGTGAAAAAAAGCATTTCTTACTCTGTTCTCAACTTCACTGCTTGTGTCCTTTTGAAAGAGAACTGAGAAATAAATGCTTAAACACTGAGCTGTAGCCACACAGCAACCCAGTGTCTATGGATTTCAAAATGAGTCATCATCTTCAGGGTCTTTGTTCAGTGTTGATTCCTAATTACAATAAAGTGGGTGCACTTAATCCCTTAAATCAAATGATGAAGCATTTTGATCCTGTAGTCCTTTAGGTTAGGAGCACGTTTATCATTAACATTTTTACCTGTAGTTACTTCTAGCTACTCAAGGACAGGTGTGTATGCAGTGGGGAAGTATGTCCTGCTGTAGAAATAGTGAATAATATGAATATATATTTGCAGCAGTCAGCTGAGTCTGGTAGCTTCCCATAGATTAAGGAGATTTCCTTCACAAGCCACCCAAGCCTGTTCAGGTCTGTATATCTACATCTTTACAGGAGAAAGAAAGAAAAAAAAAAAAAAGCTTTCAATGTAGATGATTGTTTTTGATGTCAAATAAACATTGGAAAAACAGAGCATAGCTGCACAACCAGTTTGATGTCTTGTGGAGTGTGCTTTGCCCCAGTAACGTTCTTGTTGATGTGCTAAAGATAAGTTCATGAGCAGAAGGGAAACTTCCTGTGAAATATTTTTGGTTTTCACTTAGAGCAGGGAAGCTTGACTGCTTGCCCCATAGCAATGTGGTGCTTCAGCTGGTGCTTCAGCCTCAGATATCTCTCCCAGTTGTAACGTGTGTGCATGAGGTCTGGTCTAGCATTTGGATGGGCATGGAGAGAACTGAGTACATTCATGCCTGCTGCCTCACTGGGAGAGACAGAGACTGTGAATTAGAGCTCGGGCATAAAGCTCAGCCAAGAACGTTGAAGTAACTTCACTGTTTTTGCTTTTCAGAGCCCAGCCTTGCAACGTATGATCATCTTCTCTTTATATTTTATAGAGGTGGTAGGTGCAATATCAGCTTGTCCTTTTTGACATCTGCTTTTAATGCTTTCCAGGTGTGATTGGTGAATGTAATTGATTTATAGATCAAAAGACAACTTCTAATCTTAATGTTACTTGTGTAGTCTTTTTGTGTAGATTTTTACTTTGGTGAAGAAAAGGCCATAGAGAATCATAACCTCTTAGAGGGAGGGAAGAATCCTTGTGTTTCAAGAACCAACAGAACTGGAAAGAAAGCCTGTTTCCTTTCCGTTTGTGACCACAAGTTTATAAAGCTAAAAAGCAAATGCTGCTCTCTCTGGAGGCAGCATCTGATTCCAGCAGCTATGATCACATAGACCTTGCCACTCATGGGGAGGAAATTGCACAGGGGTTGTTTTTCTGCAACAGTTCTGTGCATTGGAGCTGTCTTGAAATATAGCTGTGTTAAAAGGCAGGAGCCCAACTGGTGAGATCCTTTAGCCAAAAATCTGTGAACAAGAAAAAAGAATAGACACAGTAGTCGTAGCTGCCATCGTTGTGTTGTGACAAACGTGGAGGAACTGCTCTGGAGTCCCTGGGTGGGTTTTTATATTTATGAAGTGCATTGCTTTTTGCAGTGCCGCATTCTAACAGACAAACTTGCAGGCCAGTTGGATTCTTTGCTAGAAAGGACTGGTGTCTTTCTTCATCTGCCCTGTTGTGCTGGGGAAATCTGGCAATACTAGGGCAAATTTTAGTGCAAACAATGTTGCAGCTGGTGTGGAGTACCATGATTAGGGGTGGAGATAGGAGAATCTTGACACTTGAAGTCGTGGGGCTTGTTTCCATTTCTCTAGCATATTAGCAGGCTGGAACTTTTTAGTAATGAAGCACATAGTACAACTGAGTTGTGACATTGCTTGTCTGTTTGTCCTGCAGCTGATCTTAGCTCATCAGGCCTTATCACTGAAATACTAGATGATGTTGAAAAGAGGAGTTTCACTCCCCAGGACCTTGATGACGGTATGTATTTTAATATATCTGACTAAGCTTGGATGAAAAGGTACCTAGGGAATTTCAAATATTTCTATCACTGGAAAGAATGCATGCAGCTTGCTTGTATCAGCACCTTCTGATACTTTTTGGAGACAAAAAAGGACAAATTTCAGTGCTGTGAAGGTGTGCTATGCATTGGTGTGCTGGCTTCTGGGTGGAAGTAGGACCATAGCCTACATGAATGAGTGTTTGAGTCCCTCACAAATTAAATCACAAGGCTGTTCACAAGACTGGTTTAAGGAGGAACGTCTGCTAGCAGCTTCATGAAGTGATACATGTCTGATTTTTGTTGTAGTGTGGTGTGAGTTCCTATTCTACTTCTTGCTAATCCTGTCAGAAAATTCCATGGAATAAAACTGCATGCAAAACTGAAGCTTTAGTGTGTGGGAGAATAGGTTCTGAATATCCCATGTCTCACTGGCTCTTTCTGCTGTCCATATGTACGCAACTTTGCTATAGGATGTTCAGAGCCTTTCTGTGCATACAGAAGTAGATACAGCTTCAATCTGAAGAAAGAGGGGTCTGTGAGCTGTGCTGTGTACAACCTGGTGTGAACAGTGTGTCAGAAGCAGCTAACAGTTCTTTGTATGATATGATGAAGGAGCTATTTCAGTGCATGCTTCAGGAAACCAGTGAGGAGTTGATAGGCTTTTTGGCTATTTAAAGGAAAAAGATAATTGTGAGATAATGTTGGAGTAGCACATTAGGTTATCCTACCTGCAATTTTTTTTTCCCTGCCCTTGGAAGGAAGCCTGGGAATAGTCAGAAACTTGTACACCTCTTTTGTTTCCTTCTGCCCTGCTGTGCGTGTTACACCTTTTCTTGTTCTGTATCAAAGCTGATGCCAAGAGTATAAACAGTGACTGTACCTGCCCTGCTCCTTCGCATGCTTCATAGAAATACCACTGTTAACAAAGTTAACAAAGTTAAAGTCAGCAACAATGGGCACACAGATTAAGGTCTTGCCTGAGTCGTGGAGTTGAATGATCTTTTCTATGCAGTGATTTAAAAAAAAAAAAAAAAAAAAGAGAGAAATTGCTCACATAAGACTAGGTCAAAGCCACTTTGCCTAAGACATGTATGTACATTTTCTGCTCTATTTCAGTGTAGGATCCTTATGCTATTTTGGTAATTGCTTTTGCAGAATTCAGGTTGGTACTTTGAACAAAACTGAGGCTTTATTTTCCTTAGTGTGGTGTGGTATGTGAACTGACTCTTACCTTCAGAAACCTCAGTGTTCCCTGCAAAGCCTTTCCTTGGCCCAGTGGATTCCATAGGCTGTAGCTGAAGTGTATACTTAACACTCTAATAACATAAAAATGTTTTTTCCAACTTTAAAATACTTAGTGAATTTATTAGGTTTTGCAAGGGAAAGGGGAGTGTATTGTCCTAGCACTTTCAAGTAAATCGCCTTACAGTTCTTCCCTCTATTTTGCTACCCACAACTAGTCATTGGTTCAGCCTCTGATAGCATCCAGTGCCCTTACATTTCTTTCAAAAAACCAAAACCACATACCCAAAATTCCCACCGCACAAATTAAATGTACTATTGAGCAGGACAGTTTAGGTCCTTCCTCCCCCTCTGGCTTTCTTTGCCCCTCTCAGGCAGCATCAGTCACTGTGCAGCTTTGAAATGTCAGAGAAACCAGAGTCAAAGTCCCATGAACGCAGACATTTTCAGAGGCAGCTGTATGTTCTTGGGCAGCTCTGGGGTGTGCTACAGAGGTGGGTAACCTGCCTGAACACCCAGCTCTTGTATGTGCTCTCTTCCACTGGAGTAATAGGTAAGGTGAGTGATGTGCCTGCCTTTGTCTGACAGGCAGGCTACAAAAAAACATACTGTTGTTCATACTGTGCATCAGTGTCGTGGTTTCAGCCAAATTTACCAAAACCTGATTGACAGATGTCCCTCCCTCCCCCCTTTTGGTCAGAGAGGAGAGGAAGGAGTTAAAGAGATTCAAGAGTTTAGAACAAACTAAACTACTTTAATGAAAATATANATGGGATGGAATACCCCTGTTGGTCAGTTCTGGGTCACCTGTCCTGTCCGCTCCTCCTTGCAGGTGGGACCCTCCAACGGGCAAATGCTGAAAATTATCTGACCTTGGTTCTTCCAGCAATAAGTCTAAACAAGGGCCTCTCTGCATACCATCCCTTGGTATAATCAGGTCTTATCACTGTGAGACGGAACAGCTCTGAACAATGTGCTGTTAATTTCAGAGTTTAGCTAGTTAGAAGAGGCCTAGCTAAGAAAGTAAAACTGTAAAACAGAAAATTGGTTCGTTTTACCTCAAACCAGGACAATCAGACAAGAGAATGTAACTTTTGTAAAACTGCCTGAAGTCGAACAGATCCTCTGATTAAATTTGTCTCTAAAAGCGTGGCACTACAACCTCCAAAACTCTGGGTAGCAAAACGCATGTCACACTGAAGTCTCTACATATAAAGTTGTCAAGTGTTGTCAAACTGAGCTACAAATTCAGCTTTCTAATTGAGTATCTCATCTGTCCGTTGGGAGGTTGGGTTAGTGAGCTGCTGTGCGTCTCTGACAGTTTGAAGTTAACACACTCTGTTTTTCTCCATTTCAGTCAACTTTTTTGCCACCGCTATGCAAGTGGTAAGTACCTCTTCCCTGCAGTCACAATTTCTTTGAGCCCTCCAGCTGTTCAGGAATTGCCTGTGAGTTTTCCAGCCTTTTGTATAAGGTTTAGCTCACAGCATCTTTCCCTTTCTACTTGTATTCATCACCTCCTGTAACTTTTCTCCATAATTCTGCAGTTCTTTGCTTGATGCCTTCTAAATCGGTAACTTGCGTGCCTGTGAGATGTGCATCTCTTGCTAGAGACAGCTGCTAAGTCCCTGTCTTCTGTGCCCTGCCCCTGGCTTCTAGTGACGCTGCAGTGGTCAGACAGCCTCTGCACCAAAGGTGTTGGTTTAGGTTAGAAGGTTCTCACTGGGAGAGTCACTCATTTGTCTCAACTAAACAAAATGCCTAGGAAGTCACTGCACAGAATTGAATCCTCTTAAAAATGCTTGCTGTCTGGTCATTACTCTTCATACCTTTGTAAAAGTGAGTCTCAGAGGGATGAATTAAGTGTTACATTCATTATCTTTAAAATCTGACTGGTTTATTGCAGTGCTGTGATCTTAAGGATATCAAGGTCGCTTATCGGTTAAATAAGGCAATGGAGAAAGGAGACAACTGGAAATTCTTGGACATGGATCGGTTAAATGCCTACTGGTGAGTGAAGTACAGCTTGCGTTCAGCGTTGTGTATTGCTGTCAATTTGAACACAAAGCAGGATGCAGACATTGTGCAGAAGGATGCTTTGTTGAACACCAGCTGGTGATTTGTATGTGTGGTTTGCGAATTTGGGCCTTCTTTAAAATCAGTAATAGCTTAGCATTTATTTTCAGTTTGTGGCCTTGCCCAAACTGAAGTGCCTTGGAGCATCGGTTTAGCTGAATAGCCATCCCACAATTGTACCAACCAGGTGTATTTTCTACAGTCCTGTTGTCTACTTATATGGCAGCTTAGGAGGTCACACCAAAACAGCATACAGGTCAGACCTCGCTCTCTGCTGGTGGTGTAGAGAGAGGCTGCAGAGCAGCAGGTGTATTTAGGTGTGAAACTCCTGTGTAGGTTCATTGTTTGACATTGTTATCATGGCATCTGAAAGATACTTACCAGTGTCATTAAGCGCTGCAGTCACTGAACCTAATTAAGTACTTGGAGCACACAAATTTGAAGAATGGCCTATTTAGGCATTGGAACTGAGATGGTCCTGTAAAATCATGAAAAATAATTACCATCAAAATAAGATGCAGTTTCAGGGGTGGGATGATTCAGATGATTTTGCTTTACTTAGGCTGTAAACAAATCAAAGGAAATTAATGGAAATTAGTTTATTGGTATAGGGGCATTTTTATAGTCAGTGTATGGGATCATGGTCTCAGGCTTGTCTTTTAAACATGCACAAGTAACAAGGTTAATTTAGTTCATTCCTTAAAGCAGTTCTAAACCAGAGGTTGTGTTTGAGAGATTCAGATACCTCAAACCTGGCATCAGGCAGGGAGATGACATTTTTGCAAGATTGTAAAATGCAGCGGTCCACAATTCTACCAATTATCCAGTGTTAGCATTACGTTGTCTCATAAAAAAGGCTACTGCTTTTTTAATTGCATGGAGTATTGCAGTCATATAATGAAATTTCCATGATCTGCAATACAGTCCTGATCAGAACACCATCATTTCCTGGTGCTTCTCTGCGGTTTAGTTGATCTAATCATTACTGAATTAGAACATTTTTCCCTCCTGTAGGTCAAAATTCTTTTCATTGTTGTGTATGATGGAACAAATTGATGTTGTGTTGAGATGGTACAAAGAAATGTCCCTTTCGGTAAGTGTGTATTAGGGTAAGCAAGCTTGAAAGCTTCAGTGTGGAGGAATGGAACAGTTGCAGTTCACTGAAGTGATTCATTCGCTTTCTTCGTCAGGTCTTCTATCCAACTCCTAAAAACATATTGGACCTTCTTCAAGCACTGGACGCAGCCAACCACTTGGAAGTGGTCCCTTCAGTCTGGGAAGGTTAGTGATAGCCATGTGGCTACCTAGGCAGTTCCTTTGATAAAAGTCAGGAGCACAAAGTAGAAGGAAGCTGAGAAATTTCCCAGTGCTCAGAGTAGCACGGTAAAGAGCTTTGGCACAAGGAGGTTATTCCTTAGTGCAGTGATGATGGGGCTGTTCTATTAGAGAAAGGCAGAACCCATAACACAGGGTATTGGAGAGACCATGACAGTGTCACAGTTAAGTGTCAGTGTCTTAGAAAAGCGAACGCTTACCAGAGAGTAGTATTTTAACCAACAGCCCAGGTTTAACTTAATTAAATTATTTTCCTGTTCTTTGCCCCTTAAGAAGAGACAATGTGGGTGCAGGATTTAGCACACAGAAAATATCCAACTGTCACCCAACGCTGCGGAGACAGATAGGTTCTTTTAGGGATCCTTGGCAGAATGATGGCAGTGCTAAGCTGTAGTTAAAATTCAAGCTTTATTTTCTTAACTGGATTTTATGATTAGCATAGCATAGAATTTATAATAAGAATAGCACAGGATTTCTATAAGCAGAATCAGCATAGCACAACTTTGTAAGCAGTGTAGTGCACAATTTTATAGCACTGCTTAGCTTATGGTTTCTCATCACCCTCTATAGATCAGGTGAAATCTTGATACTTTGTTTGCTGTATCAACCTAGAAATCTTAATCTGGCCTCAAGAAACCTTTAAAAGAAAACAAGTCGCCACTCATTCCTTGGAGGAAGCAGACGATGGTGGAGGTGTCCCTGGCCCCTGTGGTGTCATGGGTCTCACTGTCCAGCAGCAGTTTGGGTCCAGGTTCCCACCGAGGACTTGGAACTGCTTGGTTTTATAAACAGTACCCTGTGTGCTATTACCTTCCCTGCTCTCTGACGGGGGTCATCACCACCACCAGGTTGGCTGGGTGCGTGGGACCTTGAAGGCCTTTGAAAGGAGTAGTCAGCCTGCCACTCAGAGGCTGGCAGGGAGTGGAAGGAGAAATCTGTTTGGTTCATCTACTTGGTGCACAGAACCTTCAGGGCCTGACAACAAGAGGGAAGGGAACTAATACATGGCCAGCTCAGCCACACAGAATAGCTGTTGGCCTTATAAAAATGGGGTTAATTATGCTGACCATATTAGCAGGAGTTGGGGGTAGAGGGTAGTGGTCACACCTATTAACTACTGCCTTTCTCCAAGCAGATATGAAACAGCTGGGGTTTGGTAGGAGACATGACTTATTGCAAGAGCTCTTGTCTTTGATGAGCAGGGAGCGGCACCCTGAGGAGGTGAGGTAACTGTGGTGGCTTAACCCCAGAAAGCAGCTGAGCACCACACAGCACTTGCTCCTCCCCGGTGGGATGGTGGGGGGAATTGGAATGAATGGTAAACGGGGAAAAACTCACGGGCTGATGAGATAAAGACAGTTTAACAGGTAAAGCAAAAACTGCAAACACGAGCAAAGCAAAATCGGGAATTAATGCGCTGCATCTCATCGGTGGGGAGGTGTTGAGCCATCTCCAGGAAAGCAGGGCTCCATCACATGGAATGGTTACTTGGGAAGGCAAACGCCATCACTCCAAATGTTCCCTCCTTTTTCTTCCCTCAGCTTCTATTGCGTGATATCACATGGTATGGAATATCCCTTCGGACGTTTGGGGTCAGCTGTCCCAGCTGTGTCCCCTTACAGCTTCTTGTGCACCTCCAGCCTACTTACTGGTGGGGTGGTGTGAGGAGCAGAGAAGGCCTTGATGCTGTGTGAGCATAAATAAGCGCTGCTCAGCAATAACTAAAACAACCCTGTGTTATTTTTTCATCACAAATCCAAAACATAGCCCTATATGAGCTACCATGAAGAAATTTAACTCTATCCCAGCCCAAACATAGAAGCTCTGTGATATTTAAATCACATACGGGGCAGACCTGTGGAATCTGTAGGAGGAATTGCACTGAAAAGGATACATTAATTCTGGAGAGTTTGGCATTAATAGCACCATTTTTTTTCACAGATTCAACTGGCATTTGCCAAGTGTGCTGAAGACATCAAAGCTTTCCATGAGCAGACTGGGAGGGAGCAGGCCCCGTTAGACTGGACGGGGAGCACACTGGGCTACATCTCTCTCTTGTTTTCCAGGGTTGGGAGAACCCAGGACGCTTGGTACGTGTGTGGCCGCCCTGTGCTCTGGGCTTGCTGACACTAACTCACTGTTTAGTCACAAAAATAAAAAACTAATGACCTACTGCCTTGGAGCACCAATGCAAAGGGAGGGGATAAGTCCCGTGTGATGGGGTCTTTCCTTAATTTTTCCTTAATTTTATTATTCATTCTTTGCACCGAGTTACAGTTGTTTATCTTAAAAGTCATTTAGAAGTTAATGTAGCAACTGGCTTAGAGCATCATACACTGCTTCTGGCAAGGTAGGGTTTGATTATCACATCACTAAGCACTGCTGATTTCCTACGGCTTCCCATTTTCTAATTTTTAGAACTCTTTGGAATTCAAACTGTTAAAGCGATTTATTGGAGTTTAATTAAACTTTTAATTAGCATTAACCATAATTAAAAATTGAAAGAGAGTATTAGTGCCCTTCAGAAGCTAAAATTTACTGTCCTGCATGCTCTCAACTTGAAATACTGTTTAAAATATCTAGCCTGTAACTTAAGGTTCTGAGCTATTTTCTGTCAAATACAGATGTTCTGTTTGCACAGATTCATTTGATAAAAGTGGCAAGCACCCTTCTAAAAGTACATAATATTCTTGAAGTAAATTTGCCACCAGCTACACTTATTTTTATTTTTTCTGCACTAGTTAAGATATTCTGCGCTAAACTAATTAATTATGTTATCTGGGACACGGTGCATCTGCAAGAGCGGGATCTGTTTTAGATCTGAGGGGAAGATCCTCTGGTGAGATTGAGCTTGCCTGTTTTTCAACGGAGCCTTCTCCAAGAGAATTTGTATGGGTGTGTTCCTGTGGCAGTTCTGCTGTGGGGGTTATTATTTATTTATTTTGTTTCCTTTTGAACAGGAGGATGCTGGAGCGTTTCCAGCAAATCAACAGGATTCCCAGGTGAGTTCTTTCAGGTTTTAACTTCAGGTACTGAGTCTCCCCTTTGGCTTAAATTTAGCATTTCTATAATAACAGACAATAGCTGTCTGTATCTTGCTGAAACTTGCAAAGCGTGTGTGTGCCTGTCCCTGTGAGCACGGGGGTTTGTTTATCCAGTGGGTAAGTACCAAGGCCTTTCTGTCTCAAAAACTGTTGAAAATGCAAAATGGTGGAGTTTAAGGGGTTAGTCCTTGAGACGTCACTGAGTTGAAGCTCTGGGCCATGGAGAACAGTGCACTGATTAACTTGGCGTTAGAAATCAGTCTAAGCAGGACTCTTGAAACCATCTAATTTCCCATGTGCTCAAAAAAATTCTAATATTCTATTAATCAAGCTTCAGAAGTGTCTGAGTTTCTGAAGACAAGTCAAATCTTAAATCTTGATGTGGTACCTGTTAGGCTACAAAAGCTAGCTTTTCTCAGGTTTTGGGGTTTTTTTGGGGTGCTCGGGGGGCGGGGAATCTGAAGTAGAAAACAAGTTCTAAGGAATAGTAATGGATTTTTAAAAACCAAACAAAAAGTCCCTGAACCACTGCTTGGTGCTGGTGGTAAATAACACCTTAAATCTGATGTTGGAGGTGAGCATTTCCCCGAGGCACGACGTTCTCTGGCTGCCTGCAGCAGTGAGGTTGTTTGGGACCAAAGGCAGCTGCTAGTGGCCCTCGGTGCTTACCCTGTTCCGCAGACTGCCGCTAGCGTGGCCCAGGGAAGCCTCGGTGCTGCCAAGCCTTGTCAGAACCCCTGTCTCAGTGTGGGATAATAGGGAAAGGAGGAGTCTCCTGAAATCGCGGTGTAGTTGGTGGTTTGTGAATGCTGTGGCTTATGAATATGATGGGAAAGAAAGTCATTTCCCTGCTACTACCACATGGGTCAGAGGCTCTTCTGGTCCACTTCCTTCCCTTCTCTGCCAAGCTCCCTGCGGCACCAGCTGCAAACTCCAGCTTGTTTCCCTGCTTAAAAGCAAGAGCGGTGTCTCCTGCAGCTGTCACAGGTGCCAAAGGAGCAGCACTTTGACATGCACTGGAGCTGGCAGGGCACTGCCAGCAGCTCCCAGCACCTGTGGAGAGCACGGCAGCCTCTGGCAGACTGCTTTTGATTTAAAGTGCTGTTGTACTCCTCTTTTACCTCTGCCAGCCGTGTAAAAGAGAGGGAGGGCCTGATGTGGGGATTGTAAAGAGGAGAAAGGTGATTTAGGCTGCTGCTGAGGTGGCATCTTTATTCTGAGCCAAGTAGCTGCTGCCCTCTGGTTTAGTGCAAGTTTTATTTCTTTCCACTAGGATAGGAGTTCCCAAGCGGTACGGAGTGAGGGCTGAGGTGAAATTCCTGGCAGGAGCAGAATAGGGCTGGTTGAGGGATCTGAAAATCTGTCACCTCCTTTCCCTCTGAAGCACCTGCTGTAAGTTAATGGCCACCTCCCCTGGGGCCCCATGAACAGTCTTTGCCTTTGCTTTTGCAGTGACCAGGTGATGGATGAGTTCTTGACCTGTGCTAAACAAACCAGTTGTCCAGATGAGGCGATTAAGCTGGTAAAGCTGGCAGCGTCCCTCGGTCTTCCTGCATCTCAAAGGCTTAAAAGCAGAACGGAGAAGGAATTTGAACTCTCTGAAAAGCAGAAGTAAGTTGGGAAATTTCATGTTAGTGCTGAAGGGGTATTGTAGACGGGGTGTTGGAGGGGAGCCTGTGGAAAAGTTTCTCTGCTGAGGCGGCAGAGCCCTGGCTTTCAGAACGCTGTACCTTTGTGTTGACTGTGGTTGATTTACATGCCCAAAGCGGTCCCTCAGTTTCTGATCGCACGCTGTACCCATAGCACCTAGGAGGGGAGGTAACTTTCCGTGATGGGGTTACTCTTACCCACCATTCAGATCTGCTGTCACCTTTCTTTTCCAGAACCTTTCCCTGGCTGGGGCTGGGCACCTCGAAGACACTGATTTCAGACTAGTAAAAGCAGGGAGGTGGTACAGGACAGCCCCACATGTGGCTTATGGGTTCTGAGGGTCGTGGTCACCCTTCAGTACACCTGGCCAGCCACCGTGGTTTGTTCCTGAGCTGCTGCAGCCACACTCAGATGATGGGCTTAGCCTTGAGGACCACAGTTTGGAGCTACTGGTCTGATCTAAGGGAATGAATAAATAGAAGCCAAGCACTCTTGGCAGCTTGCCCACCACTTTCTGGGTAACTGCAGTAGTCTGCTTCTCCAAAAGGACATGGGTTTCCTTCTACCAAAGGCTGGGTGGACCCGTTTTTTAAAGATAAGTGTCAGACAGCCCATACTGTTCTTTTTGGAGGGCACTTACCCTGTGTTTTTGGATCTCTCTTTTCAAGCAAAAGCCAGTCAGGTGACTGATTACTGGCCTGTTTTATATCTGCAGGAAGACACTGGAGAGCATCAAGTCAGACAGCGACAGCAGCGATAGTGACAGCGATAGTGACCGTGACTAGCTGTCCTACTTGACTTCAGAAGACTGGGGGCAACCACTTCCCTGATACCAGGAGGCTTCTGTGAGAAGGGAAATCACTAAAGGGGTGGCTTCTGGGAGTTGCTGCAGCCTCGCTGAGCACTCCAGGGCATTCTGATACAGGACTGGCTTGTATATTGTCCTCATTGGAGCAAGTTAGAAACTCCCCTGTTTAACACTGTTCTCAGTAACTTCAAACACAGCGTGGGCAGTCTCTTCCATGCCACTACCTGGAGGAGCTTGTGCTTGAACGGCTTGGCCGAGGTCCCAGAGGACTGCAGTGAGAGCAGTGCTGCTTCCTGGAGGCTGCTCAGCAGGTACAACACTTTGACAGCTTGAGCAAGGCTTCCCAAGGACCTCCTGTGACTTCAACCTGCACCAGATTTAGTTCCTTTCCAGCTCCCTTGAATCAACTACTTAAATAACAAGTTTACTCTGAATATAAACACTGTAAGTAATGCAATACTCGCCACCTCATCTTTTTTTGGTGTTTTGGGGCACAGTTTGGACTGAAGATGTTAAAAAGCTACAATTTGTACAGCTGGAGACTGCATCTAATAAACGGCTGACATTAAATACAGCAAAACCCACTGATTACAAAGTATTGCAGCTGCTTTGTGAGAGAGGGAGTACAGTTCACGCAGAACACAGCAATAAAGCTAACGAGGTGGCTGGGAAGATGGATGACTGGGCTGTTCTGTCCTCTGCCCTGCAGTCCACCAGCCCTCAGGGCACGGTGCTGCTGTTCTCAGCCTGTAGAGGAAGCTTGAGAGGGAGGCAGTTGAGGCAGCCGAAGAATGGTCTTGTTCCTGAGAGGATTTAACCACATTCCAATGAAAAGTAGTTAACAGTTGATGCCCTTAGTGAAAACTAAAACCTCCATGTGCATGATGTTACAGGCCAAGAGCACGCTGCTGTGGAAAGCAGCTTAAGGGTAATTCATTGAGTTTGGGAAACAATGGCTGCTGGAGGTAGCACTACAGCTGCAAGTCACATTGCAAGGAGCAGGTGGGCAATTCAACTGTGCGAAGGCAGGGCTTGCTCCACAAAACAAACGGGTCTGTTCCGGCAGTGTGTGACTAGTCTACCCCTTGACCAGTACTAAAGATAAAGTTTTCAGAGGTGGTGTTGCACTCTTGGCTTTACTGTACTGACAATTTAATACTGGATCAGCCAGCAGACAAAGCCACAGTTACTTAATTTCAGCGAGTATTAAGTAAGCTTGGTCAACCTTTCTTCACTGATGCTGAGAATTAAGAGAACAGTAAGAGAATGAAGGAGCTTGGATCTTTATGCAAGGTCTTGTGGTTGAACCAAAGCCTGGCCTTATGCCTACATAAATAAATCCATGTATGAGTACAGGTTTATTTTATTACAGCTGTACAAATTAATGAATAGACACAATCCCATTAATGAATTCTGGCTCCTTGAAAGGAATGAAACAGAAATAAGTTTTAACTTCTTCAGGTCCTGGAGAAGGGCTGTTCTTGTACTACCCAGCTGGATTTGATTTTTAAATAGGAGACTGAACAGCAGGAGAAAGTGGTTGAAGTCTTGTTTTATTCAGCTGACAGAGTGGCAAATCATTAATGGTAGGTTACAAACATTATTTGGGTTGGATCACAAGCCTGCCTGGTACGATGGGGAAATAAAATTGTTACACAAATTATAGAGAAGCTTCCTGAAGTTGGTTGTCAGGGAAACTCAAAACTGATACAAATACAACAGGTGGTGAGTTAAATACAGTGCAAGGAAACAAGACCATACCCGTGCTTTGATTTAACGCTTCCAGCCCCTGCCAACAGCTTGGTTTGCAACCCTTAGGAGATGGTGGCGTTTCTTTCCGGCACAGAGGATTGCTGAACAGCCTCCCAAACTGCAACCCTACCTCACTGCACTTGAGTTGTTCCCAACCCCACAGCACTGGCGTATGCTGTCAAGATATCCACAATCTGTTTGGTTTCTAGGGTCATTCGCGCTTCGGTCAGCCAGTCGTGTGCCACTCTCCTGGACTCTCCTCGTAACTGGTTGACAAATTTAGCTGCCAGCTCCAGATCTCCGTGTTCAATGCAATACGAAGCGTAAGACAGTAATTTAAAGGTGTCGAGGTCGTCAGGGCTGAGCTCAGCAGGTGGCTTCAGCTGCTGGGGGTGAAAGAGCAGCAGCGACTGCAGGTAAGACAGGAAGTATTGGTACAAGCTGTTTCTCGTTTCATCAATCATAGCCACTCTTTTGGCCAGTTTTTGGACTGTGTAGAAGCGTGCTCTGAGGGCCTCCTCGCTGTAGACTCCCCGTGTCAGGGACTCCTGAGGGAGAGCTGCCGTTAGGGTTTCCGTAAACACGTTGTCAGAACAACTGGCTTTGATGGCCTTCACCGCGCTCTCCAGGGGTTGTGTGGGACTGTCCCCAGAGGCTGTTTTCATGCAGTATTTGAGGGCTTCAACAGAAAGCCACAGCTGATGGGCCTTTCTGGCTTCCTCTTCTGCTTCTGCGTGACCTGCGAAATAAACCAAGAAAGGGACTCCTGAGTTGGAAGCACAAACATGGGAAGACTTTTGAGCATGAGCAGCAAAACCCATCCCCCTGAACACTCTGCTTTTAAACACAGCCATCCCCTCCGCACTTGAGATCAAAGCAAGTCTGTTCCACAAGTCAGAGTGAGGACATGACCACAGCTCTGGACTCATGGAGCTGGGATGCGCTGGGTGCTCAGCAGTGAGACAAAGCCAGGCCCCTGAGCTTAAGCCTGTGCCGGGCCTTAGGGGATCGTGGCTTTAGTCCTTAAAGAGAGGCAATTTCTGTGCTCACTCTCAACTGCTTGCTCGATTCCTTTCAGCCTGGCGAAGGCAGTGTTTATGTCCAGCGTGAAGTTGTCAAGCTGTTCCTGAGTAAGGCGTCTGAACTGCATTTCTTGTTCACTGAGCTTCTCCGATAAGTTCTGAAAGCAAGATACAAAACAGCTGTTTCCGGTCTGATAAATTTATTTGACTTATTTTTAAGATCTGTTTCTATAAATCTGTTGTTCTTGCTAGAGACAATACATACAGTAAATACAATTTACTAGTAATAAGCCTTATGTCCTGGTATATTCCCCTTATTAGGGCAAATTTAAGAGTTACTGCACTTGCAACTGTCAAAAATTTCTCACAGCAAAAGCTTTTAAAAGAAGTCTGAATAAAACTTATGCATTAGGTTTTTGCATATTTCCTCTCTTCAAGACGGGCAGGCTTCCCTCCCCAGCCTGCATTTCAGTCTTCTGGAAGACAGTTTGTGACTCCTGTCCTGCGGAGCTTTTGCTTTGCAAGGGTTCATATATCCCCCTGATTCCCTTGGGGACTCTTCTCCCTTACCTGCTCAAATTCCACCTTTAGCTCCTGCTCCTGGATCTTCAGAACATCCCTCAGGTGGTCTGTGTGGGCAGCAGCCTGACGCCGCAGCTGGGTCCTCATTTCGTTCTCCATCACCTCTCGGACTTCTTCAACCTGTACACACACCAGCAGTTGCTGTTATACTGCTGGTTTTCAGCTGCTTGCCACACGCTACGATGGTATCAGACATCAGTGATCACCCAGGGTGAATTTATACAAGTGGCATTGATAAAGCCCACGTTTCATTAAAAAAAAAAAAAAAAATTTGTCAAGGTCTGTTTTTTCAGCTGAGCCTCTTCCTAAAGATTTGCAAGAAAAGCTTTCCAGCCCTCAGTGCCAGTGACCGGTGGAGTTGTCAAAATGCTTCTATAAAAGATACAGTAACACCACAAACTAAAACACTCTGATGTTTGTAAACCAGCTTCCAAACAAGAAGTACTTTGCCTTTTCCGTCCGTGCTGTAATACTGTCAGAGACGGACACAGCTTAATAAAACGGTGATACCCCTATTACCCATCTTGTGTAAAACAGCCACTCGAGAGAACGTGTGCTAGCACAAGGAGACACCGTGTGGCTTTATTTACGAGCAGTGGAACAGGTTTTGTTTGGTTGGTTTTCTTTTAAAGGATTGTGTCATTCCCAATCTTCTGGTAGACGCAAAGGTGACAGTTCAAGCAACTTCTTAGAAGAGCTCTAAATGAATACCTGTTGCTGCATTGCTGTGCACAGGCTAGAAGTGAAAACCTTAGTTTCCCTCATGTCAATGCAAATTTTTCAACTAAAGGCCAGTGTTTAACCTCATTTTCACAGCAAGTATGTGAAAACAGGAGGGTTATTTGCACAAGTGCCTGCAATATGGTATCTCAACAGATAAAACTGCCCTTGTCCAAATTCCTACATTTTTAAGTTGCGCTTGGTTCATGTCGAAAGCCACATTACAATTCTGGGCTTCCTAGTCCTTTTGCAAGAAATCAAATCACAAACCACTGGCAAGGAGCTGAAGAACGTGGAGATACCTGCTAGAGGCAGGTTGGAGGGACTCCAGAGCCTTACAGCGACCATACTGGGTCAGACTAAACATTTCTTTTGATCCAGCAATCCCATCTCCGACAGCAGACTGCTAACACCAGAAAGTCGGTCCCTGTTTCACGGCAGGATTTTTACCATTCTAACTTGGCAGAAGTTTCCTTGCTCAACATCTCCCTTCCGTGCTTAGCCTGGGAGTCACCCTCCCTGAAGTCTCCCATCACTCAAAACGCCCCACTTGCTCTTCTGTGCGCTTTCTCTACATCCTTTTTGAGCCAGGGCTTCCCCCAGGTGTGTTACACCACTTTACCTTCTTCTCCTGTTCTAGTTCAATCTCACTTTTGTGATGTTCCAGCGCTTTGGCCACGGCTGCCTCAAATGCTTTTTTATCTTCAAGTTTCTGCTTCTCCAGGGCCAACTCGATGTGCTGCTGCTCCCTCACCCGCTGCTCCGCCAGCTCCTTGTTTAACTGGTCGATGCGACGATGGGCATGTGCGATGAGAGAATTTAAGTCATCTGTAGATAACTGGCCAGCTAAAGAAAACACGGGGCATTAGGAAGGGCTGCAGGGAAACTCTCGCCGTGGTGCTTGCCCACCTCGGTGCTTGCCCACCTCCCGCTCGAGTGCTTTACAGCTCCACGTGGTTGGCCAGCAAGCACCTTTCATGAAAAGCTTCTGAGCTCTTCAAGCCCTTGACCTGTGCTAATGGCCTCCCAGTACCACTTTCTGAGCCACACCTACAAGCAAGAACTTCCTATTAATTATCTTAGTTTCTTTGAAGGGATTCACAGCTATGATTTATACTCCCATATCCATGTCCCAATCAGAGCAGTCTGTCCACAACACTGTCCCTTTCTTGGTCTTTACAGCACCATGTAGTTTTCCCCGTGGCAGCACACAGAGCAGCAGAACATGTAAAAACCCGGCTCTGATCAACACCTCCAGCTGGGTACAAACGTACAGCAATTTGTTCCTGAAAACAATTAATTGTTAGAGGCAGCCATAATTACATTCTCTCTTCAACAGTCCTCCAGACCAACTGCTCCCAATCAGATTTTTCATCCCAATTTGTACCTTTCAGGATCTGGCCAACTCCATGAGCAGGAGGGGTCACAGCTACAGCTGTGTGTGCTGAGAAGTTTGCTATTTTTCTGCTGGGAGAGGAGGACACAAACTGTCTGCAGCATTTGATGACCTGAGCATGGATGGCACAGGCTCTGTGAAATGCTGCAGCTCATTATGCACTGGCTGCCAGGTGAATTGCCTGTATGGAAAAGCAGGGAATACTTGGGGAAAGTGTTCCTGCGGGATCTACAGCAAGTGAAATTCCCCAGTCCTTCAGCCATTCTGCTGGTGAGGGCTAGGGAAAGGACTGGCTCGGTGCAAGGGGGGCTCATGTCCAGCAGGGAAGCTGACCAGCAGCACTAAGCTCAGCTGTTGAGCTGAACACAGGCAGAACGGGGTTTATATGCACTCCGGTTTTAAATCATGTTTCTGTGATCAAAAGGGAAAAAATACATAAAATCAACCTCTGAATCAATGAGTTAATCAACACTTCTAAAATCAGTCATGAAGATTCAATGTGGAGAATCAAGCAACTTCACGTTAAATTAACCTGGTTTTGGTGACCCATCTTGGAGCAGCCCCAGAACCTAGAGGTTTCAGTGGCATCAGCAGGAGCCGGTGTACTCAGCACCTCTCTCAAGCCAGGAGTGGCGTGAGGTGGCCCTGCTTGAGGACAAACACCATCACACAGCCTAACTGGAACAGTCAAAGTTTCTCATTGCAATCTCAGCAGCAGCTATTAATTTAAATTAATTTAAGTAAATTAATTAATTCTCAAAGAAAATTTAACCCCGATTTTCAGAAGCCAGCAATGGCCCACCTGGGAAGTGCTGCTTGTGGTTTAAGCTAGACATGCAAAACTAGTGGAAAGGACCCCAAAGCACACCTCAGCCTGCAACGATTTAGGAGTGCAACATTTCACCCCTTTGTTGATACCGCCTGTCATTTTAAGTGATGTGCCACACAAACAGAAAAAGAACAGAGAGAAGAGATGACATTCAGGAGGCCAGAACAAGTGACAGGAACTCACCTAAGTCAGTTATCTCTGCAACAGAAAGAGGAGAGGTTGGAGAAGTTAATGCACATTCACTACAGCAAGTCAGACATGCAAAAGTAAAACAGAAAACTAAGAGCTTCTTATCTACAGTGACCAAACATGAGTCCAAGTCTTCAGGAATTCAAGTAGAACAGCAGGTTGAGTACAGAAGTCTCTCTATATTATCGACAAGACGTAGCCCAAAACATCCCAACCACTAAAGTCACCTTTGGAAACCCACAGACTGATGCTGAAGTTTAGCCAAAGCAAGGAATACAAGTTTGAAAATACAAGTAGAAAAACACAACAGGACACTGGAAATTTTAGTCTGACATTTCTAGGTTCCTATAAATCAGAAGCAGATGGTTATGAAACAAGCTCCCAAGCGGCAGCAAGAGCGCCTAACAAGTCACTCCCCTGTGCACTTCAGGAGGTCACACCAGTACGAAACTGAGTGCATTAAAGGTACCAGGAGATTCCCTTCCCTCCCTGAAAAGGGCAGCAGTCACAAAACCCAAGATGTTTTCCCTTTATCCCACACAAGGAAAGGCAGCTCATGAGATTTCCAATCTCAGGCAAAGAACTGCAGTAGTAATAGTATAAACAGAACTTAAGACACCCATTCAGTACTTCTGTGCAGCGTTCTCTGTTGTCCAAGGTAAGTCAATTTAATTTAGAAATAACACGTGCTGGAGTAGGTAGGTCATGAACAATGACTTCTGTCTTTCAGTATATCCATCATTTCAGTGCTGATCTAGAGAAAATTCAGGGAGCTCTTTATCACTCTGTGATAATGGTGTATTGTGATCGCTACAATCACAGAGTCAGCCAGACAAACACTTGATCAGTGAGCAACACAGATCTGATCCAAACCTGGATCGGCCCCGCTCTCTTCCTGGAATACCAGGGGAAGGAAGAGATGTTTAAGCAACTATATGATATATATCATAAAAGAGCTACACTTTTTGAAGCTTCCATTACAGTACAGGATGTTGCCAGAATTAAGCGTCTTCATAACACCCACTTTAGATTACTTACATTAATTGTGAACTAATTTTCACTCCAAACATTATGGAAATCGGGATGCTGGACATGCAGTTTAGTGGCCGTAGTTGCAGAAGTGCTATGAACCGTGTAAGGAGCTATGAACCATGTAACGCCCGCCCTGTAAGAAGCGCAAAGTAACCCTGCGACTGGAGACTTACTCAGCCCTTTCCAGCCAGGCTTCACATCGGGGGTGATACTGTCCAGCTCTCGCTGAAACTCCTCTCTAGCTGTAGCCACAAGCTCATGATATTGAGCTACTATCTTGGCCTCAGACTGTGCTGCCTGAACCTGCAACAAACAAAAAGGAGATGTTGATTTTTCAAGGCAAAAACGGAGGCATGCGTAATTTAAAGGCAGGCAGACCCTGAGTTAGCGGCAGATATCGTTGCCCTCCAGCCCAACCAGAGCTTTCTTACAGGAGAAACAAAATCCCACCCTGTGATATCAGACCTCTTATATACAATAATTACTTGCTGGAACTACCACTGATCTGTTTTTGTCTCACGCACACCGTACCTAGACAGCCAGTCTGCAGCCTGGACAGGACCAAAAGAATATCCTAATTCAGTTTATATCTTTAAAGATCTTTAGCTGTTTTTCTCTATTTACAGCCATCATATAGGCCTAGTAAACTAATCTTGTGACCCCTGCCCTCCTCTCAGTAAGTTCTGATGTTCCCACTATTAGGCTAAATTCACTCAAACTACACCTGATGAATTATCAGCTGTCCTGCAAAGAGAGAAATTCCACCTTTCGTTTCTTCCCTGGTCTTCTGAGCTGTGAAGTGATTTACCCACCAAGTCATTAGCACACATTGCTCTTACTCCTCCCTAACTGCGTGGTGAATTCCTCTTGGCAACAGAGAGAATTACAAGTCACCCACAGAAAGGACAGGCACCAGCCAAGGTGGCCGGGGATGCTCACAAGGTGGCATCTCTTTCAAGACGGAGTTCAAGTTCTCGCCAAGCTCTTGCCACGTCCAATCACTGGTAGCATAAGCAGCTCAAAAACTGAGTATAGCTAAAAAGAATGGAGTTTACACTTTAAAAATATTTAACCTGCTACAGAGGGTTTGGGAACGGGAGGTCTGTGCAAGCTGCCGAGTGGTCTCTTCCTCTAACGGCAATTATAAACAGCATTACCTTTTTCACAACATTGTCCAAGTCAACAATCATGTGATGAAGATTTTCTTCTGCAGCAGTAATGTGAGATTTGGCTCCTGCGATCTGAGACTTCTTAGCATTCTCGATTACGCCTTTCATCTTCTCCAACTCTTCTCTGAAAAGGGAAAAAGCTGCTAATTATAGCCCATGCAGAAAAAGTTGACTTTACGCTGTATTTATAGGAAAAGCTACTGCATAACTCTACTGGTGCTTCCCATCTACCAGCTCTATGGCTAAAATGCTGATTAAAGATTTTTCTTTCAACAGCCTGAAGCCTAAAGATGTCAGTGTGTCTATTCTGTGTAAGATGAGGATTATTTATAGTACAATTAGTACTTAGGTCTCGAGACGTAGCTGGAGGGGGCAGATGAAAGGAAGTTCACTGAAAGTAGTTAGTATTAGTAAAACTGTTAGTCTGAGAGGGCAGACATTTCCATCACATAACAGAGTATCAAGGAAACATTTTTAATATAGATGGCTTACTCTTGCAGAAGTGTTTTGGACATGGTGACTGGTGGAGGTAAATGAGGATGGGAGAAAATTTAGAGAACTCTGTAAAGAGATTATTTTTTTTTTTATTAAGAAAGAACCGGTTTCCTTCAGCATAATTGGAAATCAAAGAAAAATGAAAAAGTGTTCCTTTTCCAAATCCATTCAAACCAATGGAGGTTTCTAACAACCTCACTGGAATAAGGAACAAACAAACAAATAAATAAAAGCAGAGGCATCCAGCAGAGCAGTAGAGAATGAAAGCTAGTTCATCTGCAGTTTGGGTTAGCCTTGTTTTGCTCTTTGAAACCTCAAGTCACGCCTCCTCATTAGTTTTAGTCAGCACAGCAACTTCAAAGATAAGACACTTAAATAGCAACCGCGCAACTTCAAGGATGATATTCCCCTCTTTTGCCAGTTGCCCTCTTATTTCAGTCGCCATTCCAAGAGCAACTTGGAGATGTTTGTCTGTCATCTTATTTTTATTGCTACAGTCCCTACACATGGTCTGCACCCAACACCCAATACCTATCAATGCGACTCATACAGAACCTTGGGTTACGAGCAGTGCTCAGTTTCAGAATTCAAGTTGTAATTAAAACACATTTTTAATTAAGCTCATTTCTATGAAAAAAAAAATAAATCTCATCTTAAAAGCAAATCTGCTGACAGATGGAACTGCCAAATGATGCTGTAAGGTTTCATTTCTCATCACAACTAAAAGCTACTGACTCAAACTGAGTGTGGAGTTATGGAGTCCTTACAACCTGTTTAATATTGAAAAAGTTATTTTAAAAGGAGCGTGCTTTTCTTTTTCTTTTTTTTTTTTTAAATCTTACTTGAACTTAGCAACACTATATATACACATTAAGGAGTTAAGTTCTTAAAAAGAATAACAGGACTGTTTCAGCCTTTGGTACAGTGAGGACCATGCGCACAGGCACCTAAGATCACCCACTGCAAACTGAAATATCCATGAGTGCATGTGACATTTCTTCATTATATAAACACACCAGTTTAATGTGAACACAGGGGAATGCATACTTTCTAGAAACTCATCTAGTGCCTGCCAGCCCTTGAGTGGGTGATGTTCACTTACCACTTGATAAACCTTAAAAACAGGCAACTTACTTGGCTTTCAGAAGGGCGTCAGTGGCTTCATCCACTGCTCTCCTCCGATCCTTCAGCGCTTCCTCCAGAGTGCGCCACTGAGATGATTTGTTCTCTCCAGCAGCCTAAAAACCAGATTCCTAATTAGGGCCACCACAATCATGAGTTATCCAACAAATTTAAAAAATAAATAAATTAAAGCCTGCAGAGATTCATTTCATTCAAACTAAGCACCATTTTTGTGTTTTACACAGCTGGAAGATTTACAGATGATTTTCCCCTTCCTTCATTTTCTTTTGTTTGACTCAATGTTTTTCTCCACCCAAGCAACAGCCATTTGTCCAGGCAGAAGAGTTGTCGCGAGGATCACTGTATGTGCCACAACATTTTGGAGGGAAATCTCTGCACGTGTTAAAGTACTGTAATACTTTAAAATTACTTCTAAGCTTAATACTTCAAGTACCATAATACTTTCAAGTTGATTAACTTTAAGGAAAGCTTAATTCTTTAAGCTTAAAGGGTGACAAAGATGAGGAGGGGCCTAGAACATCTCTCTTATGAGGAAAGGCTGAGGGACTTGGGTCTTCTCTTCTGGAGAAGAGAAGAATGAGAGGATCTGATCAACACCTATAAATATGGTGGGTCAGGAGGAAGGGGCCAGTCTTTTTCCAGTGGTGCCCAGTGACAGCACAAGAGGTAATGGGCACAAACTTGAACATATAAAGTTCCATCGAAATATGAGGAGGAACTTTTTTCCTTTGAGGGTGGCAAGGCACTGGAACAGGCTGCCCAGAGAGGTGGTGGAGTCTCCAACTCTGGAGACATTCAAAACCCGCCTGGACCAGTTCCCATGCAACCTGCTCTAGGAGGACCTGCTCTGGCAGGGGGGTTGACTAGATGATCTTTTGAGATCCCTTCCTACCCCATGTCATTCTGTGATTCTGTACAAGTAAATTGTTAAGATACGTGTTTTCCCAACTGCTAGATTAAATCTTGAGTGCATGTTTAGTTGCCCATATACTCTTGTTCATTTGATTAACCACTAAATGTTATTCTCTGCTCCAGAACTGAATAGGAAGCAGTGGTTCCACACAAGCTCCAGCATTAGCACACAAGAAAAGACAATCCAGCAAGAAGATTTCAGCAAAGGTAATGGTTCAAGAGAATTATAGGGTGGACGGCATAATATCCTAGCAACATAAAAGTAAAAACGGACATTAAAATACAACATGAAAACTATAAACGTATGACCTGAACTTTTCTTCTTGCAAAAGGGCAATAAAGGAGTTGGGGGCAAAAAAGACCCAAATTCAAAAGCAAACCCACTGTGTTACTCAACTACACCACATTTCACTTGATTAGTTGAAACTGGTTCAAATAAAGTGGTTCCAAGAAAAGCTCCCAACTTTATCTTTAATCGTGAAGTGAGACGTTTTGCTGAACACAGTAAACAAAACCAAAAAAAAGACAAGTCCCCATTTGTCCAGTTTACCTCGGAATCATCCATGGCCTCCTTCAGTATCTGCGAATGGGCGTTCACTGCTTGCACAGCAGACTCCTGGGCAGTGATCGCCTGAAGGGTCACACGAGCTGTGGTGCTTAGAGCTCCTTCTAAAGTTGCTGCAAGGGCTGCGGAGGAAAAAAAAATCAATTAGTTCAATTGAACTACAAAGAAAAGGGCCTTAGAATTAGTAAAACGACACATTATATCATCTGCATCTCTTTATTTTATATCCTATGACTCAAACGAGGTGGTCAGTTCAGGAACTCGCTTGCAGCCTACAGAAGAAAGGTTGCCACCACACGCTCCTTCATTGGAGGAGTATGAAGGTGAAATTAGGGAAAACTACCAGTAAGGACTTACCCGCTATCTTCTCTTGCTCCTCTTTGTCTTGCTGGGCAAGCCGGGCTGCAACTTCTTCTGGTGACCGTTCCTTTATAGCGTGGGAACCTTCCTGTTCTTTACCTATTCAGAAGCAAAAAGAGTTAAACCGTCTTAACAGAGAGTCAAAATGAGTATATGGGTTACTCGTAGGGAAGGAAATTTATTTTCAGAATGGATTTTTATAGTCAGTATCACGAACTGGAAAACATGAAACTCAGTTTAAATGTAAAGGGAGTATCTGTTCTTAATTTTTTTTTCAGTTCTCCTTTGGTATGCTTGGAGACTCCAGCCAAAGTAAAGAAAGATCAGCAAGGGAGCCATGGTGAATCACAATTACACCCTATTCCCTACCCTAAGGCTACTTAAAATGCCTTTAAGAGCGAGCATTGCCCTAAGTAATTCTCTCAGGACCAACCATAAGTCTGCATCTGAACTGAGCCCTGAGCTCTCAGACTTGTGCTGCAACAAAACCCATGGGGTTACCGTTTGATAATGCTGATGCTAACTCTGAAGAATGTATTTACTTATTGCTGGCATACCTTTTATGAAAGTACATTCACAAAATACATAAAGAAATTAATATAACCTCCTCTGAAAGAGACTCATGTACAAGTTAGTGTTTCTTGCCGAGTTAAACAACAAATGCAGTTTCGTCACTTAGCCCTGGGCAGACACGCTTTTCTGAAGAGCAGTCAGAAAGCCCCAAAGAGCAGAGGCAAACTGGACTCCAGTTTGCTCCAGTTCAGCACCAAGGCAGGCTCTCTTCCTGTGGTCATTGACACCTGTCCCAGGTATCAATCTCAGCTTCTGAGTATGTTTAAAGATATATATATATCTATGCCGATGATGAAAGTTGTTTGTTCTGCAATAGGCACAAAGAATCGTGCCTTTAAAAATACCAACAGAAAAGTAAGAATTTATACACTCAAGGCTACAGGATTTTGTTTTTCATCATGGTGTTCACATAATTTTTTTCACCTTCTTCAGTCTGTATGCCCGGAGCTGGCACCGACATGGCTACACCTGTTGCGGAGATGATCTGTGCCGCAGCCTTGCCTGCTGTTAAATACAGTAACAGAACAAAAGCAGTTAGTATATACGAGCTACAATGTCAGAACGGGGATACAAGACTTATAGCAATGCACGCTGCCTGGCAAACAAACAGGAGGAATGGGAGCTCCGTGTTCAGTCAGAATGTTATATCAGGAATAAATGAAACATGATGGGACAACTCACATGGAGGATGGTGATGGACAGCTATAGGGTGTTTCAGGAAGACAGGCAGGGAAGAGGAGGAGGAGTCATACTCTATATTAAGTTGAACCTTGAATATATAGAAGTCAACTACAGCGATTGTGGAAACCCCATCAAATGCCTCTGGGTCAAAATCAGAAGGGTCATTTTGAAGGGGGATCTTACAGTAGGCATGCTACTGACCTCCAAACCAAGATAACGGGGCCAATGAAGCAATATTTGGGTCACTTAAGCAAGCTTTGGGTCAAACGAACCTGCTTCTTATGGGTGACTTCAACTATTCAGACATTTGTTAGAAGAACAACAGAGCAGCTTACATGTCATCTGTCAAGTTCCTGGAACACACAGAGGACTCCTTCCTCATCCAAACATTAGATGTGCCAACCAGAGAGGAGGCACGGCTGGACATGCTGCCCACAGACCAAGAAAACCTGCCTTGTAGTATCTTGTTTAGTGACAGCCTTGTCTGCAGCGATCACAACAGTGTGGACTTTGGGATCCTGTTGAGCATGCTGGAGGCCAGTACTAAGATAAGGGCTTGAGATTTTAGAAGAGCAAACTTCAGCTCAAACAGAAATTGGCCAGAGATATCAAAAGCAACAAGAAAGGGTTCTTTCAGGTATGTAAACAACAAGCAGAAACAGAAGGAAAATACTGGCCCACTGTTCAACAGGAGAGGTGAATTAGTCACTGACAACACTGAAGAAGCAGAGGGTCTCAACACTTTCTTCAACTCTTCACCGTCGGGCCCCGGGCCTTGGGAACAAAAAACCCAGGCTATTGCCAACAAAAACCCACCATCACTGAAGGAAGAGCTGGTATGTGAACTATTAGAGAAGCTTCACCTGTACAAATCCATGGGCCCTGACAAATATCCACCCAAGGGAGTTCAGAGATCTGGCTGACATCATTGGGAGGCTGCTCTCCATAATCTTTGAGAAGACATGGAGATCAGGAGACATCCCAGAATACAGGGAGAAAGCTAATGTCATCCCCAGCTACAAGAAGGGCTCAAAAGAGGATCCAGGAAATTACAGGCCCAGTAGTCTTACTTCAGTCCCTGGAAAAGTTACAGAACGAATCTGCCTGGGGGCTGCTGTAAGTCCAGTGAAGCAGGTGATTGGGGAAAGCCAGCATGGATTCACCAAGGGCAAGTTGTGCTGGACAAACCTGATTGCCTTCTACAACAAAGTAATCTGCTTGGTCAATGTAGGGCAAGCGGTGGACATTGTCTACCTGGATTTCTCCAAGGCTTTCGACACGGTTCCCCATAGCCTTCTCCTAGAGAAACCAATGCATTAGTTTTTAGACAAGTGGTCTGTGTAGCAGGTGGAGAACTGGCTAACAGGACACACATCACACATGTGGTGCTAAATAGCTCCCTTTCAAACCAGCAACCTGTCACAAGCAGGGTCCCCCAGGGACTGACATTGGGCCCAACACTGCTTAGTATCTTCATAAGTGATCTGGATGATGAGGTCAAGTGTACCCTGATGAAGTTTACTGATGAAACCAAATTGAGTGGGGAAGTGGACACTTTAGAAGGGAGAGCCACCCTGCAAGAAGACCCATATAGGCTGGAAGAATGTACTAACAAGAACCTTATTAAATTCAACATGGACAAGTGTAAGGTCTTGCACCTGGGAAAATATAATCCAGGAGTGCAACACACGCTGGGATCGACCTGGCTGGGAAGAAGCTCTGTGGAAAAGGATCTGGGGGTCCTGGTGGTCAACAATATGAGTGAAGAGTGTTGCTGCTGCAAAGAAAGCCAACAGGATGCAGGGCTGCATCAACAAGGGCAGCACTAGCAGAAATAAAGGAGTCATTATCCCACTCCACTCAGCTCTTTTCAGCCACACCTGGAATACTGTGTTCAGTTTTGGTCCCTGCTATGCAAAAGAGCTGTGGACAGGCTGGAGGAGGTCCAGAGAAGGGCCACAGAGATGATCAAAGGCCTGGGAAACCTGCTATATGAGAAAAGGCTGAGAGAATTGGGTTTGTTCAGCCTTGACAAAAAGAGGGCTCAGGAGAGACCTTATCACCATGTGCCAGTATTTAAAGGATGGCTACACAGAAGGTGGAGACTCCCTTTTTACAAGAAGTCACATAGAAAAGAGGAGGGGTAATGGGTACAGATACTCCTGGGAAGAGTCCGATTGGATACAAGGGCAAATTTTTTCACAAGAACAATCAGCCATTGAAATAATCTCCCCAGGAAAGAGATGGATTCCCCAAAATTGGATGCTTTTGAGATTCAGCTTGGACAGGGTGCTGGGCCACCTTGTCCAGACTGTGCTTTTGCCAGCAAAGGTTGGACCAGACAATCCTTGGGGTCCCTTCCAACCTGGTATTCTATGACTATGACTTCTTTTTTTCCTTAGTAGAAACATATTATTTGGACACTGATACTATTATTTCCAGAAAAAGAGAATTTCCTAGACAAAGAGCAAGCAGGTATTACTTACATATGCACACACAGCCAACAGAGATAAATGTAAAATGTCACAACTGCTCATCTCTAAACCAGTTCCATTTGATCTGGCTTTGCAGTCCCTCAGAAATTATCCAAAATTAAGTTTCTTGCACTTGCATGAAGAGGTAAAGTTCCTCAGAGTGCAGCACCCAAAGTGCTCTTTCTGCTGAGTTTCATATCTAAAATGTGCAGGATAGTCATTGTTTGTGGTAGATTCCAAATATTCTATAAAGGTAAACAAACTTCAAAAACAGCTACAGCCATTTTAGATAAATTTTCTCATGACTGAAAAGAAAATAATGTTAATTCTAAGAATTTATAACATACTCATCTTCAATTACTCCAAAGGGCTATTTTAATCTCACCTAGGATGTATGATGTAAGAGATCATTACGTCTTTTGCTTCTGTCACTGTGACATTCTGTAAAATTACCTTCTTTTTCCTCTGAAGTAGCAACAGGTTCTGTTTTGCTTGACTGGGATTTGGTAACAGGTTGTTTAGATTCTTTCATTACTTCTGCTACAGATGAGATCTTCAGTGGACCTTGCTGTATCTTGAAAAATCAAAAATAAGAAACAGCAAGTTTCCAAATGGCCTATGTCTTACCAATTCCATTCTAATGGAAAAGAACATCTCCATGTCCAGACGACTTTATGATAAATCTAAGCTTCAAGGTACACATGAAAACAGTAGCGAGGCCATATAATTTCTTGCCTTCATTTTTAATTTAGAATGAATCTTTGCAATTTTCACCTCTCCAAAAACTAAAATGTAGAGTAGTGGTAATTTTCACTACAAGTAGTTATTAAGGTATGCATATAAAGGAAACAATTTCATGCCCCAAACATCCCAAACGCTTCTGAGTGTTTTGAAAGGCTACAGATAATGTAGAAACTATAAAAGCCACAAGTATAGCAAGGTCTGAAACAATTTCAGAAAGCAGATTTCAATTGCTTCCCCTCGGACATCATTTAGTCCACACAGGTATATCTTGAATAAATTCAAGTTAACACTTCTCGTCTTAGTTTCATAACTCTTTAGAATTTATAGTAAAAAAAAAAACCAACCTAGGCCATCAGTCCTCCTGACCCAGCTTCAATTTTTCAGGTACATGCTCTGACAGCTTCCTCCCTCAATTTTTTGTCCACCAACACTTACAGGAGGCAAACCTCCCATCCTGTCCAATCTCTCCGCAACTCCTTTTCAAGTTGTAGTGGAAAATATAGTTGTTTTAAAGCTATGTGACTGCAGAATTAAAGGTATGTTTAAAAAGAACAAACATGATTGTATCTGGTTATCACTGAAGAGAAGATGCTACAGGCATGGGAGTATCAGATCTGCACGGCTGCACTGATTTCCCTTTGAAAGGATTCAGATGCTAGTGCTCATGGTAGACAAACACTTACTCAAACACAGTAGATCGCAAGGTTTTATATTAATCCTTTAATATCCATCATGCAAAGCCACAAAGTAAAAATAAAAGCATTTGAGTCAGAGCCATGATTGGGCAGATGATAATTTTGCTGTCTGACCAGCCTGTTTTGCAAAATTTACTAGTGCCTGGGCGGCATTAAGAGCTTGGATGATCACAAATGAATTGTAGCTAAAACCAGAAGAGACATAGTTTTAGTTAACTGACAATTCTCCCATTCATTAAGAACTGCTTTCTTAAATTCCAATTAAAAAAACTTTGGTTTTTTTTGAAGGCCGAACAGCTTCTGAAAGTTCAGGACAGCCACAGCAAGAGCAGCTTTTCAGCATTCTTGCTTAATTGGGAAATGTTTGCTTTCAGATGCGGGACCAGAGTAACTTCCAGACTGGATTTCCAAAGTTGTGCTGAAAATGGCAGGATTTTCTTTCTGTGGGGCCGGGTCACTAAGATTTCAAAGTGTGATGCTTACATATAGCTCTCTACCATTCAAAGCTTTAGTCGTTCAAAAATGTTCTCAGACCTCTTTAAAATAAACTCAGCTTCGAAGACCAGTTTAATCCTGCCACATCGCTAACTACACCAACCCTTCGGTAAAACAGCTAAATTCTAGAACGTCGCCTACCCCTCTTTCCCCAGTTTATTTCTGAGTATAAGCAGAGCAGCTATCCAGTTAGGATCCTACTAGATTGTTTTACTATCAATAAAACTAACAGTTTTACAACCTGCAGACCACAATCACTACAAGATGGGAAAATACACAAGCATCACTGTTCATGCAGCAAAAAGTAGTACCTCAGTTCAGAATTCTTAAACCTTCTTAATTTAACAATTCCTAAAACACTCTTAAAATCTGTAAATTCTTAGCATACAGCAAAATTAATCAGGATTTGAAAACTAAGAAGAAAAAAAATAATAAAAATGAAAGGGTGGGAGTGAATGGGAAACACTTACTGGTTTCTTTGGCACCGGTGTGCTATAGGTTGCAGGACCAAGTGCCATCTCAAAGAGCTTGTCTGAGTAGGGAACAGCCTTCTCTACACTCTCCCGGAATTGTGGATCATAGCTGGCATACAGGACGGTTCCACCTACTCCTCCACCCACAAAGAGGACACCTGCACCAATGATTTTGCCTGTGGAAACACTGTTGGGGGGAAAAGAAGAGTGGAAGTTAAATAAACCGTATTGTATGACAAACACCAGTTTGTGAGACCAGCTGACAGCTAGAGACAGCCACTCTGTTCCAGAAGTTTGCCAACAAACCCAGCACCCACTCAAAATCACTTTTCAGCACCAGTGAATCCCTGGTACCAAACTGGTTCATGACTAACCCAAAGATGGCAACCCACAACCTTCCTTCTAAATATCGATCATTTTGATTATAGGATCATAGAATGCTTCGAGTTGCAAGGGACCTTAAAACCCATCAAGGTCCACCCCCCCTGCCATGGGCAGGAACTCCTCCCACTTGACCAGGTTGCTCAAAGCCCCATCCAGCCTGGCCTTAAACACTTCCAGGGCTGGGCCATCCACAGATTCTCTGGGCCACATGTTCCAGTCTCTCACCACCCTCATAGGAAAGAATTTCTTTCTAGCATCTCACCTAAATCTCCCCTCTTTCGGTTTAAACCATTACCCCTCATCCTGTCATTACACTCCCTGATAAAGTGTCCCTCCCCATCTCTCCTATAGACCTCCTTTAGATACTGGGAGGCTCCTGAGGTCTCCCTGGAGACTCCTCTTCTCCAGGCTGAACAACCCCAATTCTCTCAGCCTGTCCTCATAGGAGAGGTGCTCCAGCCCCCTGGTCATCTTTGTGGTCCTCTGCTGGACTCATTCCAACAGGTCCATTAGCTTCATTTAAACCTGACTGAACCAAACAAGAAACACACAAAACCATGAGTGTAAGAGCTATTCAATAATAAAAAGAAGTCCCACCGCTACCAACTTGCTTGCACATGAAACTAAGGAGCAGATTCCCTCCCGGTCAATGCAACGGAAGAACCGATTCCACCATCCAAAATTCTCTACGTACCCAGACTCTCCCGAGGAGGTAGCATATCCGCGGTACAGTCGTAATGGACGGAGTGACGTTCTCCCACGCCGGCTGCTCTGCAAGGGGTGGAGGAGGCGAGAGTTAAGCAGCGAGCACGCGAAATCATCCCTTCACCTCAACAGCAGTAACAGACTGGGTTGCTCCATCGCCACATCTTGCACACCCTCCAAAGGGAAGCACTAGAGCAGTGATGTTGGACCCTGCTTTCCCTACACAAAGAAGAGTCTTCTGACATGCAGACTGTAGGTTAAGGGAATTTAAAGAAATAATTAGACATTTTGAAAAAAGAGCAAAATAAAAAACCCACCCTAGTTTACTTCTGCATTTATTTTGCATATTTATGTTCCCCAACCTGGGAATTGGGTTAGCTCAGATTCTCTTCTGCAATCTCATGCACTAGAAGAGCTCAGCTGTAAGCAGCGCAGAAGACAACAACAGATGTTTAGATACTTTTAACTTTGTTTAGCACTTCAAACTGTTTTTATTTCTGAAGAAGTACTTGAGCTTCCAAACCAAGACTTCATCCTTGAGTGAACAATGCATCCACTTTCCAGATAGACATCTGATTATAATATAAATGAAATTACTATGCGAAAAGTGATACTTCATTACCTGCTACTCAAAACCCACATTACCCAGGATTTTTATCGTCTTTATATTTTAGCTAAAAATTAAGATTAACCAGAAAGACTGGTTAAACTACTCCAGCCTACAGAAGAAAAACCTGTCCCCCTCGGCCGTTTCTTTTCCCCACAAACATGAATTGGCAAGAGAGGAATACCAAACTCAGGGGAAATAAGAGTATGAGGCACAAAAGAAACTTTCCCCACAATTGAGATATTTTGAGCAACCAGAATTCTTTTTCTCTAAAAAAGAAAATTGATGGATGCTTCACTACAACATAATCCCAGGAGATAAGTTTCTCTGTTTCCTTTTGCATATGGCAATAAGTAACAAGCACAAGTCCTGTGGTTTAGGTCCCATCCTCTCCACGTTGTTGGACAAGGAAAGGGAGAAACTCTGATTTCTTATTCTTTCCAGAACAGCAGCCAAATTTTTGCATGTGTACAGCAACAGGAAACATGGTTTTCTTACCCCTGAGACCTTCACAAGCTCTAGCTGTGCTCTACTGATGCTTTGCTGGTTTACAATGGACAGAACAGGAGACAAAATAACAAATATATTCTGTAATGTTTTTGATTATTAGATTCAATTGCCCCAGAGGCATACACCAAGGCTTCACCTGTCCTTTCAAATGAAATACCGCAATAAAAGCTTCTTAAATCATTTTGTAATCAACTGCTGGACATGCTTTTGAATCTCAATAGGTCCCTATTACACCATGAAGCATAGAATGAGAAAAATATTTGAGCAATATGTGTACAGCTGAACCCAGTAAAATGAGGGGGGGGAAGTTATTTTCTATTGATCCATTCAGTTCCAGTATCTTGCAGTGCTCTGTGTTTATGTTATTTTGCCTGATGCTCACCTGGAAACAAGCCGTGATCCCCCTGACCAGGCTTTCTGGAGGATATCCCACCCTGCACCACAGCAAGAGGCAGCTTAAGGCAACTCACTCACCCATCATTGCTCAGGCTGGACTTGCCTTCTAAGGGACCTTGGAGGCTGTCACAACCATCACCTCAGTACCTGGGCCAGTTCATCCATCTTCATGTTGGCTACACCGTACTCATTTAGTTCTCCCACCTTCAGTAAATACATCTGCTCCTGCACTCAAGAAGCGAGCAGGGCAGAGGAGAAGCCTCCCTTCTTGCTGTTCAGCATTTGTGCTTTGTACATCAGAAGGGGGGTTTTGGTGAGATTATTTGTTTTGGTCCAGATGCTTCTTGGACTAGAAGATCTTTCAAGGTCCCTCGCAAGCTAGGCTGTCCTACAATTAGCCAACTCCTCATTTTTATTCATCATGCATCAAGATGTTCCATCTACACTGCCAGACTCTGGCACTAGTGTGCACATAGCAGTGGGAGTGATAACTGAAACATGTCCCCAGCAACACCCTTTCTATCAAGATGCCACAAACGGCTGGCTGGAGAACAACCACCAAAAAATCTTTAGGTACCAAACTAACTTTAATAAGCAGATGCCCAAGCCTATTTTTTCTCCCTCACATCCAAATACATTATTAGCTCCAAACAGCACTGATTTTCTTAAAAAAAAAAAAAAATTTTTTTTGAAAGAATCATTGCTCTCTTTTGACCATCACAAAAATCTTACCTATATTTGCTATATCACCATAATTTGGAAAATTACAGGTAGTTCCTAATCTCCCCTTTGCATAATTTCTAAGAGTCTGACATTTTTTAGATCCCTCTGATTTACCTGTAATAGTATCTCAAGAGAGACATTCTTCCTTCTCTTCCTGCATGCTATTTGTTTCACCCAAGTTAGCAAATGCTTATTATTTTACATTCATTATCTACTATTGTATCACTACAAGAATCACTTTGCAGGGCATGTTACAGCTTCACTTTAGTTAATGGCAATCCCAAGCACAAACAGAAGTTGGGCAGAGAATGGCTGCAGAGCAGCCCTGAGGAAAAGGACTTGGGAGTGTTCATGGATGAGAAGCTCAACATGAGCCAGCAGCAGGCACTGCCAGCCCAGAAAGCCAAGCACATCCTGGGCTGCATCAAAGGAAGTGTGAACAGCAGGTCATGGGAGGTGATTCTGCCCCTCTAATCTGCTCTTGTGAGACCCCACCTGGAGTACTGTGTCCAGCTCTGGAGTCCTCAGCACAGAAAGGACATGAAACTACTGGAATGGGTCCAGCAGAGGTCCAGGAAGACGGTCAGAGGGATTGAGCACCTCTCCTATGAAGACAGACTGAGATAGCTGGGATTGTTCAGCCTGGAGAAGAGGAGGCTCCAGGGAGACCTCATAGCAGCCTTCCAGTTTGGTCTATAGGAGAGATGGGGAGGGACTCTTTATCAGGGAGTGCAGTGATAGGGCGAGGGGTAAAGGTTTTAAAATGAAAGAGGGGAAATTTAGACTAGACACTAGACAGAAATTTTTTCCTGTGAGGGTGGTGAGACACTGGAACAGGTTGCCCAGAGAAGTTGTGGATGCCCCATCCCTGGAGGTGTTTTAAGGTCAGGCTGGATGGGGCTTTGAGCAACCTGGTCTAGTTGGAGGTGTCCCTGCCCATGGCAGGGGGGTGGGAACTTGATGATCTTTAAGGCCCATTCCAACTTGAACCATTCTACAATTAATGCTACGATCCCCAGAGAATCCGGCACACGAGGTTAGCCATGTGAGCTCCCCCTGCCATGTGCTCAAGACAGGTCCAGCAGAACATTATTTAAAACACAAGATTTGCCTTACAGGTTTATACTTCACATGTAACTTCAAACAACCACACACAGGACACACCTCCTCTGCATTCATTCAGTCCCAGCTAAACCTCTCCCAGTCACCAGGCTCGAGCATCTTGACCTGGAATTTTCACAGAATGAAGCTCACAAGATGTGTGTGGTTTTCTGGAATGTAGGATTTGTGTACTTAGAGACAGCAACCAGAAACTTCAAAAGAAATTCATCTTCATTATGATAGAGGTTAGGTATTACAAGGATATCTGGCCACAGAACAAAGATTTCCCATCATTCAAAACTTCTACCAAATATCATACCTTTTTATAAAAAGCCCTCTGTTTCTTTTCAAAGACTACAGAAATACTCCAAATACGGGAAGAAGAGTTCCCCTGCGGCACTGCATATGTAGCAGAAAACATTTATGAAATCACTGTGATGAAGAATGACTTCTCTTAAAGCTGGAATTTCACTTTCCTTGTTAACAAGCTCACTGATCCTCCATGCACAGAGCTCACAATAAGACAGAAGGACATTTTGCCCAGTCTCCACCACGAGCGCTCTACTGGGATTTTCCGCACCCAAACCTTCATGCTGCTCTGGATTTGGGGATCAGCAGCAGCTCTGCTGTCCCCATCCAGCCATGCTCTGCTTTCCAGCTCCCTCTGTCTGCTCGTGCAACCAAGCATCCTCAAGGACCTGTCCTGTTCCCCCCACAGACCTGACCAGGTCCAGCTCTTCTCAGACAACTGTAATTTTTTAACTTGTAAAGAAGTATCTTATCATCACAAAACAGAAGCACACTTGCCTCACTGACAATTTCCATATAATTTGTATGTTAAAAGACTTTATTTCCATTCTTAAAATAAACATTGTTAAAACTCATCACTCCTAATATAAAAAGGGGAGGGGGGGGGGAACCAAAACCCACACAAAAAACCCACCAAACCAAACACACAGTTCTTTTTTTTGGGCTGTATCAAAGCAAACCAATTCAATTTCACTGGGTGAACAGCAAGGTACCAGCAAGGTGTCATCACTCACAATAATGCTACCATGAGGTCTACAGGCAGACAGAGGCTCTGGCCTGAGCTTTAGCAAACTGAACAGAGCAGTAGAAACTCCTAAACAAGACGTGAGATGCACTGAGTCTCACATCAAAAAGAGAGGTACAAGAGTGCTGAAGGGGTTTATAAAGACAAGAAAATGGAATACGGATAATAAGATATTAAAACCATAATTAAGGCTGCCTGGGGATCACCACAGCTGGAGCAGAGAACAGACCAATGATGCTGCTCCAGCACGAATGTGTCTGTGAAACTTTCTCCCCCAGGCAGGAGGATGTGGGCACAGATGGTGCCATCTCTTTATTAGCAAGGCAAAAGGCAGTGCAGCCAGATGGAGTATCTGGGTGTCAGCATGGCGGTGTCCCTTTCAGGCCTGATGGCATCAGCCTGACAACCTCTTAACAGCCAGGTGTTACTTTCATGCTGGGAGTTTTCAGTACTTGTGGAAAAAACTACCTGGTATCTCAGATCAGGATAGCACTTTTAGATTAGAGTCCACAATTCTGCACCTCTTCCAAAACAAGCATTATAATTTCAACATTTGTTTCTTATTTCCAGTTTCTACCTCTTTTGCCACTGAAAAATAAAAAAAAAATTTAGTTGCAGAAAGTCCAGGAGACCAGCAACAGTCTTCATGTACATTTTGCCACAAAACTTCCCCTCAATACAAATTAAAAAAAAAAGCAAAATATATAAAAAATTATTTCATTGCATACCCACTTTTGCTGTCCAAACAATCTCTGTTGTACTTGGTCTCACCAGGAAATACGAGTAAGGATAAAGCAGGGGAAAAAAAAAAAGCAGCTGTTTTTTGAAGGGAACAAACAGCAAGGATACAGAAAACAAACTTCACAGATTGCTGTGGCATCCCCGTGTTTGCACAATTTTTCTACTGAACATTTATAGACTCAAACCACATTTCTGAGCTGCAAAGCACAACACTGTTTTTTTCCAGTGCTGTACAGTCATTCTAGACACATTCTTTTAAAGACTGAATACACGCACAGAGCCCTAAGTGACAAACATCTGCAAAAGCCTGTTTTCTGTCTTCTCAACTCTCAGCTCAAACTTTCCACAGGCCTGCAAACCCTGAGCCTTATTTTAGCGGGCATCAGATGACCTGGCCCAGAGAAATTTCCAGCCTTATAAAGCAGCGAGGAAATGCCAGCTGCTGTGGTGGAAAAGGCTGCTAGCTTTAAAGTGAGTACCTTCCAACTGCAGAGTCAGTGGGGGGTGAATGCACAGCTTTTCCTTCGTTGAACTGAGTGAGTAGAGAGTAATGAACACTGGGATGTAAAGTAGAATGTAAATAAGCAGACACCTGAAACATAACCTGGGCCCATAGCAGGGGAGTTGCCCTTACCTACAAATCCTTGCAACTTTCAAAAGCTGGCCGACAGCTTTAAAAAGACTCTGTATCATATTATCATAGAATGGTTCTATTTGGAAGGGACCATAAAGATCATTGAGATCCAACCCCCCTGTCATGGTCAGGGCCACCTCCCACCAGACCAGGTTGCTCAAAGCCCCATCCAGCCTGGCCTTAGGGACGTACCCCTAAGGACGGGGCATCCACAACCTCTCTGGGCAAC